>CM076582.1:202669932-202917594 GCA_034641835.2 Pinus albicaulis
CTTTTAAACTAAAAATTTTGGTTTTTCTCAATGTTAAATGGAAAGTATAGACATCAATTAAGAAACGTTGAGGATTTTCTTAGAGTAATTGAAAAAACTAGACTTTCGAGGTTTTTCTGTGAAGGTACATAGTTCTTGAACTTACCTTTACACGGTTCTTAGAGTACAAAATAAATGGAGCAAGCTGTATTGCTTAAAAAATAGGTTCATTGTGGTATGCCACTTTTATTACAATGTATTATGTTTTCTTAATACATAAGGTTGGATTCATTCAACATTGTCGAAAATGTTTGTTATATTATGCTATCGTTTAAATTTGATATACAAATTAGTAGGGATATTTTATTCAAATAATTATATCATAATAAATTCTATAAAATTATTGGAATATTTTTTTATATTTCATATTTTTTAGTTAGTTGATTTTTTTGTTTAATTAATTAAATTAGTTAAAAGGTGAGAAATAGAAGAGTAAAATACAAACACCCTCCACAATAGACATAGAAAATTCTTATGAGGTAAAACCAAACTATAAGGTGATAATTTATTTTTTCTTTTTTTCTAGTATGACAAATGTGAAACTATAAAGAAAGAGATACTTCTATGAAGTTACCTAAAATATATATTATTTAGATCTAAAATATATGCTCATCTAAAATATATTATGTATTATATGATATATTAATTATCGAAAATTACATAGGCTAGATTCATTAACCATCAATATCTCACTTACAATTGTTATTTTTTTCACATTAACATGTAAAGTTGTTATACAAGATCAATATATACTAGGTTCACTAACATTATTATCACACAATTGTTAGTGATCTCAACATCAAGTTATGAAGATGTTATTTTAAAACAATGAATTTATATTTTCTCTATTAGGATTCTTTGTTCTTCACATGAAATATTTGAACATTGAAATGGAGTTTTTATTCACCATTAAGTTGTTATTTTCGAATGAAACATTTTGAGTACTTAACTGAAAAATAGAGCTCCATGTTGGAAATGATGGTTATAAATTTATTATATAGGATTCCATACTATCTAGTTGTTAAATAAAATCGACTCAGTGAAAGAGTGAAGGTTTCTTGGCTAACATTATTGATTTCAAGTATCTAGTATTGGTGGCTTGTCATATGATTCCATAGTATTAAATTTAGTTAAAACCTTTAAAAGATTAAGGGATTATACATTGTAATGGGTAAAATTGAGAGAAAGATTGACTTGGAGGTGGAAAAAGCTTTGGACATATTCACAACATTTATGATAATGACATTTAATTTGGATATAAAATTATGTGTGCTGTTGCTATGTGTGTAATTGATTTCAAATTATGTTAAATTTTCACATTAGTGTAATTATTAACAAATGGTATCAAATTTGAATGAAGGGCTGAAAAGGAGAAGATTCTATTTATTGAAAAACAAACTCTAGTGTTTGGTCAAGTAATGAAGGGACTTAGAGAAGTGCATGGATGAACAACTTAGAGATGATATGAGGTCATCAAGACTGTTGTTTTGGGATGTATATATAGAGCGAAACACTAAAGACAACATAAATTGATACTATATCGATATGTTGGTTGTGATGAAGTGGCTTGAGGATAACACCTGATGTGAGTAGTGTGAAGGCAAGAGAATGATAGCATAAGTATTGGGACAACAATAAGAAAAAAAATTACTTTGGACATGTAAATTTGTAAACTATATGTAAATGACCATACGACTATAAGATATGACTGTACATGGGAATATTCTAGACATAGAGCTTGGCGATATGAGCAGTGGGGCTTTTCTGTATTGGATTCAAAGAAATTTCCAACCAAAGTCTACAGGGGTGGATTGTTAAGTAAACTTGACTTGGTCAAAGGGTCAAGGTTGGTAGGTCAATAGTGGTGGTTTCAGGAACTTGCTATTGGTGTCGCATGGTATTAAACCCATAGAATTACATGTAGTTAAAGCATTTAAGAGGCATGGGAAATATCCCTTATAATGCACTAGAGTTGAGTTGAAGAATTTTTGGCTTTAATAGTTTGTAACATACACATGCAAGTAGATATGAAGAAATATGAAGGAAGAAAACATGGATCAGAAAACCTTTTAAGGGAAAATTATATCATTCCCTATGTTATGTGTTAGGGTCATATAATTTATACAACCTCAAGTTGATTGAGTATTTTATCTCAGATATTTGATGTTGTAAACAATTTTTCAATCTGCAAATGATTTCCAAAAAAAAACATATAAAGGAAAATGAAAAGAGGGTAATTTAAAAGATGAATAAATAGAAAAGAGAAAAAGAAAGAAAACCTTGAAAAAAAGAATAAAAATGAAATCAAAACCCCACAAAATAAAAAGAAAAGAAAAAAAACACTGAAAGTGCTGCAAATTTTAAATGCCACTATTGATAGATAGTTTCTTTTTGTCAAATAAAGTAAGGTTTTCTGCAGTTTGTTTAAAATACCATAATGACTAGTTATTTGTTTAATCATACAAATTAATCATGGTTAAACAAGTCTAAATTTATTTTAATTAGACTGGAGAATAAATATTTGTCACACAGTTTAATCTTGGCAAATCAATAGTTAGGGAGAAAATGACATTAGTTCAATTGTTTAGGTTATATCAATAGGAGAAATAAGGGATAGGATTGAATAGATTTTAATTTTTCATAAATAAAAAGGGAAATGTGGGTTTTCTAGTTTAAATACACCCCTTGAAGAAGAAATAAAAATGTTAGCTTAGAAAAATAATTGGAATTAAAAGGGCAGGTAGAAATAGTTTTGTTGGAAAAATATCAATATTTGCACTTATCCTAAGTTTCAAGAACATTATGAAAACAGACGCAAAATGGATTATGTATGTTTCATATATATATTTTATCCAAAGTTTACAATTAAAGTCAAAGGTTATTACGCAACAATTTGTTTTGTCGTGTGGTCTTTAGAAAGTGCGGATTCATCAGCAGCAGGATTATCTCGCTCATCAGATTGACGACACATAATGAATTTCGCACCCCCCCCCCACTCTTTATACATGTCTTTACTGTTGGGGGGTCTGAAAAGGTGGTATTCCCCTGTAGGGTCCCACGCTACGTGGCCTCCTCTCCGTGTTTCATACCCCCTGCCTAAAACCGCTAACCACTCCCTACCCCCTTCAAAAACCACTTCCCCCTCACTTCATTCCCGTTGTCCCTACCCCACTCTTTCCGTGCTGTCTCCTAGCCATTGCCCAATCAAGTCTTTTCCCGAGAATTATCGTTTGAGAATTTAATTCTCTCGAATAACCATTTAATCTAATGGACCTGTGCCAGCCTGCAACTGAAACCATGTTATTCCTTTAAAACCTTGAACCTGATCCCTTTTTCACCTTTTCTGTGATGAATTCTATGCTAATTAATTTTGATTTATAGGTTTTCAAATACGCTATCAGTTTTACCAGTTAATCAACCTATGATCGAGTGTCAGCGTCTTGTCTCCATCTCCTAATCAGCTACAGACTTGCAATATACTCCTGGTAAAACCATTCATCCCAATTATGATTGATTATTCATTGATAAATGTGCCTCCAAAGAAGAAGAACCAGGAGGACCCTGCTAATCCTTTCATCCATCCTCCAATCAATTTATACCATAACCCCTTAATCGATAGGGACTACAAGATCATCGAGACACAGTTTGAGTTTGAACTCTTCGAACTCTATTGTTGGCTCGAAGACAAATATGTAGATAAACCGAAAAAATTGGACTCTAGGAGTCCAATCTCTCGCACTATATTTTCCCTCAGACATTCCATGCCCTAGAATTCACTAGAAGATGTCAAGCATGTTATGCCCCCAAATCAATAAGAAATTATAGCCCCTACTGGTGAAATCATCTTCACCATTGCTTCCCAATCCATAGAACAGATGATCCAGGCCCCCTCTGTGGAAAATAGTACCCCATTTTCATTAGAAGACTTGAAAAAACTCTACCAAAAGCTTGATTTTACCAAGAGAGCCAGAATTTTTGACCTTTTACTACCAAAAAATACCCAATTTCCAAGAAAAAAATCACCACACCCTTCCTCGATCTTCCTTGATCAAGAAAAAAAAATTATAGCTGTAATTCATATATTCTTGGTTATATTCTAATTAGTGGGTAGATGACCCCATTTTAGGTTTTCTTTCCATATTTTCCATAGACAACAAACCTTCCATTATCTTTAATTTGAGTCAATTTATGGCTGATAACATCCATGAACAATTTCTGAAGCTTCAAACTGAGGAAGTGTTCAAATACACTTCAATTTTGGTCTATATGTTTTTATATTATCAGGCAGACATGTTTAAATTTTCCATGCATAAGTTAGATGAATAGGGAAACCAATAGTTAGTTATCTTTTGGGCTTCTTTAGTGATGAAGGAATAACAAGAATTTACTTATAAGCAGTTTGTTGAAAAATTTGCCCACCCAAGCATGAGTGTACTAAAGAGTTCAGCAGAGCCTAGAATCAATGAAGAAATCAAGAGAATTTTTCATTTAATAGACCAGGAAAATATTTTTGACTGGTACTTGTACCAAAATTACACAAATATCAGAGTGTATGGATGTGAGTTGGCACCCTACAAGCTCCCAAAATACCTCCACGTGAGGATTTTTGCACTTGAATACATCAGAAAAATGCTAAATTCTGATGAAACACATTTTTTGTTAGCTAAAAATAAATCACAGTTCACGATCAAGAAACAAATTTGATCCTTCATATGTAACATCAGGTCAGCAGGAGAAGAGGTAGATAAGCTTCTCAAGGAGATTAAATTCATCTTGGGTTTTACATGGTCTTATAACCCTTTGGGTATTATTTCCAAATTAGGAATAGAAAATAAAACTACTCCATACATTCATACCCAGAGGCCTCAAATAGAGAGGTATGAGAAGCAACAAGTTTGGGCAGAGAATACTTTACAAGAAACCAAGAAATAACTTGTTTCTACATCCACACCACAGACTCTTGTTCCATAGGAGAAAGTAGCCAAAATACAAAGGGAAGAAGAGTCACCTTCAGTGACTAATAGTGCAGGGAAGGAATTCAAAATCATGTACACGAAGAGAAAAAATTTGAATCCGAAGGTAGATACAAAAAAGAATTCAGAGCAAGAAGTGGCTATGGTAATAAATGAAACACCATCTTCCTCTAAGGATGATGGCTAGTTTGTTGCATCTCCCATAGTGTCTTCAGTATCCTAGGAGCAGCAAGATATTGTCCAAACTACCAAAGTTGTCCAAGGAGAGAAAGATAAGATTGTTTTTGACATATTTCGAGAAATAAATCTTAATAATGAGATTCTTAAGAATAGTACATATGCTCAATTTTGGAAGCATACTTCCAGCTCCTAGAGAAAACTACAATCATTTTTTTATTCAGAGAAGGGAAAGATGCAGATAAATTCTTTTGACTCCCAAATTCCACAGCCTAAATCAACATCAAATTACAATAATAAAACATTTGAGTTTGATACAAAAGATAGTCATCCAATTGACCAAATAGAGATGCATAAAAAAATAGGTTAAATGATTTCCGCCACTCTAACCAACTACTATGACTGTTTCTAAATTGTAGGTTTCATTGTATAATACTTAATGACAGTTCAAGATGGAGAATATTTCTTCTCTTCCAAAGGACACCAGGATTAAATCCTTAGAGGATTTAGTAGTGAAGATGGGGTATGATCCTGAAAACATGAAATTTGCAGAGGAATTGATCAAGAAAAATAATGTTGACATTGTAGCATTGAGGAAGCAATTCAAGCTACCATCTACTGAAGATCCCCTACCGAAGGATATTGAAGAAACAAAGACTCAGAAAACTGACATGATGAAGCTGATCATGGAACAAAATGCTCAAACAAGATAGATCGAAACTTAGCTGGAGAAAATGATAAAGGAAAAGGAGCAGAATGAAAAACTATCCATGGCTCTTTTGGATGTTGTACCTCTTACAACCATTCCCACAACAACAGTTACAATCTCCACTCCACCTACGACACTGTCTGTTGATGGTGCTGAACAACTGACCAAAGTTGTGGAAAATATTTCAAATCAGATAGAAGAAATTAAAAATTTGGAGGACCAAGTCAAGACTCTATAGCACCAGAAGACCATGTGTGAAGCTTCACACTCTGTTGAAGCTCATAGGGATTAGAAGCTAATTGAGAGGCTGTAGAAATCTAAAACGAATTCAGCTTTTGGACAAACCTTGGCCCAAGCCAAGGAAATTATTTGGACCGATATTATGAATTCGATGGTTGAAATTTGGCCATGTATTCAAATTATCTTTGAGCGGAAATATTTGATTAAGAAGGAAATAGAGGCCAATATAGAGATTAAATAATAGTTGGGAGACATGCCTACCACAACTACAAACATCATTAAGTTACTAAATTCTAAGAACAATTCTGAATTAGATGATATAACAGAAACATTTTTCGATTTAAAGAAGATTTTGATAAAAAAGAAAGGTGTTTCTCAGTTGGAGGAGAAATGTCAGAGTTTGGAGATATTAGTAAAGATATTTTTAACGAGTATAGAAGCTCTAACTTAGAAGGGGCTACCTAAATTATTTGTAATTAATGAAAAATTGATTACTCATGAAGATTACATTAGAAAATTGAAGGAGGTTTGCCAGAGATAGTTCAAAAGTTACAAATATCAAAGGCAACATGACAGCAGAGCTTTCTTAGAAGCAATGTGTAATGATTTCTTCATCCAGCATGAAGTAAAAAATATTTTTGTTGTAAGACCAACATTTTCCAAGTATACTGAGGTTGATGAAATTTACCGGAAGGTAACTAAGTTAACCATTCCAAATGAAGACAAATGGGACAAACTTTGTGAATTACTAGACTTATTAGTAATTCGGATGTAGCAAGAAGACAAGCCAACACATTAGAAAAAACATCATCTAGCGTAGCATAGAAAAAGGTCAATTTAGCAACTAACTCCTCCACAACAGAGCCACCTCTCCACACAGTTGTCCATCTTGCTTATTACTCTGCAAAGATCTATTTTATTGTTTAGGATAGTGCTAATTATACATTGTCAACTGGGACAATGATTTTGTAATTATTTGTATAAATACTTCACACTTTGAAGTATTCCAGGTTGATTGTTAAATTAATTTAATCCAATTTATTGTAATTTTCTGGTTGTTGGACACATCAATAATACAATGACATTCTTCACGGGATTCATGTGGTGTACAAATTGGTGATGTTTTTTCTTATGTTCATGTGTTTATTCATCGTTTTCTTTCACTTTCATTTATTAAAAGCTTAATTACATAACATAAATTGTGACGAATATGATTTGTTGTAAAGAGAACCATATTTTGGATGTATATAATTTATATGTTTTCTATTGAAGTAAAATTAAGGAATTCTTCATTTCTCCTTAGTTTCTATTGAAGCTTTCATTTCTTTTGTTTCATATTCATTTAAAATTTTGAAAGATCCAACTAGTGCAACCTAGCTTTCCTTGTGAAACTCCTTCAAAGTTTGATGCATATCCAGTTAATTTTTAGACTGCATAGCCCAATGGAATTATAAAAATTTAATCAACCAAACAATCCAATCAAATCATAATCAAACAAACAATTTACACAGTAATAACTAGCCTAAAATTCACATAAAACATAGCTAAATTTTACAAAGAGATCATTCTATGAAGCTGGTAGGGCTAGATCCCAGCTTCTAAAGAAGTTTTGATGTTGTCCTCTGTGTTTACTCTCACAATCTCATAAATTACAAAACCATAACATTATGTTTAGTGTACAAATCATATCTTATGTAAGTATAAAATACCATAATGACTTATTTAGTTCAACAAAAGTTGTAACTATGTAATCAATCAAATTTTCATTCCTAAATTTTCCCATTTCATGTATCACATGTAGGAGTTACTCCAACATACTCCCCCTTAACGAATACTTGTGATCTCAATATGCATTCATTCAACCCTATTTAAACTGGTCACTTCTTCATCTCATCTTCTGTGCTCATTGTCTTTGCAGATATATGTATTCATGTTAAGTATTCAATAATATTTGGTCCTCTTCATTCTTCATCCTTGGTATTTTTCCATTTGTATTTTGTACCTACAAAAACATAAAAAAAATTACTCCCTCCACATCATTACCAATCGTCATCTTGGAATTTATTTGTTTGACCTTCAACCATTACAAATATGGGTTTTTACATTGGCTTACCTTGAACCATTACAATATTAAAGACCTTAAGTGGTTTTTTATTTCCTCAAAAATCACGCCACATTAACTGATTTGTGTGGTTTCTTATTACCACAAACATCATTTTTTATGAGCACAAACCTTCTTCTACAATGTTTTTTTTAGAGGATGATGAAAACAATTTATGGGAGTACTTTTTTTTCATTTTTTTGTGTACATGATGTTGGACCAATGGTTTATGGGCCCATGATATTCCTCATTATATAAATGGAACTCAATGTTATCGAACCCCCAAACTTAAAGCATGTCAGCAAAACTATAATTACACACCAATTCTTCCATACAATCCAATGTAATTCTACTCTTGGCCCAGGACTTCACGTTCCAATGAATCCACTTGGAAAAAAATGCATGACACTGCTTCAGGATCAAAACTTGAATCCACTATGAAAAACACATAACACTAGTGATAACATTAACAATTCTGCCATATGGTGGAATTCATTATCTCATTTTAATTTTGAAGTGGCTAAAAATTATTGGTAGCTTCCATTGCTTATTCTTCCCATAGGTAAAAATAGCAATGCTTGAGAAGGAAATGGGAATGACTAGAATTATAAAAAACAAAAATTTTGATCTAAATCCAACCTCAATTAATCTTCCACTCATTTTATTTTTGATCTCTCCTACATTTTTTATTGGATCATTCCATTGCATAGACCTTGTCTTCACCATCTAAGTTTGTAGATTGTTCAAAACTTTCTTCCATTGTTTACTTTATCCGATGCAAGCATTCAACGTTAAATATTCACGTTGGAATCTAATCTAAATTTCCGTTATTGTATCGATCTCTTAGATCTACAATCCGAACTCAAATTTTCCCTATTGATAATGATTTAATCAACACATATATTAGAAAAACCTAAATTCCCTTAATGAATTCATGCACACAAAGTCTCATAACGCATAAATCAAAATTTAAATTTAATTGATATACTATTATATAGTATCTATTGGCACCTTGGTTGGACTGTTCATCATTCAATGTTCACCTCTTTCAATGCTTGAATGCTACAATATTGGGAAAATACATCATTGCGGATCACTTTGGATCTAATATTTTCTGCACAATTCTCTCAGCATAATCCCTAACGTCCCTCATGTGTCTGAATTTTCATGCTTTTAATCTTTTAAAAAATGTATACTACCATACCTTTTGACAGTGGTGCATTCCGAAATTTTTCTCGTTGATTTTCTTAGAGGTGGGTCAATTCTCTAGCATTAGAGTACCATTGAGTTTTTAACATAATAGATTTTGTTGGGTGTAGAGCTTGATTATCTTTCTTCGGTTCTGACCATGAATATGTACCATGCTGGGGGAAGACTGTGGTGACGCCATCTCTCTACAAAAAAAAAACAAATGTAAAATTGCCTTGTAAAAGTATAGTAATTTATAGTCAACCTGGGTCGTTCATTAGGCAAATGATCTGACGGTAGAAGTTATGTTTTATTTAAGGTCTTTTCCCTAGAAGGAAACCCTTCGTTTTGTTTGATGGTATTTTATTGTGGTTGTGTATCGTATATGTATTCTCATAGCGAGAAACAGATAGAGAGACTGTGAGAGAGAACAAAGGATATTACAGTGGATCTGCTGTAGGTTGTGTCTCTTCATTTTGTTGGATAATAGAAAGGAAGGACTGGATGTTCGGGGTGGACATAGCCCAAACTAGGTGAATCACGTATATATGTGTCTCTCTAGTTTTATGTGTTTTGTGTGCCTATGTTTTCCGCATATTTTATGTGTTGAATTGCTCTATAATATATAATTTTCTAACAAATGTTATCAGAGCTGAAGGTTTGTTTAGCTGATAAACTCGCAGGAAAGAAGGGTTCTTGGTTCGAGTGAGAGCAATGGCAGAAGATGGTAATTTTAGGGTCAAGAAATTTAACTACTAAAACTTCCCGTTGTGGAAGATGAAGATGGAAGATTATCTGTATTAGAATGATCTATACCTACCATTGAGAGGAAAAACAAAGAAGTTGACGACTATGACAGACGTAGAATGGGAGATTCTCAATAGAAAGGCACTTGGAATAGTACAACTGTGCCTTGCGGCATCGGTAGCCTTCAATATTTCAAAGAAAACAACAACAGAGAGTTTGACTAAGGAATTGGAGAAACTATATGAAATATCCTCGACCTCAAACAAGGTATATATTATGAAATTTTTATTTAATATGAAGATGTCGGAAGGTGGATCTGTTTCAAACCATTTAAATGATTTTAATACAGTTACCAGTCAATTAAGTTCTGTAGCAGTAAAATTTGATGATGAAGTTAGGGCTCTGTTATTTCTGTGCTCATTGCCAAAAAGTTGGAATGGTTTAGTTATGGCCATTAGTAACTATGTCTCTTGATCTAGTACTTTAAATTTTGATGATGTTGTCAATGCTATCCTTAGCAAGGAAATGTGATAGAAAAGCTCCAGTGAGACGTCAGGTAATGCTTTGAGTGCAGAGTCCTAGGGAAGAAAAATGGAAAAAGGAAAGAGCTCGGGATATCGTAGTAAATCAAGGAAAGGTAGATCCAAGTCCATATTAGGGATAGTGTGCTAGAAATGCAGAAATTAAGGATACCTGAAGAAAGACTCTAGATATTGGAAGGGAAAATAAGGAGACCTATAGCAAGAAAACAATCATGAAGCAAATGTGACAGGTGATGTGTTACAAGATGCTTTGATTCTTTCTTTCGAAAATGTTACTAATTCCTGGGTGGTAGATTAAGGGGCCTCATTCCATCCCACACCTGATAAGAAATATTTTCATGACTATGTTCAAGGATATTTTGGACAAGTGCTTTTGGGTGATGATAAACCGTATAAAATTGTTGGAATGGGTAAGGTTCTTGTAAAAAAATAGAATGGAAACCAATGGATATTAAAGGAGGTAAGGCATGTTCCATATCTGAAGAAAAATATGATTTTAATAGGCCAGTTAGGCAGTGAAATTTGTGTGACAACTTTCATAGTTAAAACTTGGAAGGTCACCAAAGGAGCCTTGGTAATAGAAAAAGGCGAAAAGGTCGGTACATTGTATTTATGCAATGGTATTTATAACTATGTTAATGCTTTAACTTCCAAAGGAGTAGATGCAACATTATGGCATCATAGGCTCAGGCACATGAGTGAGAAGGGGATGAAGATTCTTCACTCAAGAAATTTGTTGTCGGGTTTGAAGAATATTGATTTGGATTTCTGTGAGAATTGCATTTATGGAAAATAGAAGAGACTCAGATTTATCAGAGTTGGGAATGAAAAGAAGAGAAAAAAATTAGAGATTGTGCATACATATGTTTGGGGACCTACTCAGGTATCATCTCTCAGTGGCTCTCGTTATTATGTTACTTTTATTGATGATGAAACTAGCAAAACTTGGATTTATTGTATTCAGAATAAATCTGATGTATTTGATACTTTCAAGAAATGGAAAGCTTTGGTTGATATTGAGACAGGAAAGAAGTTGAAGTGTCTTAGATCAGAAAATGGAGGTGAATATTGCAGCAAAGAGTTTTATAGGTACTATTTAGAACATGGAATTTTCAGAGAGAATACAGTTCCAAGAACACCACAAGAAAATGGTGTGTCAGAAAGGATGAACAGAACAATCATGGAGCGTGTAAGGTGCATGAGATTACATGCAAGATTTACTTTACAATTTTGGGCAGATTTTGTAGATACTGTTGTTTATCTAATAAACAAAGTGCCTTCAAGTTCCTTGGAAAGTAATATTCCAGAGGAAGCATGGACATGTAAAAAGGTAAACTACTCTTTTTTAAATCCTTTTGGTTCTGAGGCCTTTTTCCACATTAATAAAGAAAATAGAAAAAAGCTTGAGAAAAAATCAAAGAAATGTACCTTTATTGGATATGGTGTCAATGAGTTTTGTTATTTCTTATATGATTATGAAAATCACAAAATCATTGGGAGCAGAGATGTAATATTCAATGAAAAGGTTTTGTATAAGAATTAGTTGCAGGAAAAGAAACAAGAAAAATAAAACAAAAAATACATATTTATTGATGAGATCACAGAAAAAGTAAAGGTGCCTGAAAATAATAATAATCAACAGCCACAACAATAGCAATAGGCACCTCAAACACATAAAATTGGTGTCAAAAGATCTAACAGGATAATTGGACCCCCTGAACGATACTCTCCTTCATTATATTATTTATTGTTGATTGATTCTGGTGAGCCCGAATGTTATGAAGAAGCCATGTCGGTTGAAACCAGGAAGAAGTGGGAGCTATCCATGGAAGAAGAGATGGAATCCTTAATACATAACCAGACATAGGACTTAGTCAGGTTGCCTGCAAGTAAAACAAAATTGCAAAATAGATGGGTTTACACGCTAAAGGAAGAAGATGGAGGAAAACAGATGTACAAAGCTATACTTGTGGTGAAGGGGGTTGCACAGAAGAAAGGTATTGATTTTGATGAAATATTTTCTCGTGTTGTTAAGATGACTTCAATTAGAACTATTTTAAGTCTTGTAGTAGTGGAATATTTTCATCTTGAAAAGTTAGATGGAAAGACAACATTTCTCCATGGAGATTTGGAGGAAGAGATCTATCTGCAACAACTAGAAGGATATGAGGTCAAAGGGAAAGAAACATTAGTGTGTAGGTAAAAGAAGAGCTTGTATAGCTTAAAATCGGCTCCAAGGTAATGGTATCTAAAATTTGACAGGTTTATGTCTGAACAAGGTTATACTAGATGTCACTCTGATCATTGTGTTTATCTGAAAAATTAAAATGACAACAACTATATTATATTGTTATTGTATGTAGATGACATGCTTGTTGCAGGATCTAACATGAAGGAAATACATGTGCTCAAAAGAAAATTGGAAAATTCATTTGCAATGAAGGATTTGGGAGCTGCAAAAAAAATCCTTGGTATGAGAATAACTAGGGACAGGAAATATCACAAATTAAAATTATCCCAAAATGAGTACATACAAAAGGTGTTGAAAAGATTTAATATGCAGAATGAAAAACTAGTTAGTACACCTTTTGCTAGCCATTTAAAACTTAGTAAGGAGATGTGCCCCAAGATGCAAGAAGAAATGGATTATATATCTAAAGTTCCATATGCATGAGCAGTTGGAAGCTTAATGTATGTAATGGTCTGCACAAGGCCTAATATTGCACATGCAGTGGGAGTTGTAAGAAGGTACATGAAAAATCCAGGAAAAGAACATTGGATGGAAGTGAAATGGATTCTTAGATATTTGAGAGGTACCACAAATCAAGAATTATGCTATGGTGGTTCAAACATTGCTCTACAGGGATATGTTGATGCAGATATGGCAGCTGACAGAGATAAGAGGAGGAGCATTATAGGGTATGTATTTGATGTAGGTGGAACAACTGTCAGTTGGGTTTCAAAAATACAAATTGTTGTTACACTTTCAACAACAGAAGCAGAGTATGTTGCTGCTATAGACGCTAGTAAATAAATTATTTGGTTACAAAGGTTTATGGATGAATTGGGTAAGAAGCATGATATGGGCATGTTATACAGTGATAGAGAAAGTTCCATTAATGTTGCAAAGAACTCAACATTTCATTCTAGGACTAAACACATACATCTCAAGTACCATTTCATATGGTCAGTGTTGGAAGATGGACAGTTGAAGCTAGAAAAGATACACACTAGCCAGAATCCTACAGATATGCTAAAAAAAAGTTGTAACCAGAGAGAAACTGATATTATGCTCAGTTTCAATTGGTCTTCAAGTATGACAATTAGTATGAGAAACAAACGAGTACAAAGTGGAGTAATTGTCCAGCAAATGAAGCAGCGGTGGAGTTGCTACAATCAGTCTCCAAGTGGGAGATTGTTGGGTGTGGAGCCTGATTATATTCTTTATTTTGTATCACAGCATTGAACCACTGTTCTTAATGGGGCAACAATGCAGCCCATAATGGTACACTACCTAGGGGGTCTATGGGGGGGGGGGGGGGAGGGTTTACGAGTTTATGGAGCCTCCCCTGGTGGGGGTTTTCAAGGGAAGTGCCCTCAAAGCTAAAAATAGATGTAAAATTGCCTTGTAAAAGTATAGTAATTTCTAGTAAATCTGGGCCATTCATTAGGCAGATGATCTGACAGTAGAAGTTATGTTTGGTTTAGGGTTTTTTCCCTAGAAGGAAACCCTTCATTTTGTATGAGGGTATTATATTGCGGCTGTCTATCATATGTGTATTCTCAGAGCAAGAAACTAATAGAGAGGCTATGAGAGAGAACAAAGGATATTAAAGTGGATTTTTTGTAGGTTGTGTCTCTTCATTTTGCTGGATAATAGAAAGGAAGGACTGGCTGTTTGGGGTGGACATAGCCCAAACTAGGTGAACCACGTATATTTGTTTCTCTCTAGTTTTATGTGTGTTCATGTGCTTGTGTTTTGTACATATTTTATGTGTTGCATTTCTCTGTAATAAATATTTTTCTAACATATTTGTAGGTACCCACACCACATTAGGATGACATCATCATTTATCTATGTATATACAATTACAAAGTTTCAATCATACCATTCTAGGACTTATACAAGAAATAAATCAAGATCATTTCCTTTCCATATAAAATATTATTTAATTAGCGCCATTAAACTACTTAGGAGTATATTTTTCATATATTCATTACATATACATCTACATGATACTACTCAATTCTTACCTTGATTCTATTTTTTCTTTATCTCTTGCATGTTTACCATCTTCCTATATTCTTTGTGTCTTCATCATTTATTTTCCCATGCTACTAAATCATTATTATTGTTATCATATTCTTTCAACCTATCGTTATTAATATTCTTATTTCATCATGTTGTCGTCTTCTTCTATCATGGATTCATTTTCTTTTTCTTTTTTGTGCCTTTATTCTCCTTACAAAAAACTGATTCTTGATGTCCATATAGAAAGAAATCCATCTATAGCCATACATGTCTACTATATACTATACTCACCAGTCTTGTAGGAATCCATTTTACCTGATCGATTCATCAACATGTTAAACTCTCTTTGAATTATAACTTGGTCTCAACCTTTTAATATTAATCCATCTCACTTTCTCCCTTTAATCAATGACTCAATTTCTCCAATTTCACACCAAGCTAGCATATGAGTACCCTTCACACCCTCATACCTATCCTAGAGGTTAATTCCACAACTTGATATCATATAATCTCTATAAAAAAGAGGATACATGTGTTGACGCTGCAATCAACACCCTCCAATATTTTCCCTACATGTGAGTTTTGGAATCGATTGAGGATATAACGATCTATTCACTTCATGATCAACGAATTTTATGCTAAAGTATTCTTCTCAGTTTTTGAGTGTCAAAGTCAATTTCATACACCTGTTCAGTCTGTAATAAGTTCATAAGCACATTATTTTACGCAACCTTGAAAAGGCATAACAAAATCCATGTGCAATGTTCAACCTATGATGAGATTCAGTGCATGCTTTCAATTGATAGTCACTTTTAGTCGGAATTATACTTCTATTTCAATTAGTTTTTCCAATTGTCACTTTTGCGTACCTCCACTTTAAAAAGTGTCACTTTCATGTTTATGATTGTCTCTTTTTCTTTCCTTAACTTTAATAAGTGTCATTTTCATGTTACTTTACTATGTCATGTGTTTCTTTCAATGTCATTTGAAATTTCCAAGTGTCATTTGCACATTTCTCTTACCATCATAAATGTTTTATTTTGGCATTGGAAGTGTTGCACATCACATAAGTGTATTTATGGTTCATTTCAAGGGGTAAATTTGGTTCCAATGATTCTTGTTTATCACATAAGTGTCATGACTCTCATCGAAAAATGTATCTTAAGTGTTGCACTTGGAGGAAGTTGTCATATTTCCATCGCATTGAGGGCATTATGTTCTTCATTTATTTTGAGTGATCAATTTTGTGTCATCGATTGTTCTGAGTGTGTGATCATGTTCAAGTATTATCCTTCTTCCATTTGAAATCACTGATCTCACGCTTAGCCAAATTCTGAAAACTTCCTGCCCAAGAAGCAGGCCTTCACTAGCCCTCTAACTAACCAGTGCATAGTCTCATCCCTTAAGCTACACCCTTGCCTCTTCAAACTATGCAATGGATATTTCCTTCCTTCCAAAACTGCATATTGTGTAGTCTCATTGCTCAACCCTTTCCCCTTGAGCTCTATCACTATGTAGATGAACCTCAAGTCACTCCTCTTATGTGTAGTACACAACCTCAAGCATCAATCTTCCAACTTGACTCCTTGAACTGTGAAACTACACAAGCCCTAGGCCTCTCTCTCTCCATAACTGTAGATTGGGAAACTTCAATCATCAAGCCTTCCTCCTTGATCCCTTCAACTACAAAGTCACCATTTCCTAGACTTCTTGAAATGCACACTACGTGACCTCAAGCTGGGTCCTTGCTCCTAAACTATTGATTTGATTAAATGTGCAATCCCTAAGTTATTCTCTCAGTTTAGCATGTAGTTCTAGCTCAGTGAATGATTTTTATGAGGCATGTTATACTAGGATTTTATGGACTAATGTCCTCTTTTCATGAGTGGATTTTAATTGCAGGTATTATATATTTTTATGACACGATGATGTTGAAGGAGATGAAGAAGTATAACATGCTATAATACACCTATGGAGTTGCAAAGACAAGTTGAACTTTGAACATGAATAAGAAGAGACACTAGATTCCGATAGAATATCAAAGATAACGATCACATCAAGGCTCCATATCCAAACCCCTTAGAGGATGAATACAAAGAAAATTCAATATCCATCATAAAGATGCAAAGAAGACATCAAAAGAGGTAGCTTGGAAATGCCACATCATCATGAATTTCCATATCATTGTAAAGATTCATCTCAAGGGTCACATGTTTCATGGTGTCTTGCCACATCAACTACAAGAAAAAGCCTTCTAGAGGAGGTTATAACAAAGATTTTTACTTGGAAACAATTATTAAAAAAACATCCGCTAAAGCATCCATTTGGTATGCTATATTTTTTAGCATAGATTTTAACGAAACTTCATCAAAATTGAAAACAATTGGGTAGCCAAAGGTTCTAGCAGATGTTTTTTTTTACAGTGCAATTAATGGAACAAGTAGCACCAATGTGCTATATATATAAAAGAAACGGGAAACATACATAACTAAAAGCACCTAGGTGTCGAATCCAAAGAATACTGATGCATAATATATACCGCACCAGTGCTAACAGATAAAAAATCTTCGGGGCGTTCTTCTAAGGAACGACACCAAGGCACGTAAAAAATAATTATTGTTCCGATGTTTTTTTTTAAACTTGCAGTTTTGGTGCATATAGTTTATAAAAATGCCTTGGTGTGTTAGTGATACAAAATTACCAGTTTTATTAGTTTTCATAATGCACTGGGCTAGAAATATTATTTTGAAAGCAATGGTGTGTTAAGAATTATAATGCATCAGGTGTTAATATCATATAGGGCCGATGCTTGAAGAGATAAACACACTGGTGCTCTCACTTTCTTAAAAGGCATCGAGAATGCATAAATATTCCATCATGGTGCTTTTATATAACATAACACACCAGTTATTTTTTATGTTATACATCCACTTGTTTTGTGAATGATATTTTCTCTTTTTTGGAAATATCAACCCATGATAGTGAAATTATTGTAATTTTTAAAATCCATTATTCATCTAAACATTGACATATATCTTATGAAAATATTCATATAAATTAAAATTTTATTAGTGACTTTGTATATGATGTTTGGATTAATTTTTTATATTATCAAATTTCACATCTCTTCACTATAATATTTAATCAGTGGTGTAACATTTCACAACGATATTTGATAATAAAATAGAATAAATTAAAATATATTTTATTATATATCAATAAGAGGATCTTTATCATATAAAATGGGATTGGTATTGGTAACTTGTTGTCTTTCAATTGGGACACTATGCTGATTACATTAGACGAATTGTCTGATTTTCACAAACAATTGTCTCAAAAAATATAACAAGTTGCATTGATGTCCAAATAATTCATCATTCTTCACAGGAATTGCGATCAATGCTTGATTTACTTCCATGAATTGGGTTGTTTGGAGGAATGATTTGTTGATTACATCAATTGTTTTCGTCTTCTTGATCTTGTTGTTCCATCTTCAAACATAAAAATAAAGTGTATTGAGTGTATCTACATTGCTGAGAATAATGAAAATTGAAATAAATAATACACAACATAGTAAATATAATAGAAATGCACCATAGGAATAAGTGACTCATAAATTGTGCACATGTTTTCAAAACCAAGTCTCATGCTTTGTTGCAAAAAGTATTCTCCTAGCATAGTTCCATACTTTCTCTCCTGCATGTTTTAAACCCCATTATAAATCATATATTTAATATAAATGATTTTTTGTATATTAATTAAAAACTTATAGAAGTAAAACAACATAGATACTTACAAATTCCACAATCAATTTTTTATATGCCAACATATATTCACAACCCGTATTTAATCTAATGTCAATCAATGCTTATGATGGATCTTCTTTGTATGTTAGCACCTATTTTAAGACATTCAAGGATGGTTGTTGTAAAAAAACTTATAATATACAAAAATGAAACCTTGAGTTGTTATAAGGAAATATTAACATTTACTCACAAACTTTGAAATCAACCCTTTTCTTCCTTGTTGTCTTGTTTTATGTGTTGAATGAGTTCCATGTTATTTTCTTTTATGCAAGAAAATACTTGAAAATTAATACTTAATGTTATATTATTATTCTAATATATGTAAAAATTCAATCATGATTACATACATTTGAAGGACGTTTTTGTTGAGATGGCTCCTCTTGTGACGCAATTATTTCCATTTCTTTGACCATCTCCTTATACACGTTTTTGGACATTACTACTAGTATGTTTCACATATTAGTGCGTTGATCATTTGGGATTTTCATAATATTCCTGAAAAAAAAAATTAATAATCTATTTTTATAATTATATATGAAACCTAAATATAACAAAATCGATATTAATAAATGAGAGGTATCTAGTAATATATACATATAATTCTAGAAAATAATTTTATACAATTAGGGATATTTCCATTTGAATGATTCTCTTTTTTTGTTATATGCTTTTGCTATTGCAAGTATGACATGTCTCATTGACCATTTCTTTGGAAACGCTTCATGTAGTTTGGATATAATTTGGTTCTTAGAATCATTAGATTAATTTTTTTATTTTAAGTGGAAATTATGTCTATATGTTTGTTCCACTATGATCCGTCATATTTTTCTAAAATATTTCTCCCCTTTCATTAACCTCCACCACAAATCCAGATGATCTAAGGACAAATTCATCGTCATTTACATGTTCTATAATTTTTCTTTTCTTTGAATGACATTGATCTTTTCCTTCGTTGTTTATCCCTGTATAAAATTAAACATATATGAATTAATAGATTGTTATAAACATGATATCTAATATTCTTAAGTATATTATTAAAAAAAAAACCTCATATTGAATAGTATATTTTTATTCAAATGATTCATCATTTTTCAATTTTTCTATCAAGATTTTATGCTCTTTTTCTCTTATATTAGAAATAATATTATCACCTTGCTCATTTTATGGCTATGCATGACACACACCAACCAATATAAATTAGTTAAACTTACATATAATTCAAACATATTAATTTTTTAAATAATTTACAAAGAACTTGGCTTCGTTGATTTTTTTGATGTGCTATCACTGTGTCGATCAATATTTTTGTTACTTGAGAGCTTCTAAGTCATTTTTTATCAATATAAAACCTGTATAATTCAATATAAAAGGCATTAAATCTATTTTACAAACAAATCAAATAATTTTCAGCAAGAAAAGGTTTGGTTACAAGTGTTTTTATCTAAATAATAGATAAACGCACCGGTGTGTTTAGAACATTAAATGGACTAGGTGGTTAATTTTTTAGCAGTGTCATGGAAAATTAATTTTAAAATAATTTTAAATTATTACGGTGTCATTTGTAACTATAAATAAACTAAAATTAATTAATGGTGCTATTTGGAAAAGGCATTCCAGTATGTTATATCACACCGGGAGCAATGATTAACACACTGTACATAATAAAGAGTATTATAATATGCTAGTGCATTCTATTGCATAGGGAGCATTGGTGCCTTATATTACAGAGGGTGCAATAGAGAATATACAATCGTTTAAAAAAAATAAAAGAAAGGGAAAACATGGTTTGGATATAATTCAATAATTGATTCCCCTTATTTACATGTCGAATGCCCTATATATAGTAAGTACAAAAATCCATTAAATCTAAAATACCTAAATTGAAAAAATTTAATTATGAAGTGGTATAGGAAGTTAAACCCTAAGGTGAAATTTTTTAGGAAGTAGCAAGGGTTTAAGGTAAGTGTTGTTTTTCTTTGTCCGAATTTTAATTAAATTTAAATAGGAAAGCATATCTTAAATTTTTTTACTAGTAAAATATATAGTACATTTTTTTACTATACAGAGTTTTTATTTAATTGTTTTTCTGAATTGTGAATAAATCTAAGAGAAATTGTAAAATATTTTAACAGTAAAATTTAAGATTTTTTCTATTCAGGGTTTTGAGTGAATCACCATACCTTTCAACTTTCAATCTTTCGGTAGATCCAAAAAATTTTGTAGCTCCAAACTTCTCTCTGTACATCTCTCTTGCAAATGATCTATATTTTAACTAAACCCTAACAGAAATTGTAAATTTTTGTATCAGTAAAGTAAAGTAAATAATTGTAAATAATTGTAAATTTTTGTATCAGTACATAAATTACATGCAAAAACATTCTTAAAATAGAGAAGATATACAATGGCTAGATGAAAAACAAATATACATAGAGATTTTTTAAAATACATATATATACATGTCAAAGAATTCATAAAAACCCAATCTAGTAACCCTGGATTAGAACATAATTGTAGTTTACTTGACCAGATCTACAAAATACCATGGGTAGAAAACCATCATAGTCAAAACCATGTGAAAAACCCATGCACAAAACCATGGGTAGGTTCACCTACAATCTTTGGGTCTTTTCCCCATCCTTGGGTCTGCCCAACTATTATTGGGTCCGCATTAAAAAAAAAAATCATAGGGTGTTGCCCTGAACACTATGCAGGGGGCTACCACCCCCTGCACACCCCCAGATAAGGGGGGCTTCCGCTCCCCCTCTGACCCCATCACTGCACGCCACAAAATGTACAACACATGAAGCTAGTCATGGAAAGAATATAACACACACCCAACATGCTACCAATTGTTGTTTTCTTTCCACACAGGGGGTCATAGAAGAGCTTAGTCATTGGTCTAGCCTTGTAATTCCCATTGTTTCTCTACACCAAGAAAACTTTTCAGTTCTCATAGGATTCATCAATGCATATGTAACATTCTTCAAATTTTCCACCTTTATGAGCGACACCTTTTTTTCCTCAAGCATATCCCTCACAAACTGATATTGAACATCAATGTGCTTTGTCTTTGACTGATAAGTAAAATTCTCTGCTAAGAAAATTGCACTTTGGTTGTCATAGTCCCTCCTTGTATCCCGGTATACCAACCCCATACTTGAACACAATGTTTGCAATCGTAATGCTTCCTTGCGTGATCTATATCTCCAGCAAAGTTTGCATTAACAAATCCATGGATTTCCAAAACTCTATATAATCTTTGAATTCCTTGGTAGCACAGATCATAATCACTAGTGCCACAAAAATACCTAAAAAAATGCTTTAATGTTGTGCAATGCTCCTTCCCTGGTTTTGACATAAGCGTTGTCAATACTCCGACTACATGTGCAATGTCTAGTCTAGTATCACTAGTACAAAATGGTTAATTATTTACTAAAAAAATGACCAAAATGGCTAATTATTGTCTAGTAGTATATTCAGCCATAAAATTGGTCATTATTTATGTCATTAATCTAGTCATTAATTTTCACAATTAATGACCAAATATACAAAAAAATATATGACTAAATGATCAACCGAGAAAACCAATCAATGATGAAATAAATATGACCAAAATGTTGGTCGTGTTATAGGATACTTAAATTAGCTACTAATAGTCATATATATGAAAATTTTAGCCATATTTTGAAACCAATTAATAACAAAAGAAATATTACTAAATTCTGGTCATGTTATAAGATACTGTAAATTAGTTAATAATAGTTCTATATATGAAAATTTAGTCGTCATTTGTAATCACACATTTATCATTTGCATTAGTCATTTATATTTTTTTGGTAGTTTCATATTCATTATATAAATGACTACTTAAGTAGTTTATATTCATTTCATTTACTTTCATTAACAATCATTATAAGCCATCCCAGATGTCGGTGATGGTTAGAGGACTGTTCGTGGCAGGAATTGAAGGCGACAACTGGCCTGGCCACCTACATGCACCTAACTGTAGTTCCTCCACCCTAAAGGCTCTCATGGTGGCTTGTTCAGTACTCCTCATTCCCTCGCGCTGCAATTACTCAGCCTGCTCGTTTCCTTTAATGGAGACCCACTCCTTTGTTCACCATTAATTTTCTCTGGCCTTCAATTTTCCTTTGCTCCTTAGCTCCAGTCTACTGTTTCATTTCTGCTTTCGCTTAGCATCCCATCCCACCAAAGGAGCAGGCCTTCCTTCTTTGTGTAGCGAAACTGAGCCATCAGATCTGTGTAGCCTCCATTCTTAGTCTCTACCGATTATTACTTCGTGGAATTCTTCTTCGCTCTCTACTCAGCCCTTCTCGCCCACCCGTTCTACTTCCCTCTCGTCTCCTCTAGTGTCCAGGCCTCCCTCTCTATCTTTTGACTATCAGCACACCCTCTCTACCTTCAGCTAGCAGAAAATTCCACACAGGAATCGTATGAGGTGCAAAAGGGGTGGAAGTGGTAGGGGAGGTGGAGGAAAGGGTAGAGGTAGCTCTCGTCTGCCCCTCTCTGATAGCACCGACTGCACTTACCAGCCTTCAACCACCAATGAAGCCCGCTTCATCTTCAGCAGTGCCTTGGACAAGCCGCGAGTCACAACAACAATTTCGGTTGCTTTTCAGGAGGAAAATTATGGAGACATTGCTTTCGGTTCCTGGAAGCGCAGAAGGAAATCAACCATTTTGGTTATGCCTCCTCCGACAACTCGAAAATCTACTACCCTCCCCAGTTAAATATTTCTCCCAAAATTCTAGCAGTTCAGGCACCAGCAGCGACAACTCTGCATGCGTGGATAAGGAGCTAAAGAACACAAGCTCTCCCTCTTCTCCTGAGAACTCAACCCAGCAATCCAAAAAAGATGTGGACAACTTGGATGAAGACTATAGATGCCCAATTTTGGAAGAGATTCCTCCCCACAACAACAACTAGCCTGATGACTGGTCTACTTCCTATTTTTTTGGGATTTTTGTCTATGAATTGTTGCAACTTTAGAAAATTTGAATGTATTTTCCCTAGTAGTAATGGTATTTTCTGCAACTTCAGTTTCTTGGGACAATGTCAATATGTTGGTTTCCCGTTTAAGGGCATTAATTTTTGGGTCGGTTTCCCGGTTAAGGGTAGCCTCTACTATTTTTTTTTGAATTTTCTTCCCTTCGGAGTTGGCTAGTTTTGCAACCCTGGAGTTGAATCTCGCTATGTACATTATGTTCCATATTAATAGATTAAACCAACTTAGAAAAAAAAAATCATTATAAGCCACTAATTTAGTCGTATATTCATTTTATTCATTCTCATCATTAATCAACATAAACTACTAATTTAATAATTTTAGATTGGTTTTATGTGTTAATTTTTAATCAATGTAAATCAGTTAGTATAATTTTACAACTAAATTAAAAAAAATGTCATACCGAATGTACATGTTCATCTAATATGAAAATGAAAAGCTACATATGTTGATTACAATACTAAATAATATTAAGTGCAACTATAGATAATTTCAACCACATAAATTATATTAAATAAAATGTAAAATATTACAATATGAGTTTCCAACTTCATATTGGTTGGAGTACAATTTACACTTGAAATATTGTTTCATCACTTCAAAACATTATCATTGTGTTGGCAAGGCATTGAAGGTGAATTCACCAACTCTGAAGTCTTGACCATCAGTCACTATGTGTGTGTATTATGCGGGATATTGGCTCTATGGGCACCACTAGACCAGTTCTCTTATCTCTCTCTTTAATTTTCATTTTTTCACTCCAGTGTTATTATTCTCATCTTTCTTCAATTCCTTCTTCTTACCATCAATACTGAGTTCCTTTTCTGAAAAATAAAGAAGATACAATGTAGTGTATAAGACATGAAATATGATGAACATTGGAATATAAACTAAATAAGACTGTAAAATATTTATAATATATATACCTCAACATCAACGATATTTCCAATGCAATTTTTCTCCATAAAAGCAACAAATTTGAACAGATTTTCTTCAGCTGGAAAATAGTGGCCACTATGTGGCTAGATGACCTGTGTAAACAAAGAAAATAAAATGTCACCATAGAAAATAACACCGTAGTAAAATTAGTATTCAACCTTCAAGGAAATCTTAGACATAATCAAGCCAACTAATTTAAATTCTCAAGATCACAAGATATAAATTACTTATACAATGTGAGAGTGCAAACAAAACTGCTAGAAAATTCCAAAATTAAGTCTAGAATAAAATTAAATGAAGTAAAATGGATGTAATAATAGGATAGCCTCGTATACATGTACATAATTGGATCATGTAGAAGGCTAGGTGAATGAGTCTAGGGTTGGAGGTTGATGATGTCAATAATTCCCAAGTCTGATGTGCATTTCTTTAGATAAGAACTACAATTTGGGTCCATTATGACATATGAATAAGCCAACTAATTGATATCAAACTATTAATATTTTTCTTATATTTATGGAGAAATGCAGTATAAGTGGATAAATTGCAAATTCAATTCACTTCCCATTGTGTTCCTGACATATGGTACAATATACTATCTGTGATTTGGAGAAAATTTCCAACATCGAAAATATGTAACAATCACCACTAGTAATCCCCCAAATAGTATTATTTTGGAATGTAACTTTCATATTACAGTTTCTATATGATTCTTGAATGGAAAATCCACACTAAATTCAAACACCAAACTTCCAATTTGAGGGAACACCTATGGCTATCCTCAATCACTCAAACTCAAAACATAAGTGATCATTAAACGAAAAAGAAAATAAGTCTAATTTTTATTTGTTTTTAAAATTTACATGCGGAGAACCAATAGTTTTCCCATATTACCATACTTGTTAGGAGCTAAAAAACTAATATTCTTGGTCATATTAGGTTTCTATCTACAAACCCCTCAAATGCAAGCTCTAATCACTACTACTGTCTAAGGCAAAGAGCCATAAGGCCCCCAAATATTATCTACATTTTATGGAAAATCACATTTCCCCCAAATATCCTCCACGTATTTTCTTTCAAAGGGAAATAATATGTTCTTCTAATATCCAAAAATGCATCTAAGTTCATATGAATAAAGTAAGGTTCATATCCATGCACGACCCAACATAATTCATGTCCCCTCAGAAGAAAAAAAGGGATATAAGGATGTTTCTTTTGCCATCATTATCCTTTAACACCAGTCCACTCTCTTACCAAATTTATGGGTAACAATCCCATACAAGTCTATAATATTTCTCAGATGTTGTATCCACAAGATGCTCAAAAAAAAAATTCAAATTCCCTTATTCTTCTCCAAGTATATTTTAAACTTACATAAGAATTCATCAACTACATGAATGGTGCATCTCCAAGCTATCAATATCTAGGTTCGTCCCCTTTTGACTCCATATTTTGTTCCTTCAATACAAAACTGACTAATGTCATCTTACAATTGGATCTCCCAGCTTTTTCATATGTTGGGAATACTACCTCGTTCTTTAGGTATGATTTTCTTCTAAACAAAATTACACTAATACTATCAACATATGTGGGGATAGAAGATAGTTTAAGAGGAGAAAACATAGGTCAAACTCAACCTTAATGTCATACATATATATATCTGTGTGTGTGTGTGTGTGTGTGTGTGTGTGTGTGTGTGTCTACACACACACACACACACACACACAAACAAATATAGTCTAATGTAATTCTTACATTGTTGGATGATTTTGTATTAACTCCACCATTTTATTTCCCCGTCTCTATGGTAGCTTTTCATTCTGTTAATTCTTCAACAACTACTTTCAATTCTCTAACTTCCTTTTCTTTTTCTTTCAATTTATCTTATGTATAATGAATTTGAAGTTAATTTGGGAACCCCCAATAGTTTTGATTCGGGGATTAGGGTCTCCCTTATCACAACCCATAAACCATAATTCATTTAATCCCGTATCCAAGGGGGGCCAAGGGAGTAGTTTTGAGGGTATCAAAACCAAATTGTGGGGTTGATAACATTAGGAACAGGTTAATGGTACAACCAAAAATGTGGTAGGCATATCTTTTTGTGTATTTAATGGGGAAAATGGAGGTCCAAGAATTGTTTAGTAAGATATATAATCCTAGCATTAGATAATGAGAAGGAAACTTGGGACCTAATGTCATATGGGATAAGGGGACTAGAGGGAAGGAAACAAGAGAAATTGACAGAGGAACCCTGTATAGTGGTAATAAGAGGATTAGGGGGTCATTATCACAAATCATAAGTCCTTAAACCATAACCAGTAAATTCCCTATCCCCTTAGCCTAAAACTATAATCCCTTAACTTGTACACTCATCAATCAAATATTATCATGTCTAAAATAACCACCTATATTTTATTATGTCCCTGTGGAGACATTAAATATCACCTCTAATATGTTAGAAGAAATCTTATATGGAAATTATTTCCTCAAGCCTAAATTTTGATAAAGGTTTAGGCTAGTGAATGCATGACATGATTGAGGTTAGAGGTTTCACTCACCAAGTGTTTACCTACGATGTTGCCCAACTTGCGTTACTGTTTAATAGAGGAATTTCCATGAAAGTAAATAATTTATAATATTTGTTTTGATATGCTATTATCGCAAGCTCTGGTCCAATTAAAACGGTAAAATGGCTAGGCAATCCAAGTTGTCGACCATGATCTTGTGGCTGGAAAACACATAACCATTCAATGTCATATGCACAACCATCATAATATATCAAAAGGGTTTACTAGGGAATAAACTTGGGCAAGATGAACTCCTCAAATCTAGTCAACAATAATGAACAAGTTATAGTTATTTGGTTTTATTTGAGTAAGGAAATGTGATGGAGATTTTATCACACCATGAATTTGTCACTAGGAAGCAGGAATTTACCATGAAGGTTGTGGATATTTGGGTTTGTGACTTATTCTTTGTTTGATTCTAGACCTTTGTTAAAACATTAAAATTACAAGTAAAACAAACCATGTATGTGTGTGTAATTAAATGGTTTTAAAAGTATAATTTAGGCCCCAACATGACCACAAATGGCACAAATTTCAAAGGGTGAAAAAAATTAATGTTATTTTTTGAAGGCCAGTGTCCTTCATCATGGTTAATTTCTACTCTTTGTACCAAAGACTATAAATATAAATAGTTTTGTGTTTCATGTGTTTGTGTACTTACCTCTTCATTGCTTTATTTTTTTAGATCAATTATGAATGTTTCTAGGTTGAGGTTAGAAAATTCCTTATTGACTTGTTATTTAGTATGAAGAGGTTGTAATAAAATACTGGTGAATAATATCATACATGTTGTATCTTCCTTTGTATAAGTGGTAGCTTCATTCATTATGTAATGGATTTGGGTGTAGACATGGGTTATAAGTGAGGATAGACTTTTCTTCATATGAAATTCTCTTATTGAAATCATCTTATTCTCTTTGAATAGTAATAGTTGGTTTTTTTTTTACTATCCTTCCTATGAAAATCAAAGATCATTGAAGGCAAAGAATATTGGCAAGAATAAGGAATATTGGCATGAATAAATTTTACTCCATCTTAAAATTAGTTTTTTTTAATGTCATTTTAATTAATTTATTTATTTAAAGAAAAATTTCCCTCCCTCATTTTGCCTTGTGCTAGTAAGGAAATATCCCTTCCACTTTCTTTATGGTGCTACAGAAAATTCCCATTCCTTCACTGCCCATTCCACAATGCCTACAACATTCACCAATTCACAGCCCAATGATACCGCCCAATCCACATCGCTACAACATTCACCAATCCTCCCTTCCGCAACACAACAATATCGGGGGTTGGACACTTCACAAGAAACTACTGAGTATTCCTAGGAGGCAGGGTTATTTGGTTCATTTTTCTCAATCAATTAATATTCTACAAATACTGTACACATATTTCTCTAAGCCTATATTTAGGCAAAACTATCAGCCTAGACAAGGGGATTTCCAACAGATTTCAACATGTATCCCATTCCTCTCGTAGCTATATCGGCACAAGGACTTGGCCATAAACAACTATGGATTGTAGGACACATGGCGCCAGCTAAAAATTCTTTTATAGAGAGTAGGAAACATTTGGCGCCAAATTCTCAGTATTTATGAAGTTGCTCCCAATGTGTAAATTTGTAGTTTGGGTTTATACTGGGTTTAATTAGAACAAATTAGAGAGAATCATTTGAGCTAGCAACAAGGGAAGCATTAAGTTCTATATTCCTCTTCATTGTATTTTTTAGAAAAAATCATTATCTTTGAAAAATCACAATCTGGTTTAGATTGCATTGATTTGTTGGAAAACCTCCCCTATATGGCGTTCCCTTATTTGATGCCAGGAAATGGAATAGTTAAACCAATCTTGTAGCTGCACTTGTTATATATTTTGGTTCTTCAACTATTCATTTTAATTTTCCACAATGCATATGAGAAAGTTTTGTGGGAGGTTAATCTTACTATCTACCTATTATTGGATTAGTTCTTTCTTGAAAATTTCAATAGGTTTTCACATGAAAAGGTTGAAAATTTTTGTATTTCATTTTTTTTTATCTAAACTATTGAAAATTTTGGAATATATCGACTTCTAAACACTGAAAAGGAAAAAACTGTTAATTTCTACGTTATCATGGTTGTTTTTCTTTTTATGGTAGACGTTTACGGAGAAGTATTGGATAAGAAACATAGATATTCAAAAATATTTTCGTCTAGATCATTAGTGAGGTATCAAACCACAACTCCTTTCTTAGGTTATTTTGTGTTTTATGTTTCAAACAATATATTTGATCATTGTGTGATTCTATCCTCATATTACTTTTTAAATATTCTCAAATTTTATTCATTCCCTAGACTAAATAAGAATAAAGGGGTTCACTCTACATTTTATAACTTGAGGAAAGTTAGGAATTCTTTAGCCATGTGGAGGTTCAACCAGATAAGGTTTTTCTCCCACATGTCACATTTTGTGTATCTCAGTTCTGGACTCAACATTTTTCATGTTACGTTATGCCACCATTTATTATGACCATCTTAAATTTGGTGTGCCTTTTAGTCCCATTGACCTAGTTTTGTGGCCATTTATTAGATATTAATCAAATTATTCCATCTTATCTAATGAAGAATCATTTTCCTTGACAATAGAAATATTACATAATGAGTAAAATTTCCTATTTTAGGTTTCAGTTGTTCAAATATTTGTTAATATATAGCAACATATGTTTCAATGATTCCATCCTATTAATAAATCGATGCTTTGATGTTGTTGGTTGCACATTGTCCATTGATCAGGGCATTGGGCCTTAATTCATAGCGACATAATTATCCAGTCCATTTCCAATGTTGGTAGTACATATGAAGGCCTCATGTATTCATTTTCTATTTTTCCCAATGTGCTAGGTGCTAAAATTTATGCAGATTTTTTGTATATGGTAAGCATCAGATGCAATTAATTTATTAAAATAAAATTTAAATTTGGCACCAGACAAAAGATAATTTATGTATCTATCCAAGGTTCCAACCTAATAAAAAGTTGCAACTGAACTAGTAATCAGACTGCTATTTTCTCAAAATCATAATGGAGAAGTATGTCAATTATATCATTCCAACACTTGGAAAGTAGGAACTTTGAGGTATTCTAGGAACTTCTAGGCTCACAATATCTTTATAGGGATATATTCTTCATGGTGATTTCTATATATGTATCTCACTACTTTATATTAGACCATATATTTTAGATATTAGATCTAAAAGATTAGAGCAACTGTTTTATATGAGTTGAATTTTCACTCCCACTTGATTATTAAAAGTTATAGGTCGGTGGGTAGACTAAATATACATCCCATCAATTTATGTTCTTAATTTCTCTACTCCAAGTGGACTAGCTTTCAAATTGACAACACCACTATATTGGTTTGTCTTTAATAATCATCTAATGATATAGAGGCATGTATATTATAAATTTTTGAGATTACAGTTCAAGTAGCATACAAAATGTCATCTCAATAGATATCTATGTTATATAGGATAGGACACTACTTAAATGAGAAAATATGTTTTATGTCCATCCTAAATATAATCCCTTTGTTTGAAAGTTGAATTCGTTTTAATCAGCCACTGGTATATTCAAGTTAGTTCTTTGATTTCATATTATCAAGTGATCGCGACATCAGGCCTTAAAATCCATAGACATAAACACAACTACAATGAACACTATGGCCCACTAGGAATGGAATGATTAGGCTCCTTTATTGAAAACTTGAAAACCTAGGAAAACAATCATATATATATACACAGTTAGAGTGAACAGTATGACCCATTAGGGAGGGAATGATTATAAATTATACTCTTTCATTGCAAAAATACTTTCTCATGTTCTTATTTTTCATATGAGACACATGCCTTCATTCATTTGTTGGTGTAGCCTCTGCTCTACTTCCTCATTCCACTATAGTTTGGGACATCCTCTGGCATCAAGTTTTAGTAAAGAGATATAATGTATTATACTCGGATCAGGTGAGGTGGGAGGCTATAAGGTAGTTTTCACCCCCATATAATAGACACCATGTAGCATGAATTTTTCATCATGTAACACTATGATGCATATATCATTACTGAGACCTTCTATTGAGCATCACCTTTGCACGGAGAAACACCATGACAGAGCTCCTATATTTGTTGGAGCATCCCTTCTTAAGTTTGTGTGTTACTTAGCTCTATCTGAGAGCATGAACTAAATACTTCAATAATCAAAATCCTTGAAGTAGAATGAGATGTTGTTATCATATGAATAGTTAAACCACTCTTGGAGTTGCATTTGTTATATATTTTGGTCCTCCAACTACTCATTTTTATTTTCCACAATGGAGATGTGAAAGTTGTATGGGAGCTTGATCTTATTGTATAAATATTATTGGATTAGTTATTTTTTGACAAGATAATTAGGTTTGCACATGAAAAGGCTAAAGCTTTCGTATTTCATTTTTTTTTTAATCTAACATAGTGAAAATTCTTAAATATACTAAATTCTAGACATTGAAAAAGATAAAAATGTTAATTTCTACATTATCTTGGTTGTTCTTATTTTTTATGGTAGACGTTCAGGGAGAAGTATTGGACAAGAAACTTAGATAGTAAAAAATATTTTCATCCAAATGATTAGTGAGGTATCAAACTACTACTCTCTTCTTAGGTTTTTTTGTGTATTATGTTACAAATGATATATATGATCATTATGTGATTCTATCCTCATATTACTTTTTATATATTCTCAAGTTTTATTCACTGCCTAGATCAAATCAGAAAATATGAGTTCACTCTACATTTGATAACTTAAGGAAATTTATAAGTGCTTTGGCCATGTTGGACAGGTTCAGCCACAAGAGGTTTTTCTCTGACATGTCACATATCTCTGTATCTCAGATATGAACTCAACATTTTTCATGTTACATTATGCCCCCATTTCTAATGACCATTGTAAATTTGGTACGCATTTTAGTCCCATTGATCTATTTTTGTGGACATTTATTGGATATTAATAAAATTATTCCATTTTGTCTAATAGAGAATCATTTTCCTTGACAATAGCAAGATTGCATAATGAGTAAATTTTTGTATTTTAGGTTTGAGTAGTTCAAATATTTGTTAAGTGATAGCAACATATGTTGTGATGATTCCATCCTATTGATAACTCGATGCTTTGATGTTGTTGGTTGCACATGGTCCATTGAGTAGGGCATTGGACCTTAATGCATAGAGACCCAATTATCCAATCCATTTCCAATGCTAGTAGTATATGAAGGCCTCATGTATTATTTTTATATTCTTCTCAATGTGCTAGGTTCTAATATTTATGCATATTTTTTGTATATGACAACCATTGGATGCAATTGAGTTACTAACATAAAATTTAAATTTGGGCACCAGCCAAAAGAAATTTTATGTGGCTATCCAAGGTTCCAACTTAATAAAATTTTGAAACTAAACAAGTAATTAGATTGTTATTTTCTCAAAATCATAATGGAGAAGTATGTCAATTATATCATTCCAACACTTGCAAAGTAGGAACTTGCAGGTATGCTAGGAACTTCTAGGCTCACAAGATCTTGACTGGGATCCATTCTTCTTGGTGATTCCTAGATCTATACTTGATATTAGACCATGGGTTTTAGATCTTAGATCTAAAAGATTATATCAAATGTTTTATATGATCTGCATTTGCACTTTTAGTTGATTAATGGAAGTTATAGGTCGGTGGGTAGACTAAATATACATCTCATCAATTTATGTTCTTAATTTCTCAGCTCCCAATGGAATGGCTTTCATCTTGAAAAGACCAATGTATTGGTTTGTGTTTAATAATCATCTAATGATATAGATACATAGATATTATAAAACTATGAGATTATAGTTCAAACAATATCACCAATGTTGTGTTAATATCTATCTATGATATATAGGATAAGACACTACTTAAATTAGAAAATATTTTTTATGTCCATCCTACATAAAATCCCTTTGTTTGAAAGTTGACTTCGTTTTGATCATTTGTTGGTCTATTCAAGTTCGTGCTTTGATTTCAAATTATCAAGTGATCATTGCATTAGGACTTAACAATGATATACATAAACAAAATTGTAGTGAAAACTATGGACCATTACGAATGGAATAATTAGACTCCGTTAATGAAAACTTGGAAACCCAGGGAACAATCATAGACATATAGAGAGTTGCAGTGAATAGTATGGCCCATTAGGGATGCAATGATTAAAAATTTATACTCTTTCAATGCAAAATTTCTTTCTAACGTTCATATTTTTCATATGAGATGCATGTCTTCGTTCATTTGTTAGAGTAGCTGCTCCTCTGCTTCATCATTCCATTGCAGTTTGGAACATCGTCTTCCATCAATTTTTAGTAAAGAGACAAAATGTTTTACACTCGGAGTAGGTGAGGTGGGAGGCTATAGGGAATTTTTAACCTCCATATAATAGGCACCATGTCGCATTGATTTGTCATCACGTAGAACTGTGATGCATATATCATTATTGAGACCTTCTACTGAGAATCACCTTTGCACTCAGCAACACCATGAAAAAAATCTTGTATTTACTGGAGTATCCCTTCTTAACATTTTGTATTACTGAGCTTTATCCGAGAGCATGAACTAAGTACTTAAATAATAAAAGTCCTTGAAGTAGAATGAGATGTTGTTATCATATCAATAGTTATACCACTCTTGCAGCTACACTTGTTATATATTTTTTTCCTTCAGCTACTCATTTTCATTTTCCATAATGGAGATGAGAATTGTATGTGATATTGATCTACTATCTACCTATTATTAGATTAGTTATTTTTTGACAATTTCATTATGTTTTCACATGAAAAGGATAGAAACTTTCCTATTTCTTTTTTTTTATCCAACTTAGTGAAAATTATTGAATATACTGACTTCTAAACACTTAAAAGGGAAAAATTGTTAATTTCTATGCTATCTTGGTTGTTCTTGTTCTTTTATGCTACATGTTCATGGAGTGGTATTGGATAGGAAAATGAGATAGTCAAAAACATTTTCGTCCATATGATTAGTGAGGTATTAAACCACTACTCCCTTCTTAGGTTATTTTGTGTATTATATTTGAAACGATATATATGATCATTGTGTGAGTCTATCCTCATTAATTTTTATATATTCTCAAATTGTATTCACTTCCTCGATCAAATAAGAATAGATGAGTTAACTCTACATTTGATAAATTAAGGAAATTTAGGAATGTTTTTTCCAAGTTGGACAAGTTCATCCACATGAGGTTTTTCTCCCACATGTCACATCTTTGTGTATCTCATATCTGGACTCAACATTTTACATCTTATGTTATGTCCCCATTTATAATGAGCATCTTACATTTTGTGCACCTTTTAGTCCCATTGACCTAGTTTTGTGGTCATTTATTAGATAATAATTAAATTATCCTATCTTCTCTAATGAAGAATCATTTTCCTTGACAATAGCAATATTTCATAATGAGTAAATTTTCCTGTTTCAGGTTTTAGTGGTTCAAATATTTGTTAATTTATAGCAACATATGTTGCAATGATTCCGTCCTAATCATAACTTGGTGCTTTGATGTTTCTGGTTGCACATTGTCCATTGATCAGGCCATTGGGCCTTAATGCGTAGACACCCAATTATCCAAGTCATTTCCAATGCCTGTAATATATGAAGGCCTCATGTATTATTTTTCTATTTTTCACAATGTGCCAGAAAGTTCTAATATTTATTTATAATTTGTGTATATGGTAGCCATTGGATGTAGTTAAGCTATTAACATAAAATTCAATGTTGGGCACCAACCAAAAGATAATGTATGTATCTATCCAAGGTTCTAACCTAATAGAATGTTGCAACTAAACTGGTAATTGGACTACTATTTTCTCAAAATCATAATGCAGAAGTATGTCCATTATATCATTCGAACACATGGAAAGTAGGAACTTGGAAGTATTGTAGGAACTTCCAGACACACAAGATCTTGATAGAGATCCATTCTTCTTGGTGATTCCTAGATCTGTATCTCACAAGTTGATATTGGACCATAGATTTTAGATCTTATATTTGGAAGATTAGATCATTTTTTTTTCTATGAGCTGCATTTTCACTCCCACTTGATTAATGTAAGTTATAGGTTGGTGGGTAGACTAACTATACAACTGATCTGAAATTGTGAGAACAAAGTATTTCTTATACAGATATTGATAGTAGGGGGCTTTTACTGGTTATTTCACCTTTACTAGAAAGGATGAAACCAGAAGCTTCTAGCCCACAAACTGGCTCTGCCTAAAGAAATAAAATGTAAACACTGAAATAGATCTGATCAATGAAAGTATTTGTTTATGTGCAAAGTATTCATTAATCAAAATTTTATGCATGAATAAGCAAGTTCAAGTATTCTGAAAATGAAGTAATGTGGTTTGAAGTGAAACTAAGGAGTTATGCTCACTATATAAGTCTGATGGGGAAAAGTGTACTTATGAAAAATTACTGTTTAATGTAGTTGAATCTAAAATTTTACAACAAAAATGCAGAGTATAACAGTAAGAATTTTTTTAATTAGTTCACCCCTCTCTTGGGCTACCTCTGCTGGGTCCAAAAGCCTCTAATTAGGCTTTTCCTTCTTTTCATTAATGCTCAAATTATGAATTACACTGTGTAGAAAGCCTCAAAAGGAAAAATAAGCTGCAAATTCAGAAACAGACGACTGAAATTAGTATAAATCAACTATTCATTCACCTCTAATGGATGAGTATAGTCCAACACAGCTGATCTTTCATTAGGCCCTCGTGGCTCCACAACAAAAATCACCGGTAAAATCACTGATAGAGAGCCCCGATGGCTCTACAACCTGTCCCAACAGCTCCAGAATGCTTCAATACCCCAAAATCAAAAAAATTTCGTCCCAAATGGACTTCCCTAGCCAAAGTTATGGCTAACTGAAGTTTGCCCAGTGTCACCTAGAAAAACTCCACTAAATGTGGAGAACTAGAGTTAACTCCATTTAAAAATGGCAACAAATGATAGATTTGGCAGCACGCTCCAATTTTATCGGACGGTTAAATTAAATGCTGGGTGGATGTGGTCACGTGCACCACCGTCCAACCCACCTATTTAAACGTTGTATCAAACCGTTTGAAAACCAGATTTTAATTAACTGCAACCTCCACCCGTTTACATGTTTAAATGGTTAAAATAAATGTTAACTTATAAATTTTTCTTTTGCGCACCGATTGAAATTATGCCATGGTTGCGGGCAGTTGGTTTCATGCAGAGGGGGCTAGCCCCCTTTCGGCCTCGCCCAACCGAATTCAAACATTCAAATAACACTTTGTTGCCATGTTATAACAAGCACCACCACCGTAGCCTGTTTTTTGGGCCTCTCCATTGCTTCCGACCCAACCCACATTCGAATCCTGCCCACGACCAAAAAATTTTGGATTGCCATTTCATTCCACCTTGGGGCCACGTGGCGGCCTCCGGGCTGGCCACGTGGCACCCTTTCATTGGCTGCCATTGGAATATTCTACAGAATATTTTGTGGAATATTCCATGGAATATTCCCAAAATATTCTATGGAATATTCTTTTTTTAATAAAAATAATTTTTATAAAGTCAAATTTGGCCATTTTTTAACTGAAATTGACAAACTTCAAAGTTGGATATCTTTCTCATACGGCGTCGGTTTTCAGTTCCGTTCACGTCTACATGATATTTTTTCCAAGATATTTCTATTCGATCTGATTTGGACCAATTCTGTGCAACTTCATTTTTGAGCATTTTTCTACAAGAGACTTGATCTCCTGATCAACAACCCATCAATTTATGTTCTTAATTTCTCATCTCCGAGTGGATTGGCTTCCAAATTGATAATACCACTCTATTTTTTTTTATTTAATAATCATATAGTGATATAGAGGCATAAATATTATAAATGTGTGGGATTACAGTTCAGGTAGCATCTAGAATGTCATGCTAATAGCTATCTGTGATATATAGGAAAAGACATTACTTAAATGAGAAAATATTTTTTATGTCCATCCTACATAAAATCCCTTTGTTTGAAAGTTGACTTAGTTTTGATCAATTGTTGGTCTATTAAAGTTAGTGCTTTTATTTCATATTATCAAGTGATCAGGGCAGTGCGCCTTAATGCATAGCGCTATTTTTCTAGTAGTTAACCAATTGTGGAATATTTCATGCATTATATGTTAGCACTTTGTTTGTTTAATCTTTATAGTATACACTAAAGAAATATATATTTCATGTGGCATTAGTATGTCATCACCAAGTTCATTTTTGTGGACTTCAGTGTTAGTAGACTATTGGAAAACATTCTAGACTTCCTCCCAAGGTTTCACAGTCTAGCACTGTAATAGCTAGACTATTCCATAATGACATGTTCAGGAAATTCTTTATTATTGTGTACTATCATCTCATTCTACTTCAAGGATCCTTTTTCCTGCAACAATAGATGAAAGTTGATATTCTAAACTCTCTGATTGGCTCTTTTTCTCCTCTGCCATGGCTGAAAGATGTCTCTTTATATCAGATAGTTAGCCATCTCTTTCCTCTATAAGAGCCAAAATCAGACTCTTTAAATTAGCTATTTCTACTTCATCCTTGGAAGTAGAGGCTTTCATTTATTCTAGAGAGGACATTGTTAAGAGTAATTCTTCTTCAAATGATTTATTTCTAGACCACTGTAACATCAAATATTCATGTTTTGTTTGCACATCTGTAATAGTTCATTCCAAATTATGGACATCATAGAGTGTGAACTTGACCCTAGACATAATAGGGGTAGGAAAAATCAACACTTTCTCACAATTTCTCAAAACTTGGAAAACAACCATAGACATAAACAAAATTACAGTGAACACTATGGCTCATTCAGAACGGAATGATTAGACTCCTTTAATGCAAACCTAGAAACCCAGGAAAATAAGCATAGTTATATACACAACTCTAGTGAAAATTATGGCCCGTCGGGGATGGAATTATTAGATATTTAGACTCTTTCATTGCAAAACTTCTTTCCCATGTTTTTATTTTTCATATGAGATGCATGCCTTCATTCATGTTTTTAGCGTAGCTACTCCTTTTCTCCCTCATTCCACTGTATTTTGGGACATCCTATGGCATCCATTTTTAGTAAAGAGATACAATGTTAAACACCTTTGAAATCTTCTATTTCATGGAATTCATAAACATATAGGAGTTGAAGCTTTGTCAACTACTCCAAGCCCCATATGTTTTTTAGTTTCACATAATGAGATTCCCACGTCTCTTTCCAAGGTACCAATGTTTGAATACTTGGTATATATTCCACTTCTTTGCACCATTGAATGTTTATTATTTGAAGTACTGGGATAGCATTTGAGGTATGCTAGTTGCAGTTGAAATGTCTGAAACACTAGCTGTTGTGAAAAATTTAAACCCAAGTCCAAAACCATTTCCTATGAATCAAGGAGAAATTAGTAAGAATAATGAAAACTATCCAGACAATTAGTTATTATAATCTTTTTTACTTTGTGATCCTGCATTAACTCAGTTGGTTCTGCTATAACCCATGGGTTTATGGTTTTTTTTGGTAGTTTTGGTTGGTTCAAATTATGTTTGGGATGTGGGTCAGACATCTTGGGTTCACATCAGGGTCAAACTGACCTGTCCATCATGGCAAGTTGAGTAGAATTGGTAGTTCCCTAGTCTACTCGTTGATTCATGTTACAATAGGCACAAGTTTGACACAGATTCCATATGCATTAGTCTTCGAGAGTCATACAAACCCTCTAGACATAATTACTAGTCATCATCTCTCCCTCAACAATAGAACTGCTTTGTTACCATTTTATTTGCTAAGAGATTAATCACAACAAGATTGGCACATGCATTAGGAAAGAATAATAAATTTCTCATATTAATGTGCAATGAATGCATCACAAATACTAGCTCAAGGTACTCTGACTGTGAACTCCTACATGTAGGTATCCCTCGAGTCTCATTACATGATTTATTGCAATCTCATATAGTTATTGTGTTTTAACGAACTATCCCTCATGTTAGCATTTATTATTTCATGATGGTCACATGGAATTTCATTTAATGTTACTGACATAAAATGATCAATGCATACATGTGTATTTAAATATAATTATGTGTTGGAATTATTTTAACATTATATACACCACAAGACTAATTCATTTACCTAAAATATACCAATGTTTCAATACTTGGTATCTCTTCTACTTCTTTGTACCATTAAATGTCTAGCATTTGAAGTACTTGGATAGAACCTGTAAAATCCAGATTTGTGAGTGTACTTAAATTTTTTTCAAACTCAACCAAATCATAACAATGGTCCAAGAAGAGAAATAGCAGTCTAGGGAAAACACCTTCTCTTGACTTTGTTAACATTTATAGGTATCCTTCATCATTTATAAATGACGACTTGCACTCCTTTGGAAGTGAGACACATACTTTTTGTTGATATACTTACATCTAAATGGATAGGAATCCAAAGCTAATTGGCTTTAACCATTGTATATGACAGTAAGCTGCTTAATTTTAACCATAATAGACATGGTCAATTATTGAAATTATGCATCTTGAATGTATTTTTTTCCATTTAATTTTATATATAGTAGATTAGTTGCTAGGGAAGGTTACTATGCACCTAGTTCGTCATAAATGTATGTAATATTGCCATCTAAGGTGAGAAAAAATTACAATCATAAAAAAAGCAGTAAAAGTTTATCAAAGTAAACATAACAGTGAATTTACAATCAGGAAAAAAACAATACAAGTTTTTTTGGGATACACGTTATCATATATTTCAACATTTATTTATGTAATGATCCTAACTGGAGTCCACACATTTTTCTTTGCATATTTATATTACCTTATTTTCTACAAAATGGAAAACCATGTATTTATTTTGCTTTTGGTATTTGTAGTATTTATGTTGTTGATTTAGTTAGAGGCTGGATTTATTATTAGAAATAACTCTAAAATGATACTTCAAAAGTTTGTTTATGATCAGTTAGAGGCCTGTTGGAACACTCTAAGAATCTTGTCTCAAAGTTTTGGATAGATCTTCAATGCTCACTCAACACTAAAAAACTATAAAGTCATAGAGTCACTCCCCAAGTTTACTCAATGGTCATGTTATCTTGAAAAATAATTAATTCTTAAATTAAAAGTTGAAGTCTTATTATTTATAGTACATGGTGCATTCAGGGAAATAACAGATCATCATATGAATATTCAGATGAATGGGTTACAAGACTTGTTCTAGGGACAGATGAATACTTCAATGAAATGATATATTATAGTTGCAAAATGTGCCAAAATAGGAAACTAAATAAGCGAAGGCTTGTTGGTATCCATATATTGGACCATGGATTTTATATTGAAGAGGTACACTATAATTAAAAAAAATTATTCTTATAATAAACAAACATGCACATTATTTAATACATTATTATTTATCATTTCAATTGAATTTTGTTTTGCTGAAAAATCCACTTCCAGTTCCCAATTTTCATGAAGAACGAATGGATGATATTGATAATAAACACTCCCAAGATGAAGGAAAAGACACATTTATGGATGAAACCACTTCGCAAATAAATTAGATTTGTGTCAATGAATTTATCCATGAAGAATTTATTGATTCACCCCTCACTCAATTGGCTAGGATGCCTCTTTTTGAAAATGTTGAATCGTCTATATTGGCGACACTTATGTTTTTGTTGAACTAAAAGGTTACACAAGGATTGAAAAACATATTCTTTACTTATATATTAAGGTTCATTTTGATATTCATATAAATTAATTCGCTGTATGTCTTAAAAGTTTTGAATATTGTGTATAATTATAAAAATCATTTGTTGCACTATGCATACTTTCTGCAAACAAAATACTTCCAAAGTACAATAAGTTTCCTCATTATCATAGAGAATTATCTTCAATAGTGAAATACATTGGAATGGAGTACAAGACATATTATGTATGTCCAAATGACCATATATTATACTATGGAGAGAATTAAAATTTACAACAATTTCGAGTGCATCACACAAATAGGTATCGTCAAGATCAAGTATCCAACAAGGTTCCTTATAATGTACTATGAAACATTCCACTAAATCCAAGGTTTGAGAGAATTTTAAAATGTAAGGAGCTGGAAAAAAATACCAATTATTATGCACAACGGATAAGGAAAGATGTTGTCATGTGCATGGTTGCAGATAGTAAATATTGGAAAGAGAATGAGGAAAAATGACCACATTTAAGAAATGAGCCAAGGAATTCAAGAAATTCTCTAGCAATGGATGGTGTCAATCGTTTTGGAGATATTAGAACAACATATTATGTTTAGCCAATGTTAATTATAAACAACAATCTTCTCCCTTGGATGGAAATGAAAAAGGAACATGTAATGTTATCTCTTATCATACCAGGTACTAGAACATATGAATACAATTATCTCTTGAAGATTATATAAATATTTTCAATGCAGTTAATACTAATAAAAAACTCTTCGTTTACCTAGGGAAATATGAGGTAAAGGATATGGATGTATTCATGGAGCCCCTCATTATTGAGCTCCGTGAATTATGGATTTGTGTAAATATGTATGATGTATCAAGACATTTCAATGATAGAAAATTCCTCTTTCATGTGATTCTTATCTAGACAATTCATGATGGTTCGAGGCTCTCTATTTCTTGTGGTAATATTTATTGTGGTAATATATTATAAATTACATTTATAATTATTGTCTTCATTTGACCATTTACTAAATATGGTTTCCAATATTATTTTAGGGTTACAAACAAAGGGGAAACATGGTTGTCCATTATGTGGGCCAAAATTGTTTCATAGGTAGTCAAAGGATCTTAATAAAATTTTCTATGATGAGTATAGACAATTATTATCAAAAAATCATCGCTATCGAGTGTGAAAAACATAATTTTAATGCAAAGGAAGTGAAAATGAGGAAGACAATAAATATGAACCCTACTAGGTGGAAAGAAATGTATGACAAAAAAGAAGGGAAAGGTTTTCCCCTAGGAATGAAAAGACTCTCTATTTTCTACAAATTAGAATATTATGAGAACCTTCTAACAACCCACCTATTTGATACTATGCACATAGGGAAAAATGTGGCTGAGTGCTTGTGGAAAAATCTCAATGGAACTAACCGTGGAGCATAAATAAAGTTATGAAAGGACCTTCGGGTTGCCCATATAATGCCAAACATGTGGTTGCATGAAGAAAACTCATATTTTCATGCTCCATGGACTTTTACATCAAATGTGAAAGAAAACACCATTTATACTATGAAAATCATAATATTTCCTTCTAGATTTTGTGTGAAATTAAAAAACTTATTCACAATAGATGGATCAGAGTTCTCAGGCCTAAAAAAACATGATTGTCACAATTCGATAAAGGTAATGTTTTCAAATGTTAGATTTGTTGGAAAATTAATTAGAAAATTGTATCTCCTAGTGATAATATCAGTTCATGCATATTTAAACATGGTTATTTGTTAATGGTCATGCTAGTATATTGATAATATCATCTTAGGCATATTTGAAGTTCATGCATATTTGAACATGGTTATTTCTTAATGGTCATGCAGTATGTGTTGCCTACTGCAATACCAAGTACTTTTGACCATGATGTCACTTTGACTATTTACAAATTATGCAAATATCTTAGGTATTTTCAATCCATGATGTATACTCTTCCATTACTCTTATCATTTGAAGTGCATCATTGGTTATGCCTTTATATGAGTTTCTACTTTTGGTTTACAACAAATAACAAGTATTTATTGTAATACATGGTAATACTTGTAGGTCGGTCTCATCTAAAGAGATACATCATGATGACTTGAATTATTGGAAGAGGAATGTTTCACTCTTGATATGTGATATTTAAATGTTCTTCCCTCTAATATTCTTTAATTCTCAAGAGAACTACCTTGTACACCTAGTGTAATAGATTGAACAATGTGGTCCTATTCATATTCAAACAATGTGGATCATGGAGAGATATATGAAGGTCTTAAAACAAATTGTGAGGCAAAAGGCTCGACCATAAGGGTCCATAGTTGAGTGGTACATGGTTTTCCAGGCAATGGTTCATTTGAGTGATTACTTACCTCAATTACATCTTGAAGCTCCATTATTATAGAATTATAACCAATCTCAATCATTTGAAGGAGAAAACTTAGAGGGTAAGGGACTTCAAAGAGGATAAAAGGTATAACAAAAATGTTAGTAGTAGTAATTTGTATTTTAAATTTTATAATACATGGCCTTAAATAATTATTAATTCATTGAACAAATATATTTTTCATTGTAGATGCTAAAGAGTGGGAGGCATTACATTTGTATGTTGCATACAATTATGAATTTATGTTGGAATGGATGGAGAAGTATGTTGAAAAAAAGAAATTAGAAGATCAAAATACATGGGCCAATATATATAATATACATGGTGAAAACAATAAGCGAGGATTGTTTGCAAGCCATAAAAAAAAGTGGCCATATAAATGCTCATGGAATTGGCTAAAGGCCAATATCGAACACAGGGAAACAAAAGGGAAGGATAGAGTGACACAACAATAATTGAATTTCCTTAAAGGATCTATAAATGGGGAGGTGATATATATTAATATATTGCATATATTTAATAAATTGTTTCTTAACTTTTATATACTTGAATCTAATTAGTTAATATTTATATTAATTTAGGTAAGATATTACAAAGGAATGTGGAATTTTGGTCATCATTTTCGCATCAGAAAAGTTGATGAAAAGAGACAAAATTATGATTGAGAAGTTTAAACATCATTTGAGTTGGAATGTTATTCACATGAAAATGATACAAAACCAATCAGAAACACACTTTGCTACTATGGAGTGTTGGAGGATATTATAGAGCTTGATTTTATGTCTTTCAAAAAAGTTATTTTTCGTGTTGAATGGTGCAAGATTATAGAATTGGGAGAAGAAAAAACTATATTTATCCATAATAATGGATTCCGTATGATCAATACATCTAGTTTTGAAGCCACTTTTGAACCTTATGTGTTTCCAAGTCAATGTGACCCAATGTTTCTCATTCCAAATTTAGAACAAACTCATTGGTTATTTGTGATTTATTATGATCCAAGAGGATGAACAATAACATCTCTTCAATATATAGAGAATCATGATTTAGTTGAAGATGTAGAAGTTCCCCTTGAAGACATAGGTAGCCAAGATGGAGATGATGAAAAATTTATTGCCAATGATGCATATGACCCAGATGAAGATCACAATGAGTTTACTTAAGTTCCTGAAGGACAAGAGAAACCACATGGGCATCAAGTGCATGAAGATGATGACTTTATTGATTTTAATATACCTATAGTTGAAGGTGATGAGGAATATGAAAATGATGGTATTAATTTATTTGTGGATTTAGGGTCTATTAATGATGGGGTATTTATGCCATCAGATGAAAAAATTTCATATGAGAATGACATTTGTTTATCATTATGTTTATTTTAAGATATTTGTAAGGATTTAATACAATATAATTAAATCTTTACAAGTTAAGTATTTAGTTTGTAATTGTAATGAACATTGAGTAATTTGAATGTTTAAAGTTTTACTTTAAAAACACATATATATTTGGTAGAGGCACCTGATATACCACACCTCAATTCCTTAATAGAAATTTTGAAAACCTTTACTTTATGCCGTCAACACCTAGAAAAGAGAAACAAAATACTATAAACCTAAAAAATAATTGTATATTAAGTATTGTTTATGTCTTTTTTTTATGTATTGAAACATATTGAAATTTGTGTATGTTATTGTTCATGTGCTATTGAATTTGAATTGTGTTATTAATGTCACTTGCATATGTTCTCAAATAAATATTTTCTTATTTTTATGTTATTATATGTTTTTTAAATAATGTGCCCATGGGTGTTATTGATTATACTATGGGGGATTCAATGATTTTAACTGCATTTATGGAAATGTTAACAAATGGACAAGGGCAAGACATTGCTATGATGGTTCATGAGGTAAGCTTGAGTATCGTATTTTATAGGTTCAATTATCTTATTTTCCTTATTATATTATGCTAATTTATGTTTTTGGAATTCAAGCAATTTCTAAAGTCATTTCAACCCCTATCACACATTTTAATACATCTAAACTTGTGCTAGAGGTAAAGCTTGATCAATATTCTTGTGCATTTAATTAACTTATTTCACTTTATATATTTATTAATATTGTGTTTTTTTTCTAAGCGTGCATTTTTTGGCATGTAAGATTCATTTATGCACCTAAATACATCCAGTGTTGGCATGTAGGTGTCATTTATGCCCCCCAATACATCCAATGTTATGTAAAATGTAAGATTCAGCCATCTATTTGCATGAGTTTGATTATGTTATTAGTTGAGAAATCTAGGGCATAGCAATGGAGGTGATGTTTACTTGTATGTAGATTTTTACTTGATAATGTTATTTTTATGTAGACTTTTAATTTAGTTATGATTTCTTACTTCAATTTCTATGCTTACCAAGATGCCTTCTTACTAAGATGAATTTAACCATGGAAAATTTATTTCATCTTTTAATTTTTCCTTGCTATTCATCTATATCACGAATAGTGTCTAAGGGCTTGTGTAGTTACCTTCTTTCATCATGCCTTTCAATGGATCAACCCATCCATTTTTTTACTTCTTGTGTCTGCAATACTATTTTAGCAAGTAACCAAAGAAAAATATGATACCAAAACATGATGTCAAGTTACTTTTCTAGGGTTTTATGTAATCAAGAGGTTATCTGTGGTTTCTTAAATTCAAACCTTAGATCATACTCTTTTCCCTTTATGTCATTATAGATTTTAACCCATACCCTAGATATCCAACAAACCCCAGAAATAAAATCATATGTAACAAATACCTTAAGATTAAGGTTTATAAATTCCATGGGTTTCTTAAAATATAAACCCATAACTTTAGCCCTACTACATCTTATGATGGACCCTTAAAAAAACTATTATACATACCTCATGGATAACTATAATGCTTAGTATTTTGGCTACCATGATTCTTTGCAATGGTAATGTACTTGTCATTGATGATTTGCCATCTTCATGAACTTATTTTAATAAGTCTGAAGAGATATTGTCGTTATTCTAATTGGAATTTCTTCTTCATTTGTTCCTTCAAGTTATATTTGATGGCTTATGGAACTTCTTTCCCACAAAATATAAACCTGGATATTTTTATTCCTATCTAGTTCCCTTCACCTATTCAAAATGAATATATGAGTATTAATCTTCTTGAAATACTGATTGAGTTATGAAGAACAAAAAATATTGGTGCCTGCACTCTTTGTGCCACAAAGATGTAGTGGTAAAAAAATTATATTCTTGATCTTCTTGAGGAGTTAGACCTTTCTCTCAGGTTGAAAAAAAATTGGTTTAGAGATTTGTTTCATTTTGAACAATCCTTTTCTTTTTGAAGAGAGAGTTTGAAATTTTTTTAGCCTAAAGCTTTGCTTGACTTTGGGGGGAGTTTGGTTTTGTATTGAGAGACATAGTTCGCTCTCTCTTTTGTTGGCATTATGTTTCATGTGTTGTCCTTGAGGGAAACCCACTTTTAAAATACCAAGTATATGGTTTCTGGATAAGCTCAGAGGTGACAAAGTGTTGGAACAGAATGACATAATATTGAGACAGAGGTTTTGCAAATCAAAATCAAAAGACGGATAAAGATAAATAATTGAAGAACTATACACGAGTTAGTGAAGGAAAAGTCGTCTCTACACTCGGGTAAGAAGAAGAAAACTCGTGTATGTGCTAGTGCACTAATTTTATATTACCAGGGGTCTTTACCATGGTATTAGCCCACAATATTGAGCACATTAATGGTTATTTGATTCCGTCCAAGAATATCATCAATGCATTTGTGGTTTTGGCTGATGGTATTGGATAAGGCTCAAAATATATAAGGAGGTGAAGATTATTTCGCTATGTGTGCATTAGTATGTGAATTGAATGAATACTTCAATCTGAAGTATATCTGCATGGAATGGGATATATTCAATAGATATATTTTACATAATTATGCACTCATGAATCCAATGATGGATCAAGATATCTAGACTATGTATTTGCATGATATGTTTAGATCTGTGGTCTCACACATGCTTGTTGTAGTGAAGTGTATGATCTAACAAAGTTTGTAGTTCTGAAGTGTTGCACAGTCTTGAATTATTTACAGATATATACGCAGGTTTGACTCAAGGAAGGCACATATACACATGGGTTTGGTTTTACAGAGGCGCATATATGTTCAGTAATATATTGAGATAGATATGCAAGTTGGTTTCGAAATAAGTGTGTACATTCGCATATATGTCTTATGGAAGGTGCGTATGTAAACCAGGGTTTTGCTGAAGAATGCTGAAGAAAATTTCTGATCAGTTTTGTTGTGCTTCTGTTGTCTGTCAATGATGTCTTCATATAGATCTAGGTTGTTTGAGTATTGATTATGTTGCTAGTTCATTGTGATTAAATATGAATGATGGTTGATTGAAAAATTATTGATGCTACTAGCTGTATGAGGGCTCTGTAAAACTAAAAAAATGTGTTAGAATATCTCTGATCAATTCTGAGTCTGAGTCTGAATTCTAAAATTAATATATTGAGATCTATACACAGGTTTCTCCATAGAAAAGTGGGTATACATGTAGCTTGTTGTGAGTAAATTATCATATACATTTTGTATTATGAAGTTCAAGGTTGTAGTTGATTCAATGTGTTGATGCAGAAGTCTGGGTCTAGTTCTATGGTCTAGCTACAATAATCTCACTATTCTATTTGAATTCGGTTGATGTTTACTTTTATTCTATATACAAGTTGTGATGTACTAAATATGTTGGATCCAGTGTGAAAATTTATAAAATGTGGTTCGCGGTGATGCTGAAGGTTGGAGCCTTCAGTGAGGAAGTCGAAGCTTCCTGCCAGTAGGAGTTGTTGATTAGATCAGGGGGTTTTCGCTCTCTTCCAACAGTGGCTGGTAAACAATGTCATGGGGTTGGAGCTGCCTTCCAGTAGCAACTGGAGTACGAGTGAAGGTTGTATCCTTCTACAGGTGGGTTCCTACATGCTGGTATTAATCTACACCATTACAAGATTGTCAGAAATTTTCTATATAATAAATATTGAAGACAAAGACGACAGTAGAGATGGTTTTCTCCCACTTCGTGTTTCCACCTTAAATCATGGTGTTCATGTGTTTTGCTTATTTGTGATGATTTATTCGGTTCTTACTCCACATGTTTACTGCTTACTAAATGTCCAATGAATCATTAATGCACTCGTCTAAGTACATTTCTCAAGATTTATCTGGATTTTAAGTTGATTGGTCATACGCTTCTTTCCTGAGTAAAAGTTGCATACATACATTGGTTGGCTTAAGTACAATTGTGTATAGAATTTAGTAAAGAAAATAAAAATTCTAAGTGAGTTTTAAATACTGATTCACTGGACCCCCAACCCCTCCCCTCTTAGTATTTTTCCCAACATTTAGTATCATAGCAAGTCCTTCTGAATAATCTTGATCGCTTGAAGGAAGATCTATCAAGATGAAAAATAAATATAGAATAGCATCTATCATACCACCACTCTTCATCGGAAACAATTTAATATATTGGAAGAAAAGAACAAGATCCGATATTCAGTCTCTTGGAGAAAATGTTTGGGCAATTGTTGAAGGAGGTTACCAATATCTAGTCGCAGTTCCCACAGATCTAGCAGCAAAGAAGACCTATGAAACCAATGTGAAAGTTGTCATGAATTATTGGGAAGCATGACCAAATTATAATTTGTCAAAGTTATTGTTATGCAGATTAATCCCTCTTGTGGACAAGAGCGAACTCCCTATTATTGTATGGATAGATAGAAACAAACATCAATTTGTAAATCATGTTATCTAGATTATTTGTGATTCAAAATTATTATAAACAAAGAAAGAGGACATGCCCCTACCTTGAAATCTGACATTCGGTGCAGTCTTTTATCCAGTCACTCCAAAGAAGCTTCTTGAGTAAGTAGAACCTACAATAAAAGACAGATAAAAGAATTAAAAGCACTTGCAACATATAATAATTGAGAATAACTAATCTAACTTAGTGATCAAGGAATATAAGTATTGAATTATTCAAATAAGAATAAGAACAACTCAATGAGAAAAGGAGATCCATATGTATTATCTTGAATGAAAAGAGTAACTTTACAACCTGATGCCTTGATGCCATACAAGCTTCTCCCGGGGTCCTGAAAAATCGTTCCTCCTTCAAATTGAGAAGCCTTCCTCTCTTTGAACTAGTATGAAGTTATGGACATGAGTGTGTGATCATTCTCATACCAATTGTTGATCATAATTCACTTCCTGTAAAATTTCACAGGTAATCTGGTTCAAAGCTCTCAAATTCCCCACCTCGCAGCCTTGGAAAAACATTCTAAAACCTATCGTTACCATTTCCCACCTCCAAAATACATTATCAAAGGCTGGGAATTCATATTTAAAAATATTTGAGGTTTAACCCTATCGGCTCTAGCCCCTCTATTTTCTTACTCCGCGCGACCAAAGGTTGTAACCGCGCGTCAGGCCGAAAGGCACTTACCGAATTCATATCAAGCGTGTTCTGGGCCGTCCGATAAAACCATAGATCAACATACCGCATCTCTCCTGCCTTGTGGTCCCAGCCCCGCATCCAATGTTTAAAAACTACCCGGTATTCATTGCACCGCCTTTCGGCGGTAGGCAGTTATTCCGGTTCGGCCAGCGATTCCAGTCAGCACTTGCCATGCGTCCCCGCGTACGGCCCGAATACCACCCTCCATTGTGTGTTATTGTTCAGACAAATATGCGCAGCGATATTCATCACGACCGCCAGATCTGAGGGCCTTCATCCGACGGTTATCGCGCTCCGAAGCTGCACGATATTTAACCCAAGACAATAGCACCCCTGGCCCACTGTCTATTGCCTCCGATGCTCTTCCAACCATCGATCTCCTCCTGAGATCGGATGGTCAAGATTTTATTATCTCCGTCTTTGACCAGTTCCCACAGTCAGCACTCCACGTCATCCATTTCCCGCTGCCCGATATCATGCCACCTGTCTCCCAGTTTTTCTACACGTGCATTCTGCCACCCAAGATCTATATTTGGTCCATTTCTTCGGTTATTATGTATTTTCACGATTATGTTCGCATTTTTCTCCACGACCACTCCACACTGTTATGATGCATTTCCTACCATCGTCCCACATTTCTCATTCAGTCAACCGCTCAGAGACTGTCACACCATTACCCCTACTGTGCCTGCATTCCCGTGCATTGGTTTTCCTAACATGTTTGCAGATTTTACAGGGTGAGAATGGAGGTAATCTACCATTACTCATATCCTCCATTACAGAAGCCGAGGCCGCGTCAAAGGAAAATTTTTCAGAGGCAAAATTTATGGAAAAAGGATTTGGGAAGCTGTTACGACACGACGTTCATTAAAGGAAGCAAGGTTAAAATCTATCAAACCCTCCGGATTTATTCAAAGCGTAGATTTTTGCAGATGAAGACATTAATGTTGCGGCAAAGAGCATCAGTGGAAGATCCAGGAATTCAGTGTTCAATATTGAAGATTTTCAATCTTAATTCAGGGTCTAGCCGGCAAGGGGTACAATGCACAAAAAAAAATACCCTCCAGGTCTTCTTTCAGCAGAGTTTATCTTTAGAAAAGGATAGAATTTTAATATGATTATCCCTATATCGTGTTCCTGAAGAATTTTTCGCTCAAAACATTTATTCCTGAAGACAGGCTACAGAGTACGTGCATCACTACAAATTCATCAAGCAGTATGGGCATGCATGTCTCCACCATTTTGTATTAATTATGAAAATTGAATGTTCATCAGCTACCTCTTTTACTAAGTTTGGTTTCTCCTATAAAAACCATGAAGAAACGCATTGTAAGGGTTCCAGATTTTTTTCAGAAAATTATGCAGTGAAAGGCTTTTTTGCATACATTTTGAAAAATTCTTGTATGAAGGCTCAGAGCCAATAGGGTCTCAGTGAGGAGGAATTCTATTTGTCAAAGAGGATTCTGGTCTTTGGTATTGCATAGTTTGTAATCTTCTTTATTGTGTTATATTAATAGAACATGTCATTTCATCCATATTTCTTGTATCATGTTTTGGAATGCGAGTGGCTCACTGATTTTTGGTATGGATTCATCCTAGTTGATGCCCATGTTCGGATCAGTCAAACGCTTTAAATATGTCTCATGCATGATATTATGTTCCATTACTCATCTATCCACCTTTCTGCTATATTAGTTGCTTTGGGAGGGTGCTTTTAAAATGCTATTATCATGTATGGATTCTTAGATTGGTAAGCCCATGCATGGTGGTATTGTATATCTTGGTACCAGCACAATGTTAACTAGTATCTTATTAACATTTCTTTTACTACATACACCTTCTGATAATTTATGTCTGTGAAGTATTTATGAATCAGCCCGCTTTGCAGTAAATTGTCTCTGAATTGTCTGTTGCTTTTGTATTAGAATTCTACATCTTGCCTCTGCAGTCTCTCTTTTCCTGTGTCAGTTTCTGAGGGTTTGGTCCCATTCTATTTCATTTCCCTGTTTGCAGGAGATAGCATGTGAGCTGAAGCTGACATCTTCATACATTATATTATATGCTCCCTGCTATGCTAAGATGTCCTAGGCACTGATCTATCACAACTCTAGGCTGTCTCTAGGAGCTACAACATATTTCTAGCACCGTTGCCAGGGACGAATTTAAGAAAATTAGAATCCTTGGGCCTCGAAAAAATCATATTCACTCTCTAAATAGGTGAGCACAGAGAGTTGAGAGTTGTATATCCCTCACCCTGGTGACTCCACATTTGTTATTTGATAAATCTATTTGCAGTCTTGGCTCCTCGTAAGCCACACCTGAGGTCAAATTCGTCTAAGCTAAAGACACCTTCATTGTTTGACCTTGACCAGATTATACGTAGAAGAAATTGGAGGGAAAGGAGATCAGCCTGTTCCCAAATTCCTGAAGTGCCTATAGAAGATTTTCCTTCTTCCTCCTCTCAAGATTCTCAATTGCAAATTCCTGACTCCACTGTGGGAGATACTGATTATTATTATTCGGATAGTCCACCCCGAGAGGGTATCAGAACTAAAAAAAGTCTTCATCCTACTCCTGAGGTTGAAGAGTTCAAGGAAGTAACCGAAGTATCTGCTGTTAATAGACCTTTGTTTCCCTCAACCCCTCAAGCTGCAGTTGAGTATATTCCTATTATTATTCATACTCCACTTCCACCTCCTCCTCCTCCTCTGACTCAAAAAATGATTTCACTACCTCCACCTCCTCTAATGGCTAATGTTCCAGCCTTTTTGATGAATAAATATGCTCCCCTGGCATTACCCCAAGTGCTGAATGATATGCCCCGGGATTATCTGAAGGTCTTGCCCAAATTCAATGGAGAAAATGAAATCGATGCTCATAAACATCTTGAGACTTTCTGCTCCTTTGCAGAGAACTTTAATGTTGAACATCTAGATGTGATTTTAAGATTGTTTGTGCAATCTCTAGAAGGTGAAGCTCGAAAATGGTTTAAGACATTGGCTGGCCGTTCTATTACAACTTGGGATAACATGGAAGACACTTTTCTCAGGAAATGGGGAGAAAAGAAACATCATGGAAATTGTCTCATTGAGTTCAATACACTGAAGAAAAGACACAATTAAGGAGTGTTAGAATTTATCAAGAGATTTAATAAGTTGTATTTGAGTCTCCCTGCTGATATTAAACCCCATCAAACTGCTGCTAAAGTTGTTTTTGTAGCAGCCTTTGATTCGTAGTTTGGTTTCTCTCTCAGAGAAAGAAAGCCTTCTACTATGGATGATGCTCAGGCAGATACACTAGAGTTGGAAGCAAAATTTTCCTCCACTGGTAAATTAAAAGGAAAATCTGAACAAGATTCTAGAAGAAGAGGAAAAGAAGAGGTGTCTACTTCTAGTCAGAACAGAGACTTAGACAAAATGGAAGAGATGAGCAAATTGATTAAGAAAATGGTCAAGCTTGAATTGGAAGCCAAGAATTCAACCTTCAGAAATTTCCAGAATGCTCCAAACAGAGGTTATACTCCTCAATATAGGAAACCACCTTTGCAAATATTGTCAAGGGAAGCAAGGGAGCAACAGGATCAAGTGCCACACCCATTGTACCTAGAAGGTCTAGTAGATGACTCCACTGAGGACACTGCCTATAGGCTGGAGGATGAAAATCTCGCCTTTTCAAATAGTGATGGAGAAGAATGCCCTTTGCAAGGGAGTGATGAAGCTGGATGCTCATTTCAAAAAGAAGAAAGTATCCAAGACGCTGAAGAAGAAGAATTTGATCATTATTATAAACAGTTTGATGATTTCATGCAAGCACATTTCAATAGAAGATATGATCTCAGATCTTCTAGGAAGAGGACTCGTACCCAAGAGCAAGAAGAAGAGCTACCCAAAAGGAAGCACCTGCTCAGGAGGAATCAACAATGCAGAAAACTATAGACAAAGGTAAGCAACCTCTAAACAAACCTTTGCAGACTAATGATCAAGTTCCCTCTTCTTAAAAACTGGTCACTTCTTCTAATGCCAAATATGAGACTAAAAAGGTCAAGCCCCTAGTTGAGAATAAAGACCCCAAAGAGGTTGTGATAGAAAAATCCCCTCCTGCTTCCAGTCTGCAAAAAGAACTCGAAAAAGTCAAAATCCCAGTCCCCTTGACTGAACTGTTGAAACAGCCAGTATATCAATTTCAGGTCACCTCTTTCATGCTCCTTCTTGAAGCACCAATTGTCCTAGATAGTCTCAACCTTCAAGAAGAAAGACCTATGGTATTTTTTGGCCCACATGTTGAGGATATGGATCCCTCTACTCCTCCCTTCTATGTGTCTCTAGTGATCCATGACCTGCTATTACATAATTGCATGCTAGATTCTGGAGCTTCCCACAATCTTATGCCTCTATCAGTCATGGAACAACTGGGTTTACAAATCACATGTCCTTATAAATATATCTATTCCTTTGATTCCAAAAGAGTTAAATGTCTAGGGATGATCAAGGATTTGGTGGTCAATTTGGCCCAAATCCCAGCTAAAAGTGTGGTAATGGACATAGTGGTAGTTGACATCCCAGCTCGCTTTGGTATGCTGCTGTCAAGGTCTTGGGGAACAAAAATTAGTGGATCACTCAAGTTGGATTTAACATATGCCACTGTCCCAATTTTTGGTGGCCAAGAGAGGAGGTTATACAAGGAGACTAGATTTTTCAAGATGGTGACTAAGGCAGATAATTTTGTAAATTCACCAGTTTACAGTAAAGAAGGAGATTTTTCATGCCTGATGCTGGAAGGAGATCAATATTATGCTCATCAACCATCCTTCTTCCATATCAAGAGTGAGCATCCCTCAGAGAACGTAGAAGTAGGAATATGGACACTACATTTTGATGGAGCAAATTCTAAAGAAGGTAATGGAGCAGGAATATTATTAATTTCTCCTATAGGAAGATGGGTCCCACTGTCTTTCAAATTAGAATATGAAGCCACCAACAATGTGGCTGAATATGAAGTGCTCCTGTTAGGATTGCAGACAGCCAGGAGCATGGGTATACAAATTTTAAAGGTTCTGGGGGACTCTGAACTAGTAGTCAGACAAGTCAAGAACCAGTGCCAGACCAAACATCCTAGGCTAAGAGCTTATAGGAATGAAGTTTGGGACATGGTAGAAAACTTATTTTTTGCATTCAATATCCAGTTCATGATCTGAGAACAGAATAGAATGGCTGATTCCCTTGTTGTGGCTGCTAGTACATTTCGACCACCTCAGAACCATTTTTAAGATATGAAGTCGAGGTGTGCTATCGACCTTCAATCCCGGATAACATCAAACATTGGTAGGTATTTGAGGATGAAGAACAGATGAAGAGATTCCTGGAAACAGTAGGGGAATTCTCCAATATGAAGATTGATGATGATGAAGAGGCAGAACCAGAAGATATTCCAAAAATAGGTTGGGAGGAGAAAGTGGCAGGAAACAAAGTGTTGCAGTTAAGGGGAAACATAATACCTAGAGGAATGGTGCCTCTAGAAAGATTATTTGACAAGAATAACATCTCATTGCAGTCGAGAAAAGTGGTAGAAGAGGATCAGGTTGAAGACCTGAATTTGGGTACTGAGGGTGACCTAAAAATTTTCAAATTTTCCAAGAAGATCTCTGAAGAATATAAAAAGCTATATCAAAAATTATTCCAGTCTTACAGAGATGTGTTTGCATGGTCCTATCAGGACTTGAAAACTTTTGATATCAGTATTATGCAGCACAAAATTCCGTTGAAAATAGATGCAAAGCCCCATAAGAAGAAACTCAGACAAATAAATCCCTTGCTGCTGCCTTCTATTGAGAAGGAAATTAAGAAGTTGTTAAAAGAAAAAATAATTGTACCACTGAGGTACTCTGAATGGCTGGAAAACCTTGTCCATGTATGAAAGAAGAATGGAGAAATAAGGTTGTGTGTGGATTTCAGAAATTTAAACAGAGCATCCTTAAAGGATAATTATCCACTTCCCAAAATGGATTACATCCTGCAGAAGGTGGTTGGATCTTCCAGGATGTCAATGATGGATGGATTCTCTGGTTATAATCAGGTGGCTGTAATTCCAAAAGATCAAAAGAAGACTACTTTCACCACACCATGGGGTACATTTATGTATGCCAGAATGCCTTTTAGATTGATTAATGCAGGGGCCACTTTTTAGAGGGCAATGGATATTTCTTTTGTTAGGGAGAAAGACAAGTTCTTGGTAGTCTACCTCAATGATATCACAGTATTTTCCAAGAATGATGCTGAGCACATTGAACATCTGCGGAAAAATTTTGAGAAATGCAGAAGGTATGGTATCTCTCTGAATCCTCAAAAGTCTTTATTTGCATTAGAAGAGGGAAATATTTTGGGACACATCGTGACTAAAGATGGGGTGAAGATAGATCCTAAGAGGTTAGAGGTTGTAAAAGGTATTTCTTTTCCCAGAAATAAGAAAGAAGTGCAAGTATTTCTAGGGCACATTAATTTCTTGAGAAGGTTTATCCCTAACTATGCTGAGATAGTTAGGCATATAACAGATATGTTGAAGAAAAATAATGAGGTAAAGTGGTCACAAGAATAACGGGAGGCATTTACCAGGATAAAAAGTGCTTTTGCAGAAGCTCCTATGCTGGTTGGACCAGATTATGATAAACCTTTCATGATTTTTTCTTTTGCATCACCTCATGCAATAGCAGGAGTTTTACTGCAAAAAAATGAGGAGGGGTATGAGTAGCCTGTTGCCTTTTTCAGTCAGGTGCTATGTGATGTAGAATTAAAATACAACATATTGGAAAAGAAAGCATATCCCCTAGTGAAATCCCTAAAAGCATTCCGTGTATATATCTTACAATCTCCCATCACTGCATTTGTGCCTGCAGCTACTGTAAAAGATATCCTTATTCAGGTGGATAGTGATGGAAAAAGGGGCCGGTGGATTGCTAAAATACAGGAATATGACCTGGACATCTGCCCTACTAAGCTAATTAAAGGACAAGGGCTTGCTAAAATGTTATCAGAATCAAACTATCAAGCCCTGGGCATAAACTTGTCCATTATAGCATATGAGGAATGTGAGGAGAAATAATAATGACATGGAATTGGAGTAGCTACTCCAGAGACACATTTAAAGTACCTCACCAGTCTGTGGTACAAAGAGATAGTAGAATATCTCCTTACACTCAGCTGCCCTCCAAGTTGTGACAAAACTAAATACAGAGCACTGAGATTAAAATCATATAAATACATAGTCGCCAATGGCCAGCTATACTGGCGAGATCCCTCAGGTATATTACTCCTGTGTCTCACAGAGAATGAAGTCAAGAGTATTACAGCATAATTCCATGAAGGGATCTGTGGAGGCCATTACAGCTAGAGGGCCACAACTCATAAAATTATGAAAGCTGGCTTCTATTGGCCAAAGCTTTTTGGGGATGTTTTTGCCAGGGTAAGAGCATGTGATAAATGCCAAAAATTTGCTGAGAAACAGAAATCTACACCGTTTCCCTTGATTCCAGTGCACGTAGATGAACCATTCAAACAATGTGGTATTGATTTTATAGATGAGATACATCCCCCATCAAGTGGAAAACATAAATGGATATTAACATCCACTTATTATTTCACTAAATGGGTGGAAGCCATACCTACAAGGAATGCTATAGATATTGTGATCATAAAGTTCATGGAGGAAAACATCATATCTAGGTTTGGCTGCCCTGCTAGGGTAGTGACTAATAATGCACAGGCCTTCAAGTCTGCAAAATTTATGAATTTCTTGCAGCAATATAATATCATGCTCAGTCACTCTAAAACTTACTATCCACAAGGAAATGGCTTGGCAGAGTCTTCAAACAAAACTCTCGTGAGGGCCTTAAAGAAGACTATCAATGAAAATCAAAAGAATAGGGGTTCCCAATTGAAATTTTCTCTATGGGCTAATAGAATCACCAGCAAGAGAGCAACTAGGAAATCCCCTTATGAACTGGTATATGGAGTAGCAGCAGTTTTTCCTGTACAGTTGGCTTTACCAGTGGCCTGCTTCATGCAAGAAAGCTAGAAGGAGCCTGATGATATGATCAGGAGAATCAATCAATTGGTGGAATTAGAAGAAACACGGGGCCAGGTGAATCAGAGATTAATAGAATATCAAGAGAAAATGAAACACATTTTTGATCAGCACGCAAAAGACAGGAAGCTGCAGATTGTTGATTTAGTGCTCAGATGGGATATTCGGAGAGCCGAGAAGGGAAAACATGGTAAATTTGACCCCCTCTGGTTTGGTCCTTTCAAAATTGTGGAACAGGGGGGAAATAATACTTTCAAGTTGGAAAATTTACAGGGCGACTTGTTGGATGCCCCTATAAATGGTCAATTTCTTAAGCCCTAATTTCAGTTCTAATTCAGGCCGAGGAAGCCTAATGTATTATATTGTATGATGGTTTCATTTTTGTTTTGTTTGAATAATGTCGGTGTTGTGATGAATTATAAAGTGAAAAATGGAGGTTCTGGAGAGCAGAGTCTGCATACATAATGATCAGAGGGTCTGCGAGTTCTCGACATGTACAGGGATGAACATGTCGTCCCCAGGTGGAGCTAATGTTGATCATAATTCGCTTCCTACAAAATTTCACAGGCAATCTGGTTCAGAGCTCTCAAATTCCCCCCCTCGCAGCCTTGCAAAACCATTCTCAAACCTATCGTTACCATTTCTCGCCTCCAAAAAACATTATCAAAGGCTGGGAATTCGTATTTAAAAATATTTGAGGTTTAGCCCTATCGGCCCTGGCCCCTCTATTTTCTTACTCCACGCGACCAAAGGCTGTAACCATGTGTCAAGCCGAAAGGCACTTATCGAATACATATCGGGTGCGTTCTGGGCCATTCGATCAAACCATAGATCAATGTACCACATCTCTCCTGCCTTGTGGTCCCCACCCTACATCCACTGTTTAAAAACTGCCCGATATTCATCGCACTGCCTTTCGGCGGTAGGCGGTAATTCCGCTTCAGCCAACGATTCCACTTAGCGCTCGCTATGCGTCCCCGTGTACGGCCCGAATACTGCCCTCCATCGCGCGTTATTGTTCGAACAAATATGCACAGCGATATTCATCACGACCGTCAGATCTGAGGGCCTTCATTCGACAGTTATCGTGCTCCGAAGCCGCACGATATTTAACCCACGCCAATAGCGCCCTTGGCCCACTATCTATTGCCTCCGATGCTCTTCCAACCGTCGACCTCCTCCTGAGATTGGACGGTTAGGATTTGATTATCTCCATCTTTGATCGGTTCCCATAGTCAGCACTCCACGTCATCCATTTCCCACTGCCCGATATCGTGCCACCTGTCTCCCAATTTTTCTCCACGTGCATTCTTCCACCCCAAATCTATATTTGGTCCATTTCTTCATTTATTACGTATTTTCACGATTATGTTCGCATTTTTCTCCATGACCACTCCACACTGTTACGCTGCATTTCCTCCACTAGTCAACCATTCAGAGACTGTCACACAATTACCCCTACTGTGCCTGCATTATCGTGTATTGGTTTTCCTAACATGTTTGCGGATTTTACAGGGTGCAAATGGAGGTAATATGCCATTACTCATAGTCTCCTTTACAGAAGTCGAGGCCGTGTCAAAGGACAATTTTTCAGAGACAAAATTTATGGAAAAAGGATTTGGGAAGCTGTTACGACACTGCTTTCATTAAAGGAAGCAGGGTTAAAATCTATCAAACCCTCCGAAGTTATTCAAAACGTATATTTTTGCAGATGAAGACATTAATGTTGCGGCAAAGAGTATCAGTGGAAGATCCAGGAATTTAGTGTCCAATATTGAAGATTTTCAATTTGAATTCAGGGTCTAGCCGGCAAGAGGTACAATGCACAAAAAAAAATACCCTCCAGGTCTTCTTTCAGCAGAATCTATCTTCAGAAAAGGACATAATTTTAATATGATTATCCTTATATCGTGTTCCTAAAGAAGTTTTCACTCAAAACATTTATTCCTGAAGACAGGTTACAGAGTACGTGCATCACTACAAATTCATCAAGCAATATGGGCATGCATGTCTCCACCATTTTGTATTAATTATGCAAATTCAATGTTCGTCACCTACCTCTTTTACTAAGTTTTGATTTCTCCTATAAAAACCATGAAGAAACGCATTGTAAGGGTTCCATATTTTTTTCAGAAAATTATGCAATGAAAGGCTTTTTTGCATACATTTTGTAAAATTCTTGTATGAAGGCTCAGAGCCCATAGGGTCTCAGTAAGGAGGAGTTCTATCTGTCAAAGAGGATTCTGGTCTTTGGTATTACACAGTCTGTAATTTTCTTTATTGTTTTATATTAATAGAACATGTCATTTCATCCATCTTTCTTGTATCATGTTTTGGAATGCGAGTGGCTCGCTAATTTTTGGTATGGATTCATCCTAGTTGATGCCCATGCTCGGATCAGTCAAGCGCTTTAAATATTGCTCATGCATGATATTCTGTTCCATTACTCATCTATCCACCTTTCTGCTATATTAGTTGCTTTGGGAGGGTGCTTTTAAAATGTTATTATCATGTATGGATTCTTAGATTGGTAAGCCCATGCATGGTGGTATTGTATATCTGGGTACCAGCTCAATGCTAACTAGTATCTTCTTAAAATTTCTTTCACTACATACACCTTTTGATAATTTACGTCTGTGAAGTATTTCTGAATCGTCCCGCTTTGCAGTAAACTGTCTCTGAATTGTCTGTTGCTTTTGTATTAGAATTCTACATCTTGCCTTTGCAGTCTCTCTTTTCCTGTGTCAGTTTCTGAGGGTTTGGTCCCATTCTATTTCATTTCCCCATTTACAGGAGATAGCATGTGAGCTGAAGCTGACATATTCATACATTATATTATATGCTCCTTGCTATGCTAAGATGTCCTAGGCACTGGTCTATCACAACTCTAGGTTGTCTCTAGGAGCTACAACACCAATAATAACTAGTGTAGAGAGTATGCTCTCTTGAGAATTTCTTCAGCAAGTAATATGTATTTCTACCCTTAATACTGAAAAATGAGCTCAATTTATAGGGAAATTGAGGTATTTTCAGTTCCATGAAGAGGGGAATGGATTCTTCTCACGAAGGGATTTGAGCTCCATAGACCAAGGGATAAGCTCCATCAACGGAGGGATAGAGCTCCATGAGTGGAGGGATAAAGCTCAAGTTGATAGCATGTCTAGAAGCTTCCAATTAGGAGAATATTCATCCAGATGGGCTTCTAGAACTTACTTTTTCCTTTATTTGATTGTTACGGGGGTCCGTAGGTTTTATAAGTAGAACATGTGAGATCTGCCACAAGCTATAGAAAAAATATATGTGGATCTATAGGAAAGAGCTAGGAAAAGTGCGGAGTTAGAATTTTAAGGGTTTTAATGAGCTTTTCTCCAATTCCAAGACTTGGTTTAGGAAAATTAGGGTTTTTGACTTCTAGGGGAGCATAATATAGGTAGTGATGAACCTATATGGATAGTCAAATGTCACGGTGACAAAATAATGTGTAACATTTATGCAGTTAGATAGAGCAAAGGAAATATGGGACAAAATCATTCCAAGCTATGAAGTCGATGCCAAGGGAAAAAGTGATAAACTCCAAACTCTCATAATTCAATATGAAAATCTCAGAATGAATAATGATGAAAATATTTCTAGTTTATTTCTGCGTCTAGATGAGATCGTAAGTCATATGAGAAATATGGGCGAAGACATAAAAGACACAACTTTAGTAGCTAAAATATTAAGATATCTAACTCCTAAACTTGATTCAAAAGTGTCTGCCATTGAAGAGAAGGAGGATCTGTACACTCTTACTGTTGTTCAACTTCATGGGATCATGAATTATTTTTAAAATGAGAAACGTAGGTATGTAAGAATTCAAAGAAGCCACATTTAAAGCTATTTCAAAAGGAAAGGAAAAGGAAGAAAAAAAAGAACCAGACTATTTATCATAAGAGGATGAGGTAAAATTTGTAAAGAAACTTCAACTTGGCACTAGAAGGTTCAGAGGTAAGTTTCCCTTCAAATGTTTTACTCGTGGAAGAGTTGGTCATTATGCTACTAAATTTCCTCATAAATAAAATCATGACAAGGGAAAGGATATAGCAAAAGTTAATAGGAGATGATTTGAAAATAGGAAAATTTATTATACTCATGAATATAGTGATGGATTGTCAAATACTGAGGAAGGAGAATCTGATCAAGATCTTAAATTACTCATGGAATTTGAAAAAGACATTAATGAGTCTAAGAATAATTTTATGGATGCTTTAGAAGAAAATAATTTCTTTGATGAAATTATTCAGCTCAAAATATGATTGGAAGAAAAAAAATAGCCATAGATAAACTAAAGAATCAACTCATGGAAAAGGAGAAGCATGATGATAATTTAGAATGTGAAATAGTAAACTTAAGAAAGGAACTTGAGAAAGTAAAAAAATCTAAATATTAGATTTTCTAAAGGATCTGAAACCTTAGATGAATTTATCAAGGTTCAACACTCCCCTCTTATGAAGACGGGTCTTGGATACATTGGTGAATATTCACAGATGGAAAAATCCTCAGCCAAAACTAGGAGCTATCTAAATGCAGGAAAATCTAATCTATTGGGGTTCCTATGTTTTGGAAGATTTGGCAATACCAAAAGATAAGACAACATCAAACCACTTTGGGGCCCTAGGATCTAGCCCTCCTAGACCCGGACAGGGATCTCTCCAATAAAACAAAGAATGATATCTCTTTGAAAGCTCAAGATGAGGTATTAGGATAGTTATGAGGCACAAAGGGGGGTTTTAAATGATTTGGTTAGTTGGTTGTTGGGCTGGTCATGAGATCATAGACTGAGAAAGTGATGGGAGAAAAGGAACAAAGCAGCAGGATGTTTTGGCAAAGAGGATAGGTCAAGAGAGTGCCATCCATTGGGCTATGGAGTCATGAAAGGTAATTACATGCAACAAATAGCCAAGGCTTTCAGAGGGAAAGTCATCTACACTAAAGGATATTTTTAGATAGATGGTGGGATGGAACATTAAGGATTGAAAGTGAAAGATGGAAAGAAACCCAATTTATGTCTATAGATCAGGTTAGAGGTCATTTAATTCCAGACCTTCTTGGACATACTCAAAGGCAGCTTTCAAAGGAGGGATAAAGGGGCCGCTTATAGATCGGACCATAGGTCATTTAACTCTAGGTCAGCTTTAGAATGCTCCAGGGGAAAACTGAGATAATTTTAACAAAGCCAGGGTCTATAGATCATAGAAGGACTTTGAACCTTCAATGCTTTGACACCAGCGAGAAACATCTAAGTAGTAAACCCTGAAATTCATACATCAGCTAGCAGGAAATAACATCCGCTACACTAGTTAAACCACATGAATTTACTCTTAGATTCACTATCAGTAGAAAACATTAAAGGCAAGGAGAGTAGAAACGTAGGGTACCTAACAAGGGTAAACCCTATGCCAATATTATGATGCGAGCTAGTAGAAAAAGAAACAGTATGAATATTTAATAAACAATGTTAGGAAAACATCACCAATAGTAATAGACCAAGATCCTGTGAAATTTTCTTGATTAATTGATGCAAACCAGTCACATACACTGAGCTCAATGGTTGTTACAGTCCATAGTTTCTCCTCCCAACCTACTACATAAAAACTACTCTGCTAATCCCTCCCAAGATTGTTTTAACAGTAAAAATGAATCCCTCTAACTACAACAACAACAACTGAACAACAACCATTACAATTTGTTCTTGGAGATTCTTATAGGAGAAAAGAATAACAATAGTAGATGATATTCATTAAATGGATCTCATTACAATAGGGGAGAGGTAGGTCGAATGCCCATTCTGCAGAATGGTTGTTCATTAACTGTGTGTACTCTTAAGCATGGTCCAGAAGTCTTGTTAATAACTTCAAGTATGTTCTTTTGAAGAAATCCGACTGTTGGCACTCTGTGGTAGCTTTATGAAATAAGAGACATGGTGGAAAAGGTCTGCAGGTCTCTCCATACCTCATAACTGTGGTCCTGACAGTAACATAAAATTTTGTTAGTGTACTTAGCTCCTTAAGGGCTCGAGGAGGCACGGAGAATGCTGAAAGGCAGTCTTTCTGGAGAAAGGTATTTTGCTGACATAAAACACAAATATAGCTTTGTTTCGTGTGCTTATTTAATCTTCAAACCATGCCTCTTCCTTTGAATGCGGGATTGAACATAAATTACATCAATAATAAGCATTAACACCCTTGAATATCTTCTGCTGATACGTTGGCCGATGTTGAAATGGCCTCTATGTGATCTCTGTACAATAAAATAAGCCTGTCACAAACCCAGGCAGTGGTGGAGAAATGCTGCGGAGGCCCAGAGGAACAGTGGCACGACTGTGGAAATAGTGGAAGAACGGCGAGAAATGGAACTTGATGAAGGTTTGGGGTGACACTGGGCGGGGACCGTCTAATCATATGTTGGAGGGGTGATCAACTGTCAGGATTTGAAAACGGAGGTGTTAAAGTTGAATGGACAAAGAAATAACATGAAGCCCATGGTTCTTAGGTTTTGGGTGAATACAAAGGAGATGGGTTAAATGAACGGAGCCAGACCTTCATTACTGGGAGCTAGCTAGAGCGAAGGGAAATTAGTTTTGGACCATTGATCTTAGGAGGAGAACAACGATGATGGTCAAAAGATGGAGTTAATAGAGGCTCCGATGAAGAAAACTGATGGGGGCGCGATTAGATCCCAGCCATCGGATCTAAAGAAATAGACGGCCAAGATCGAATCGGCGGCTCACAATCGGGGGCACGGGGGGGTGACACTTATAAAATTTTGCGATTTCGACGGATCGATTGAGCGCCAACCATCCGATTTGGGTCAGATCGATGGCGGAGATTTAATCTGTGGGGAAAAATAAGGGCCATGGGATGATGATGCGATTGTACGATGGCCATTGGATCAAAAGGAATGAACGGTTGAGATCGGATCGGAGGATCATAATCGCAAGGTGCAGAAGGGGGGTGCGATCCGACTGGCACGATGCGATGGAGTGCCAGCCGTCGGATCTAGCGGGATATCAACTGTTCAAATGTAATCAGAGGGGTGGAAGGGAGAGGCGACGAGTGCACAGAGATTAGTGATGGGCTGTTGGATCAAACTATGGATCAACGGTAGAGATCGCAATCGCAAAGGGCAGCGATTGAAAATTTCGATGCGATCGGAGTGGGGGTAACGGGAAAGCACGGACCGTTAGATCTATTCAGATCAATGGCAGAGATTGTATCCGTGGCGCTACAGACCAAACTCAATCGCATCAGGATTTTTGCGTGTAATAAAGAGCTATGCCCACCCGACAGTGCGATTGCGATTAGTGCCCAGACCATTAACGCTTGCTTCTAGGCACAAGTCACATGGGGAAGTGGTTAAGGGGCTGGGCTGAAAGGGGCTAGGCCTTAATATAAAGTGAAAAGTGGGTTTTTTTCCCCTTTTAATGCATTTTGAGATTGGGAAAGGGTAATGGTAGAGGGAAAAAAGGGGAAATCGAGCCAAACAAGGGGAACTTGTAGGATTTAAAGGGAATTTTGGGAGGATTTAGAGGGTAAGTGGGGAATTTAGAAGGGGAAGACAAAGATGAAAACGAAGGCTTAGAAGGGATGATATAAGGGGAAAAAGGAGGCCTTTTGGGAATTTCTTCACAAACAGAGAGGCTTTATAACTGGAAAGAGTAGTAGGGATTTATCAAAGGACAAGGGCATAAGGAGGCTTCAAGGATGATGTGTTTAGGAGGGAAATGCATACCTTGAAGGCTCACAAACAATTTAGCCCCTTGTTTTCTTGTCAAAAAATTTATAGGGGGGCTAACAGTGGCTCCACATGGGGATGGCTTCTTCTTGAAGGAGTCAAGAATTCAGAAGATAAATCTTTGGTGTAGGCCAGATGCCTGGTACTTGACCCATTCCTTTCTTTCTTGGATCAGCTGCCACAAATCATGAATACATCACATCAGTAGTAAAATTCTCCCAAACAACTACCTACCCACACTATAGTCCTAACCTTTTTTCTTCTAGTGCATTTGGACTTGCATACCCTTTACATCATCAATTTTTACAAACCAGAAAATAAACCTATCTACTTCTACCCTTATTACTCCATGAGACCAGATTAAATAGTTGGCCTCATAATTTTCTCTACTTAAACTAATATCTGTTAGGATTAAAATGTCTAGCAGACTTCTTCTCTACATTCTACGACAGAAATTGAAAATAGTCAAGCCAAGATTAGATTGTCTGACTTGCTGGACTTTGCAGAAATTAGAAACAACTAACTACATGCTCACAGACTGAGCTTTATTGAGCTTTTCCTACCTACCCTAGTCTAACTAGAAATCTCTGATGTTCTAGATGATACAATAATGCCAATGCAGCCAGTCAAGCAATAGAAAAAGGGGAAGAAGAACTGACTGCTCATCAGAGATAACTGTAGGATGCTCTACATGTGGATCTTCAAGACTGAGGCCACCAGTCGTGGTTACCACCTCTGATGTAACTGGCTCTTGCAAAGGATCAATGCTTGAGACACTAAGCCAATCAGGGCCTCCATGTATTCTTCCACGGGATCAATCAGAACATGATATAAACTTTCTTCTTTAAGGCCCGCCATGGCTGGTAGGCTATCTGTATCCTGAGAAACTTCAATCATTGCATCTGCAGTGAGGCCTTCGTAATCACACTCCTCTTCCTAGTTTGGAGTATTTGGAAGATGAGCATCAACCAGGAATACCTCTTCTTCCTCTGTATCTAGACAAAGATGTCTGTGGGAAAGAAGATCTCGCTCATTTTCATTGCAGACTGAGCTAGAGGGCTCATTATATTTGATAGTGCTATCCTCTAGTAATGCATGTTGGTTCTGTTGAAACGGACTGAACTCTGTGAAAGAATTAACATATTCTTAATCAGAGGTTTCTTTGATTACCTCAATCCCTTTGGGAGAAGGCTTCGGATGTTCATTCCGCTCAAGATTTTCTTCATATTTTTCCTCCTTGTCCTCTGCACTGAAGAGTTGCTGGCTTCCATCCTCTTGGCAAGTATAACTGATGTTCAGATAGAAAAAAGAGAGAAGATTCAATGAATCTTCATCTGCTATCATGCTTTCAACACTTTCTCCATCAGTATCATAGATGGTCTGAATTGGATCATCATTTTCTGATGTTTATGACCGTGATTTTCCTCCCATGAAACTACTGATGATGGCCCTACAAGCTCAATTTCCCTTTGGAAAAAATCATCACCAGACAGGTCAACATCAGAGAAATCATAATTATAATCATTGTCACCCATCAAGTCTTCAGGACTCTCAACGAGTATTTCTTCAAAATAGTTTGCAAGTTCATTTCCTGAATCAAACTCAGGTTCATCATACATGCTTTGCATGTGGCTTCTGTCTTGTAGTGGTCGGGTTTGTCTTTCTTGAGGACAAGGTGCAGGTATCTTCCAATCATCCTCTCTGGTTTCATCCTCATACTCTTCCTCTTCTGTGTTCAACAGGGTGTTAGCCGTCTCTATCAATCTTTCCAGCTTTCTTTCTAAAGAGAGCTGCCTTATTTTCCCTGCTCGATCTCTCTTTGTAGCCTTTAACCTTTCCTCCCTGCACTTTATGTTGCGTTCGACAGTAATTTATATATTCTGCATTTCCTCCAAGCTCAAAGGTTCTCTTTCTCTTATATGGAATTCCACCTCGGGGTCAAAAGAACTAGGATAGTGCAGTAGAGCCCATCCCAAGGGTGGTTTTATGTTAGCAAGTATTGCGTGATATACCAAGTTATTGAACCTGGCCAAAAATTCTTGTATTGTCTCTCCTAGCTGCCTTTTCAAATTTTGATACTCTCCTAGGATGAGGAGAGCATTGTTAGGGGCTGCCCATTTATCAAGGAAAACTTGAGAAAATTGATGAAAGCTGAAAATGCTTGCCACTGGAAGGCCTTTGAACCAACTCTTAACATTTCCTTGTAATGACAAGGAAAAAATTCTAGTGCACACATCATCTTCCTCTATTTCATACAAGTCAAGTAAATCCTCGAGGTTTTGCACATGTTCCTCGGCAGTGGCCCTTTGCCTTTCTCCATCAAAAAGAGGCAGCTGGTTTATAAGCTATGAAGGAAGGGGTTCGAAGATAAGAGGTAAAACCAGAGGCTTATATCTTTCTATGACCTTTGTAAATGTAGGTGGTGTAACAATGGGGTCATGAATGCTTGAAGTTTCTTTAGGAGTGAGAGATATGCCATGAGGCTCTTGTTCCACCAGGTCTTTCACAGGAGTACAGGTCTGCTCATGTTCTGAAGACTGAGACTTGATATCTTTCCCATACTCAATGTGGGTCTCATCTTTGTACACTTGATCAAGCTTGAAATAGGACAGAACATAGTGATAGATAAAAACAATGAATTCTTTAAACCAAATGCAACCCAAATGTTCTATCCTCCTATGAGGTCTGGCCATATTTCAGGTTCTCCCTCCAGTGGAGTCTTTGAGAATTATGGAGTGTGGAGTCGCCAGGTGGAGGATTTAAGATTTTACCGTCCACCACAGTGATTTACCAAATCAGGCTGATTGGTATCTTTCCCCAGCGGAGTTTCAATTATGTTGGGGTTCCTATGTTTTGGTAGATTTGGCAATACCAAAAGATAAGACAACATAAAACCACTTTGGGGCCCTAGGATCTAGCCCTCTTGGACCCGGAGAGGGATCTCTCCAATAAAACAAAGAATGATATCTCTTTGAAAGCTCAAGATGAGGTATTAGGCTATTTATGAGGCACAAAGGGGGTTTTTAAATGATTTGGTTGGTTGGTTGCTGGGTGGGTCATGAGATCATAGACTGAGAAAGTGATGGGAGAAAAGGAACAAAGTAGCAGGATGTTTTAGCAAAGAGGATAGGTCAAGAGAATGCCATCCATTGGGCTATGGAGTCATGAAAGGTAATTACATGCAACAACTAGCCAAGGCCTTTAGAGGGCAAGTAATCTACACTAAAGGATATTTTTAGATAGATGGTGGGATGGAACATTAAGGATTGAAAGTGAAAGAACGAAAGCAACCCAATTTCTGTGTATAAATCAGGTCAGAAGTCATTTAACTCTAGACCTACTTGGACATACTCAAAGGCAGCTTTCAAAGGCGGGACAAAGGCACCGCTTATAGATCGAACCAGAGGTCATTTAACTCCAAGTCATCTTTAGCATGCTCCAAGGGAAAACTGAGATAATGTTAACAAATCTAGGGTCTATGGATCATAGAAGGACTTTGAACCTTCAATGCTTTGACACCAGTGAGAAACATCTAAGTAGTAAACCCCGAAATTCCTACATCAGCTAACAGGCAATAACATCTGCTACACTGGTTAAACCACATGAATTTACTCTTAGATTCACTATCAGCAGAAAACATTAAAGGCAAGGAGAGCAGAAACATAGGGTACCTAACAAGGGTAAATCCTATGCCAATATTCTGATGCAAGCCAGTAGAAAATAAAACAGTATGAAAATGTAATAAACAGTGTTAGGAAAACATCACCAATAGTCATAGACCAGGATCCTGTGAAATTTTCTTGATTAATTGATGCAAACCAGTCACATACACTAAGCTCAATGGCTGTTATAGTCCAGAATTTCTCCTGCCAGCCTACTACATAACAACTACTCTGCTAATCCATCCCAAGACTGTTCTAACAGTCAAAATGAATCCCTCTAACTAGAACAGAAACAACTGAAAACGAACCATTACAATTTGTTCTTGGGGATTCTTATAGGAGAAAAGAATAACAATAATAGATGATATTCATTAAATGGATCTCATTACGACAGGGGAGAGGTAGGTCGAATGCCCATTCCGTAGAATGGCTCTTCATTAACTGTGTGTACTCTGAAGCATGGTCCAGAAGTCTTGTTAATAACTTCAAGTATGTTCCTCTGAAGAAATCTGACTATTGGTACTCTGTGGTAGCTTTCTAAAATAAGAGACATGGAGGAAAAGGTTTGCAGGTCTCTCCATACCTCCATATTGTGGTCCTGACAGTAACAGAAAATTCTATCAGTGTACTTAGCTTCTTAAGGGCTCGAGGAGGCACAGAGAATGCTGAAAGGCAGTCTTTCTGGCGAAAGGTACTTTGCTGACATAAAACACAGATATAGCTTTGTTTCGTGTGCTTCTTTAATATTCAAACTGTGACTCTTCCTTTGAATGCGGGATTGAGCATAAATTACATCAATAATAAGCATTAACCCCCTTGAATCTCTTCTGATGATATGATGGATGATGCTAAAATGGCCTCTTTGTGATATCTGCACAATAAAATAACCATGTCACAAACCCGAGCAGTGGTGGAGAAATGCTGCGGAGGCCTGGAGGAACAACGAGGCGACTGTGGAAACAACGGAAGAATGGTGAGAAATGGAAGTTGATGAAGGTCTGGGCTGAGACTAGGCGGGGACCGTCTGATCATATGCTGGACGGGTGATCAACGGTCAGGATTCGCAAACGGAGGTGTTAAAGTTGAATGGACGGAGAAATAACGTGAAGCCCAAGGTTCTTCGGATTCGGGCGAATACAAAGAAGATAGGTCAAATGAACGGAGCCAGACCTTCATAGGTCGATTAGTTTAGGACCATTTATCTCAGGAGGAGATCAACGACGATGATCAAAAGATGGAGTTAATAGAGGCTCCGACAAAGAAAAATGACGGGCGCGCGATTAGATCCCAGCCGTTGGATCTGAAGAAATAGATGGCCAAGATCGAATCGGTGGATCGCAATCAGGGGCACGGGGGGGTGAAACTTTTAAAATTTTGTGATTGCAATGGAGCAATTTAGCGCCAACCGTCTGATCTGGTTCAGATCGACGGCGGAGATTCAATCGGCGAGGAGAAAGAAGGGCCACGGGGCGATGATGCGATTGTGCAATGGCTGTTGGATCAAAAGGAATGAACGGTCGGGATGAGATCGGAGGATCACAATCGCAAGGTGCAGGAGGGGGGTGCAATGCGACTGGCACGATGTGATGGAGAGCCATCCGCCGGATCTGGTGGGAGATTGACGGTTCAAATGTAATCAGAGGGGTGGAAAGGAGAGGGGATGAGCGCGTAGCGATTAGCGCTGGGTCGTTGGATCAAACTATGGATAAATGGCAGAGATCACAATCGAAAAGGGCAGCGATTAACAATTGTGATGCGATCGGAGTGGGGGAAACAGGAAAGCGTAGACCGCTAGATCTATTCAGATCAACGGCAGAGATTGTATCCGTAGCAGTACAGACCAAACTCAATCGCATCGGGATTTTTGCATGTAACAAAGAGCTACGCTCACCCAACTGTGTGATTGCGATTAGCGCCCAGACCATTAGGGCTTGGTTCTGGGCACGGGTCACGTGGGGAAGTGGTTAAGGGGCTGGGCCGAAAGGGGCTAGGCCTTAATATAAAGTGAAAAGTGGGTTTTTTTCCCATTTGAATGCATTTTGAGATTGGGAAAGGGTAACGGTAGAGGGAAAAAAGGGTAAATCGGGCCAAACAAGGGGAACTTGTAGGATTTAAAGGGAATTTTGGGAGGATTTAGAGGGTAAATGGGTAATTTAGAAGGGGAAGACAAAGATGAAAACGAAGGCTTAGAAGGGATGATATAAGGGGAAAAAGGAGGCCTTTTGGGAATTTCTTCACAAACAAAGAGGCTTTATAACTAAAAAAAGCAGTAGGGATTTATCAAAGGACAAGGGCATAAGGAGGCTTCAAGGATGATGTGTTTCGAAGGGAAATGCATTCCTTGAAGGCTCACAAACAATTTAGCCCCCTGTTTTCTTGTCAAAAAATATATAGGGGGCTAACACAGTAAAAAATGTTTCAACACTTAGCAGAAGAACAAAGACAATTCGTAGGTAAATAATGTTTTCTCTAATTCAAGGATGAAAAATAATAGAAGCATCAGTCGAAAGGTAAATAGAACTAGAAGGTTCTATGATCAAAAAAAATTCTTCTTTAGAGGACAATGTTTCCCATGTCATATTTTTTGTCACAAAGATGCTCAATGTGTTGCATACAAAACCATCATGACTAGAGAAGAAAGAGAACAAAGAAATGAGACAGGAATCAAGAAGATAACTTATAACAATTTCACTCCTCTTAAAGATGAAATTGAATTTTCATTTTGCAATAAATTTGGACATGAGGAATCTGAATGCAGGAGCAAACTAAAACCAAAAGAAAAAATATCAACACATTCTAAGGTATGGAAAAATAAGGACTTACAATTCAAACGTTGTGGCATAACTCTATTTGCAGAAAGAGAATCAAATCAATCATACATTGATAGAGGATGTTCAAAACACATGACAGGTGATGAAGATAAACTCATTTCATACAATGTGTTAGAAAAGGAAAAGAATGTCACGTTTGGAAATGAATCTCCTACTGTCATTAAGGGTAAAGGATGTAATTTTCTAAAATAAAAGGTTAAAGCTTGTAATGTTATGATGTTGATGGATTAAATAATAACTTGTTTAGTGTTAGCCAAATGTGTGACCAAGGAAATGAAGTAGTCTTCCAATCAAAATGATGTTTGGTTCGTGAACTTGACAAAGGAAAGACCATAATAAAAGGAACAAGAACATCAAGCAATCTGTATATATTGAAAGGTGTCCAAGAACAATGTTATCTAGGCAAAGCTGTGGAAAACTGGTTATGGAATAGAAGGTTGGTACATATGATCTTTATTAAATAAGAAAATCATGTAGGCTCAAATTTGTTCGTGATCTACCCAACGTAACCCTACCAGAAAGTACCATATGTAATTCATGTCAATTTAGTAAGAAAATAAGAGTTAAATTCAATGCCAAAGAAGGATCAACAAGTAAGCCCCTTGAACTTATACATACTAATTTTTGTGGACCTATAAAGTAAAATTCACCTCGTGTAGAAAAATACTATATCTTATTCATTGATCATTTTTATAGAATGTGTCAGATCGGTTTATTGAAACACAAAGATGAAGAATTTGATAAATTTAAGGTCTTCAAAGAATTAGTTGAAAATGAATTAGATCTAAAAATTAAATGTCTCAGATTTGACCGAGGAGGAGAATACATATTGGATGAATTCTTTGATTTCTATGAACAATATGGCATAAGAAGAAATTTTCATGTAGCCATAACTCCTCAACAAAATGGCATGGCAGAAATAATGAATAGAATAGTTCAGCAATTGGCTCATGCTATGCTTGATGATTCTAGAACTCCTAACACCTTTCGGGGTGAAGCTTCACATACCGCAATAAATATTCTCAACAAGGCCCATGTTCACGTGAATAGTGATAAAAATCATTATGAACTCTGGTATGGTATTAGAAAATGAAGAGTCTCTGAGAGAGCTTATCGATTACATCAGAGAGACATAAATTTATACACAAGTCTAGCCATAGAAACTACAAGGATTAACTGACTGGCATTATTGTTAACCTAAACCTTCAACTACTGCGCCGACTAACAGTGCATTGTTGTCATATGAACAGAGGGAGTGATTAATACTATAACACCTCCCTTTGATCAGGACCTTAATTTTTAACTTGCATGTTGGTCTCAATTTCAGCTAATCTTACAACATTACATATAAAAATTCATAGCAGGGCTTTCATTTTTGCCTTCTTGCAAAAGGGTCCATGCTTTCTCATTTGTTGATGTAGTTTTATCTTCACATTTCTTTCTTTCCTTACGAGCTCTTTCAACTTCTCTTTTCTTACATCAACAACTTCTTCATGAATGAGATGTAAAGCGACATCCCAAACAATGAAAAAAAGGTAATCCAATTCATGATATCCCCTCTTTCCTTGAGAAAGACCCTTATACAGTATGCAACCAAGTTGCACAAAATCAGCATTGTCTTTTGATTCATTCTCACTGACGTGATCCTCTTCATCCACCAAAACGCACTCATCTTCAAACACGAGTGACCTTTGAACAATATCCATGGTCATATCCTCCATTGTCCAAGCCATATTAGCAACAGATTCAATTAAATCTGTATCAATTGGATTATGGGAGAAGCAATTTATGCTCCCAGTAATTGCAAGAACATGTGGAATAGACTCCACCTCCTGATATTCATAGTCATTTTTTTTATCAAATACTTTTTCTGATTCAAAAATACCACCTGAATATAAAATATTACTGGGCCAAAAAACACATCCAAATGGACTCTCTAGAAAATCATCATAAAAAATATCAGTGTCAAACATTTTCCCACTCATTTATGGAAGCTCAACGTCTGCCTCCAAATACACATCCATGGGCTAAAATTTTCCTCAGCGACCAAGAAAACTAGGCTCTTAACACCTAGATCGGAAAACTCTCTTTAGTAACACAATTCCACTAGTCCCAAAAACCACACAGGCCACGTTGACTGTTGCACAATGCACAAAAATAAAAAAACACAGCGCTTTGCTTCAACGAGCACACTACAATATATCTACTAGGCCTCATTCACAGATCTAGTCAACACAACAGTCTCCACACAAGTTCACATGATTGTGCCAATCTTGGCATCCTTCACAATCACTTCACACAATAAACATGGCCAGAACACAATGCTCAATTCACACAATGGTAAATACAAAAGACGGTACGATTTCAGGATTTCAACACTCCTGTTTACATGCTAATACTCCTTTGGCCTCCATGGATCTAAAAAAATACACTTCCACACACAATGGATACAACTCGACCAAAAAATTTAAATGCTCCTCAATAATTCCTTAGCATTCACAAAATCAATCTGTGCCTCCTTCACATTATTGGCTCAAATGAGCCGGTGCCTCAACATCCTCCTCATACAATGAACGTTGCTCTATGCTCTGTATATCATCTCCCGTGATCAACAAGGAAGGAGTACAACTTTTTTGAATGATCTCTCCAAACAATAGGCTTTGCGCACACTGTTCCACTACTTCCAACTGACCTCCAAATCAAATATACAGAGAGGCTCTCTTCATAGCTCTTCACCAGGTTCCACCAATCTCGGCATCCTCCCCATGCTGACCCTAAAGAAAACACCATTGTGGATGGCTAGACAACTCTACACAGTTGACTCTCAACAAAAATATGATTTGAGATCTTCACAAGAAACTAAAATGTAGTGGATCTTCCATGGCTCCACACAAACTGCACATAGCTTCTTCGACACTCATAAAACACTGATCAAATCATCTCTTCACTCACCGAGTCTTCATGACTCTCACAGCACAACCCACATGAATCTGATACCATATTACAAAATTGAAGACTCATTCAAGATGATCTCATCGATTACATCAGAGACACATAGATTTATACATAGGTCTAGTCGTAGAAACTATAGTGATTCATCGACTGACATTATTGTTAACCTAAACCTTCAAATATTTTGTTGACTAATAGTGCATTGATGTTATATCAAAAGAGGGAGTGATTAATACTCTAACAAAGCCTCCCACTGTGAATCATTTTAGAGTTTTTGGAAGAAAATGTTTCACCAAAAATAATGATGAAAAACTCAGTAAGTTTGAAGCTAGAGCAGATGAAGAAATACTTCTTGGTTACTCTTCTAGAAGTAAAGGATACAAATGCCACAATAAGAGACTTCAATTTTTTTTTGAATGTGTTGATGTTGTGATTGATGAAGCATGCGCAACTCCAAAAAAGGAAACAACAAAAAAATAGGATGATGATGATGATGATTATGAATTCTTTCCCGCATAAAATCACAATGATATAAAAGAAGAAACTAATGAAGCATGAGAAGAAGACACATCAGATAAAGAAAAGGCTCCATCCAGGTATGTTCAAAAGAATCATATAGAATCTTAAATTATGGGAGTGTTATCACACTGTAATTTGAAGGTTGTAGGAAAAATCACAAGAATGTAACATAAAACCACTTCAAGATGGGAATCTAGCCCTTCCAATCCTAGAGAGAGCTCTCTCTGCAAAATTTATCTTTGTTTCTTGAAAATATTAGAACATATGGAAAAGAAAGGATGTATATCTAAATAATCCTTCAGTTGGAAATTTGACAAGCTGATCATGGATATTATCAGCTATGTATTCAGCATAATTGAAAATGATAGAAGGAGGCTGTCCTGGTGTAAAGGTGGATAGGAAACCTAGGATTGATTCATATGTATACTCATCTGTAAAGTATCCTAGGATAAATGAAAACATGGAAATGACATGCCTAGATCCTTCTGGAAATTTTTAAGTAGAATAAGGAGGGTTGATTTGTGGAATTTCAACATGTAAAGGCATGAACACTTGAAAAATATAAAACCTTTTGGGAAAATAAAGACCAATGTACAACTTTGTAAGTGCTTCTACTGACAAAGGAATTTCTTTGGGATCAGGTTTAATCTATAGCATCTGGTTTTTTGATTCAGCAGTAATTGTAAACAGTACCTCTTTGTTTGCATTCACCATTTCTCTTTGTTCAGGTACATAATAGGTTTGACACAACCTAATAACCTCTGGGCATTGATGAGTGATTGGAACAACATATTTGGGTAGGTTTCACTCCCAAATTTGGACTTCTTCAATCTGATCGAAGGAATTTTCAAGACTTCAGCAGTGGAGGTCTAACAGATTGAATTCTATCACTGGGTCTGCTATTTTATAAACCACATTTTCTAAAGGTGTGTGTTCAATGTCTACAACAGGAGGTTGTGGGGGATTTACAATGATTACAGTCTTGGAGGACATAGATGGATTGGATTTTGACATTTTTTTAGGCTTTTTGGATAACTGAAACTCTGTATTTACACGTTTTTAGACTCTTCTGTAAGTTTAAATTGTTTACATAAGTGTTTCTAACTTTCAAAGAGGTTATTTTAAATAAAAATAGGCATGAATGGTGTTTTCTTGGATTTCAACCTTTAAATTTGGCTTTTAAACTGGATTTAGCCTCTTTATAGGTTTACAATTCAGAAACAAGGGTTTCTTATGCTTCTTTCAGTAAATATTGGGCTAAAATTGATTCAAATTGGATGCAGAAAGGTTGGGGTTACTTGCAAAGGATTTCTGGGCAAATTCAGAGTCTTTATAAGGTTTGCAAAGGATAAATGAATTCAATTTTAATTTAAAACCATTTTACAATATTGAAAACAAGGTTTTATCAAATTTTTGGCAGGGAATTCATTCTTTTCGGGCAACTACAATGTCTTTCTTTGGCTAAATAGGCTTTGTTGGGCTTAATTCCTTTAGAAAATTATTTTCAAATGATAAAAAGTTTGTTTTCTTTGGAAAATACCTGTTTTTGTAGGTATTAGGTCTTTCAAATAGGTTCTGAGGCATAAAACAGGTTCTTGGTGGATTTTGAAGGTTTCTGGAAGTCAACTGAATCTTCTAACAATTTTTAACAGCAAATGCAGGGCTTTCTAGCTTCTCTGAGCATACAAAAATGTACAGGGCTTCGTCTTCTTAGTCGAGATGGATAATAGCATAGATAAACTGCATAAAATGGTTTAATGTACACATATGAAGCTCTTATAATGTTTTAGGTTTAATCCAAGTCGGCATTAAATGCTTGTCATGTCGAAAAAAAGGGTGGTTTTGGTCTTTAAAGGTGAAAAACTGGTGGTGGTTATCGCATGGGAATTGGGCGGTATATGGTATTACTGGATCGAATGTGATCCACCTATTTTGCATAGTTTGAAGTAGGTTTTATTCATGCAGTTTGAAATGCAATATGTCCTTTTGGTCATCAGATATGAGAGTATTAATGTGAACGACTGAGATTAGTTTTTGGAGTTGCTTGGCATTGCGGTATTGGGCCCAGGGTTTGTATTATGCAGCGGGGTAGTTTTAAACGTTACAAATATATATTTATAACGTAAAAACATTATATTATTTTGTTGGTGGGGTAATGTTATGACGTGGCATATAAAACATTAACAAATTTTTAATAACCAATGTCGCGGGATATATAATACATGGTATATAAAACATTTTAACAAGTGTTTTATGTTTATTGGGAGTGGGATTTTACTCATATTTTTGTTTTTATCCTATGCGAAGAAGGGCGGGGATTTATATTAGCACATGGAAATATAAAACCATAGGTTAACATTAAAAAATGGGTTTTTCGGGATATTTAAATAATGGATTTAATAATATATATGGGAAGGGTATTATAAGGGTTTAATACATTATATTAGAAATTAATATCAAATGTGATGAAATGAATTAAAATACATAGAAATAAACTAAGTAAAGTGTAAATAGGCATTTTTAGCATAAAATTGTCCCATTTTGATTTTTACACATAAACTTAGGGTAAAATGTATTTTGTGGGTTTTTGAGTGTTTTTGGATGAAAATGAAATTAATGAAGGGGGATTTTACTTTTCTAAGCAAAGAAGTGTTTTACTTAGGAAAAGGGTATGCATTTTTTTAGGAAAAGGGTGAATATGATAACGAAATGGGTTTCATGTAGAGAACCCAATATTTTTAACCAATCAGTTATTAAGCCTTGGGTCCAGTCCCAACAGAAGTTAGAGAAGTGTTCTGAGCCTCTTTAACTGAAGGTTTAGAATACTGGATCATTGTGGGGTTGGGAAATTAGTAATTTTTTCCCGATGATGCTTTATTACATGTCTTGCACAACTACTTTCTACCTAAGTGTCGCTTCCAAAAATTCCTTATGTGATTTCCCGGAAGATTTATAATTAAAAAAAAATTACTTCATTTGCATGGGTGCATTTAAGCTTGTAACCATAAATCCATTTTTCTTTCAAAGCATAAAAGCTATCTAATTCCAACCTTATTTCATCCAAGGGCTCAGATTAAACTATTGAGCTCCTCATTTATTCTCTAATTATCTATTGATTTGTCAAGTTTAAACTATTTGACATATCTTTATTCTCTATCTAAAACATGAAATTTAAAGGATGAAAAGTTAAGCTTAAACTGTTTAACTGATCATGGATTATGGAATTATTGACAATCTACACATAATCATTATTCTTGCAATAAAAGTAAATAGCAGTGGCATTTTGACTTGCTCACTTTCATGTCTTATTTTATCTCTTCTTCTCTTTTTGGGTCCATTTTTATTCTTTTTTTATATTTTCTTTTCTAAGTCCTTTGATATTTCTTTTAGAACTTTTACCCTCTTTTGATTTTTTATTATTTTCAAATATGGGAAAACAACTTGCAGAAAGCAAGGTATGTACATATTTACAAGACTATCAAAGTCAATTCAAAAATTATGAACCCTATTCTTATAGGACCCTAACTTGGAGAAAAGGAATCTGGGTACAAACAAGAAGAGCACTTGTGGGATCTCCTAGTTATCTAGCATTATTACCCACCATTTAACCACAAAATGTAAATCAAGCTAGCAAAGATGAATGTTCGATTAAGGCCATGGATGAATAAGTTTATCAAATTGAAAATAATAATACTTGGGAATTGGTTCCAAGGCCTCATGATAAAAATTTTATTGGGACAAAATGGATATTCAAAAATAAGTTGAATGAAAATGGAGATGTAAATAGAAACAAAACTAAACTTGTTTGTAAAGGTTATGCTGAACAAGAAGATATAGACTTTTAAGAAACATTTGCACCAGTAGCCAGACTTGAAGCCATAAGAATGTTTCTTGTATTTTCAAGTTTTCAATGTTTCAAAGTTTATCAAATGGATGTAAAATCCTCTTTCCTTAATGGAGACCTAGAAGAAGAAGTATATATAAAACAACTTGAGGAATTCATTTTGTGGAATGATGAAAAACGTGTATGCAAACTCAAAAAGGCTCTATATGAGCTAAAACAAGCTCCACGAGCATGGTATTATTGTATTGACAAATATCTTCAACAATAAGGCTTCAAAAAAGGATCTGCAGACAGTAATCTATACAAAAAAATTGAGAATGAAAAACTATTAATTATTGTTGTTTATGTCAATGATATCATTTTTGGGAGTAATGAAGAATCAATGAGTCAAAAAATTTCTTTTGTTATGCAAAAAGAATTTAAATTGTATTTACTTGGGGAACTAACATATTTTCTTGGTTTATAGGTGCAGTAAAAAAAAGATGGCATATTTCTCTAACAAACAAAGTATCTCAAGTAGATTCTGAAGAATTACAGGATGGAAGACTCCAAACCTGTTTGTACTCCAATGATGACAATATGTAACCTCAGTAATCATGATGATTCTCCCACGGTAAACCAACAAGAGTAAATATCTATGATAGGGAGTCTAGTTTATCTAACAGGTACTAGACCAGATATCATGCATGCAATTGGGCTTGTTGGACATTTCCAAGCTAATATAAAGGAATCACATCTTCAGGCAGTAAAGAGAATATTCAAATATCTCCAAGGAACTCAAGGCTTTGGTCTATGGTATCCTAAAAATGTCGATCTTACCCTTCATGCTTACACATATGCGAACTGGGATGGAAATTTTGATGACTGGAAAAGCACTAGTGGAGGTGCATTTTATATGGGGCCCCGATTAGTATCCTGGTTAAGCAAGAAACAAATTTCCATTTCTTTATCTACACCAGAACCATAATATGTAGTTGCTGCATCATGTTGCACACAAATTCTATGGATGATGCATACATTAAAATATATTCAAATTAAATTTTCTCCACCCATATCCATCCTATGTTATAATACAAGTGCTATTAGTATCTCAAAAATATCTTTTTATGCACTCCAAAACCAAGGATATTCCTATTAAGTATCACTTTTTATGATAACAAGTGCTTGAGCAAAAGGTTAAATTCGAGTATGTTCCCTCCAAAGAACAAGTTGCTGACATATTTACTAAAAATATTCCTAGAGAAGCATTTGAATATCTTAGACAAAATTTGGGAGTTTTCTTTGCCTCATTATGTTGCTAAACATATCTTCTCTGTTTTCAGATGAAATTTCAGAAGGATGATTTCAATACGCAGGTTGCTTGAAGCACGAGTCTCTTTTCAGAAAGTTGTGTATGGATCTCTCTAACATGAGATGAGTCGATCGGTCTACATAACATGCTTTCTCATGTTGCTGATAATTATGATTTGGTTTTATTGATCACGTGTTGATGGGTACAGTTCATTGATATGGTTTTTAAGTTACATTTTCCTCTTTGATATTTATCTGCTTGATGAATATGCTTTGATGAATGGGTTTTTGAAAATGTTCAGGTAGCATGGGTTCAGGGGGAGAATTAGCCTTTAGTACATAATACAATGTTGGCATTATATGTATCATGGTTATTGAATTTTGATTCAATGATATCTCTTTGTTGAGGATCTTTGGTCTTGGTTATAAAGGTCATACCTATAATTTGATATAAAAGTCATTTTGAGACCTATGATGTAATAATTATCATATTCAGTCATGCATGGACCTTGATGTCATCCCACTTGGTTGGATAGTTGTCTCAAATATGTAATCCCAGTTTTTTGGGTGGTTGTGTCTCAAATGTAACCCCACTTGGTTGGGTGATTAATGTAAGTATGAGTCCTTGGTAGGAAAGGTCATACTGAGTTGAATTATAGTGTCATGTACTTCATTGAAAATCTATCTATATCCCACAATCCTCTCATTATAACAATGATTTGAATTACGTAAAGAAATCATGAAGGTTCTCAAAGTTGTTTGGATCTATTTAATTTAGTGCATTTTCTAAAATATGAGCCTGCATCTCATCTTGCTTTCTAAATAATTTTTCCAAGGTTGTCCTAAATTTATTCAGAGTGGTGCATGTCTCCACATGGAAATGCAATGTTGGATATATGGTCAAAAATAGAAGACCAAAATCCTCGTCCATCTTGTTGAAGTATTTGGATTTTTCAATGGAAAAATTAGGTTCGACTTTTGTATTCATAACTATCTAATACAAGCCTTTTACTCTAAGGTGAAGAAAAATATTTCGCTTCCATTGGAAGTAGTTATATAGAGTAATAATAGCTAAATATGGGAAATCCATTATTTTACCTTGTAGTTGTAGCAATAATTGTGGCAGTTCTCAAATATGATGATCTGTAAATAGAATCTTAGAAAAATTTCCAACTCTTAATGTTCAAACCTGCAAAATATTGTTAATGCACTTCCTCTAAACCCATGTAGCTCTCATATCATGTAAAATCATTAGAACATAGATATGGATCTAGCTGAAGAATAATTTCACAAATTCGCAAGAATTGAAAAAAAAATTGGAACAGAGAATGAATTTGATTACTCAATATCGGTTTCAGAATCAATACATAAAGAAACTAAGCTAAGCTTAGTTTTACTTGCAATAACTAAGGATAATTAAATCTAACTGAAGTTTAGTGTGCGTTATGTTATGTTGATGTGCACGTGCACCACATGCAAGCACTAGAGTTAACTAACTAAATCCAAATGCACACCACATGTAAGCACTCGAGTTAACTAACTAAATCCAAGTGCACACCACATGTAAGCACTCAAGTTAGCTAACTAAATCCAAGTGAACATCACATGCAAGAACTAGAGTTGAAATGAAGCTAATTAAGGCTAACTATGTGCATCTACACCAACACTCACAAAGAAATATGTGGTTAGTGGTATATTTTCAAGGTTGGTAGATTTATATGTTAGAGTAAACATATCAATTTATTTATCTTAATGGCTCCAACATATGTTTAATTTGTCATGAAGAAATATGTAGTTGGTAAGGTATTGGCATATATTCAATGTTTTTAAATTTATATATTGGAGTAAATATATCAAATTTTTGCATATTAATGGTTTAAACATATGCTTAAGCTCTTTTAAAAGATATGTTTAACTTGCCATGAAGAACGTGGCTCGAAAGGAATTTGTATATTTTCAATATTTGTAGATTTATATGGGAGAGTAAATATACCATTTTCTGCATCTTAAAGAGTACAAGATTTGTTTAAGTTAAAAAAAAATAATATGTGATTCAATAGGTATTGGTATATTTTTTTAAGGTTGGAAGATTTATATGTGAGAAACACATCTAATTTTGTATAGGTGATATAAATTATTAAAAGAATATTTTGATTAAATTAATTTAAATTAAATTGAGAAATTACGCAAGTTTAATAAGTCTCATCATATTAATTTAAATTTATTTAGAAATTATATTATGCTTAAATATTATTATTTTAGTTAATTGTATACATTTTTAGAAAAGTTTTAAGAATTGGGTTTTGCAGTTTTAAATTATTTTAACCAGAGTTAGCTTATCTACGTTGTCTATTGGTAGTAAATTTGGATATCTCTTAAAATTTTGTCTAAATTTTTTTTTCTTTATTATATATATTTTTTCAAAAAACATAAACATTGAAGTTTAAGTGTTGCAATTGATTCAAGTGAAATATTTTATTTATTTATGTTTTTATATAGTTGTAATTATAGGTTATTTGTTGATCCCTCGGTAAAATTTGTATCAAAGGGAAAGGTTAGCGGAAAAACACCGAAGGAGTGAGTAAATTAGACCAAATGAGTAGAGTTTGTTTGGTCCACAAACAATAACCTATGGCTTGTATTTTGGTGTTGATTTTTTTCCTTATTCTTTGCCTCATCCTCTACAGGATTTTCGGTTCTCATTTTCTTTCCCATGAAAATGAAATGAGCAGAAGAGTTCATAAATAGTAGACACACTATCCCTGATTCAAAGGAAAAAGGATTTAGAATCAATGAGGCTATTTCCAAGTAAATTAAGAGTAGGATATGAGTTACACACGTCTTGTCTCTACCTAAATCCTTATGCCCCTCTTTCATTAGGATTCATTTTAAGTGGTTTTCACACACTTTGCTACGTTTTATTCATGGTTCCTTGTAAGCTTCAATTCATTCTATATGTATCATTAAAGAAAATAGGAGCCACATGTTTTTTTTAAATTAGGGTTGTAGTGAATATTTTTTAAAAGGAAGGAAACTTTTTTCTTTTATTAATATTTATTGAGTAGTGGTAAGATGGAAAAGGGTAGAGGAAAAAATTGTCAAATTATGAGAGTGAATTATGACTTTATTTTCAATGCATTTCATGGATATTTCTTATAATTATTGAACTCAAAACTATTGTGTATATTTTAAATTTCTTCTCTATATTTATTACATTCGGTTTTATTCCAAAGGTTTAGTCTCGAAACACAATAATAAGGCTTCTAGAAACAACCTTGTATAGTCATAGAGCACAATTAACATAAGCAAGAATTATGAAGTTTGGGAAATAAAAATGAGGACTGTTATGTGGAATTTTTTATTATGGATAAAACATTATTCCCTAGACAGGTGTTTATCTAGAACAGCAGGTTAAAGACTTTACGAATATCTTTCATAACTATGAACAGACACATAGAATTAAATAAGAAGCTTACTTGGAGTCCAAGCGCTTCCAAAATCTCCTTCTGTCGCTTTTGCTGTAGCTTCAAATTCCGGTCGACTATATAAAATATTTCCTGCAAGAATGAACATTAAACATCAAGAGATAGAAATAATACAGATGTATATTCAAGTTAGTTAGCTAAACCAATAAAGCATAAACCATATACACAAAATAAGAACTCATAATATTGAAAATCAAAGCTTATACAAATGCATATAGGGAAAGATAAGCAGTAATATTTATTAATGATGGAAGGGGAGGTTACAACCCAGTGATTGATTTAGTGTCACCATCTCTAGCAGCATCCCAACCTCATCGCAATGCAGATATATCCAGCAATATATCACTCAAATCAACTCCTCAATTGAAATTCCACCACCTTTTCTCTACTCAAATTATTCCTTATCAAACACTAAGGTCTGCGCTCAATTTATAGAGGAGCTGAAGGTAGTTTTACAATCAATGAATTTCCAATAATAGGCAAGACATGTTCCCAATCTTGTAGATGTCAAATGGACACATAGATTCAAATTTTGACACATGTGAACTCTTCTAGAAGGCACTGGCCAAGTGGAGATCCCAAAACAATGAGAACTTCGCTCCCAATGTGACCAACACACCTGTGAATGTCGAGAAGTGCTTTGAAAAGTAGCCTTGCATGGGGCTACCTACATATGCAATGCTCTTAGTCCCTTTAGAGGAAACGTTGATGAGCGCTCATATGATATATTATAAAATTCAAATCTTCAAAACTTTTGCAGATGAAAGTCATGTATGATTTGTCTTGTTCTTTGTCTTATGGCATGTAGCAACTGAAATGAGAGGGAATGATACACCCTTATTCATTGGTTCTGGAGATGATGCCTAGTTAACTAGGTCATTGGGAATGGTGCCCAGATTGACCTATAAAAATTTCCCCCTAAAGCATGAAGTCAGAATAATAATAACAATATTTTTATTGAGATGCTTTACACTGTGATGGGATGGAAATGAATCAGAGTGGCGACTTGCATCAATCTTACAATAAATTACATTATGATATATTCTTTTGATCACAATTACTGAGGGTAGGCATCCCCATGTTCAACACATAAACATTATAATAACATGTACATAATTCAAAAAGTCATCTTCATTGGAATGTTTCCCAATGCAAACATATCTATAGATATAGGCCCATGTTTGGACGACAATTTGTACGTAAGGTCACCATATAGATGATGTGTACAAAAATCATGAAATCGCAGCTCGGATCTAGATCCGGGGTATTCTTATCTCGTTCACTCAATCATTCGGGTACAAGTCTAGCCATGCGAATATATGATTTGTAGTTGAACATGGTAAGACATCGTTTAATTACCAGCCAGTGATGTGAAATGTTAACAAACACAAGAGAACCACCATTAATGTCAATGGCCCTCAAGGTGTTGCAGTACATTTCGTAAGGCATGAATATATAATTTGATGTCGAACGCCAAAAAAAATCTTTCGGTGAAAAGTCTAGAAGTGAGGATCTTGTCGATGCTGTAATAAGCCTCATGGTACTGGAATCCAATGTTTCTAAGTGAACTTCCTAGATAATTATTTTTTTTCAACGGGAAGCCACCTTATTGCAAAATGAGAGTTACTGATTTCGGAGACAAAGGTATGACTCGATATAGCAATTTTCAGGGATGATGGTCATGAGAATGAAGTTTTATGAGTATTGTAGAAGGATGAGTATTCATTGGTTGAATTTTCTTGAACATTTCGATGACACTGAGATGGGTTGGCAACATCAAACCAAAACCAAATTGAAGGTATAATGAACCATAGGTATGAATGAACCGTAAAGAATATTACCCAACCCAAATAGTCACGGTGATGGAGTGAAGTGTCATGTTCAAGAGCGACCTGCTACTGTAAAGAATTTTTCTCACTTTCCCAAATTTTCCCGGTCATTTTTCGACCAGTACCTCTTTATTTTTTAACAATATCTAGGAGGATAACATATGCTTGATCTATAATTCAATCCTTCCGGCAAATAAAGTATTGCTATTTAATAATTTAACGAGTCTAGCAATGAATGAAACTCGATTCTTGCCATGATCAACAAGCCAGTCGCTATTTTATGTTTTACCGAGCTTAGCGACAGTGATAGCCCAGTCCTTTTTCATATTTAGAGAGTTTTAAAAAGAGGATGAAAGAAAACTCCATAATTATTTTTTCGTAAATTTGTCGTTCAGATCCGAAAAAAGTGTAAAATAATATTTGAGAGAACCTCTTTGGTCATGTTTATCCAAGTTATTCCTTTTTGTAAATAATCTATCTCAGTCTAGAAAAGGGTTAAACTTATACTGAGTAGATATTGATTCATTTACTTTTACGAGCTTGAAAAGACAAGTGCTCGACAATATTTTCACATTATCAAAGTCTGAAAGGAGTTGAAAGAAGACTCCAAGGGTTCCTTTTTCGATGTTATCAAAGCTCGAAAAAGAGATAAAAGTGCACTTCAAATCCTTTTTCATTTTTAACAAAGCTTGAAAAATAAGGAGAAAAGTATCCTTTGTGGTAAAATCATTCTTGAAATAAATCTGCACAACTAATATGTTCATCAGTTGTAAGACCTGTTTAGAACAAAATCAAATGGATTAAAAATCAACATTTCATGATAAAAACATAATAAAACTATAGTCATAGCAATAAATACAATTTTCAAATAATTGAATGACTATTAAAAGTAGTTTTGCTATCCATTTTTACCATTCCATAGTTACCATTTGCAATTTGGAGATGTGAACTTGATTTTTCCCCTGAACTTCAGCAATTGATTAGTTGCAATTGGTAAGAATGTTTTGAATGCCCCCTGCAAAAGCACATGTCGAATGCTCCCTTCATGAGAATATGCCCCCTAAGCTTCATTTCATTCATATAAGTAAATTATTGGTTACTAATAGCTAGATGGAATGAAGGTTCATTTACGAGATCAGATGGAAGACTCGTCATAATTAGGAGAGGATTTGTTTCTTTTTTTAACGAGCTTGACACAGGAAAACAACTATCCTCATGACCTGTTTCAATTTTTAACAATGTTGACACAGTAAAAAAACTATCCTCATAGGCACTTGTTTCATTTTTTAACGAGTTTGACACAAGAAAAAAGAACTATCCTCATAACCTATTTCACTTTTTAACGAGGTTGACACAGTAAAAGAATCATCCTCATAGGCACTTGTTTCATTTTTTAACAAGATTGCCACAAGAAAAAAGAACTATCCTCATAACCTGTTTCATTGTTTAATGAGGTTGACATAGTGAAAGAACCGTCCTCATAGGCACTTGTACTAGTGAGTGTGCAATGGAAAAGATGTAGTTTAATGGAGTCATCATTTAAGGAGCTTGATGAGCACCACAAATGATAAGTTATAAAATGCGTTGACGGGTCTTCTCTATGGTTTTCATTGAATTTTGGAATTTCAGAGGGTAATTTATGTGAAATCACTGGCCACCAAGAGGAAAACCTGATGGGACCATCTTGATATTGCACTTTAGATGTGTTTAAAATATCAAGTCGTTTAGTACTCATAAGGGAGGAACCAGATAGGATTCCAGAGGATGGCATGGGTGAATTCAATGGACAAAGCATCGAAGATGAAGCAACAGTAGATATTGTCACAATTGAAATAGATGGTTCAGTCTGGGATGTTATCTCAGCCATGGTCAAATGACCCAATGTATACCCTATAGAATCTATGGGAACTCGAAGTGAAACAGGATCAACAAAATCAGAGGAAGGTGATTGAGGAAATGACTCGTACAGGTAAAGCTCCTACCAAAAATGAGTTGGAGTTAAAGGTGTCTCGTCTTTTGCTATTTCTTCAATCGAAATTAAACTAGGTGGAAGAAATTTTCTATCTGGCCCAAATTATATTTCAGGTGGTTGACTATGCGATATGGGAGACTCAATGGCTACAATAGATTGTGGAGTGACCAATACAGAAACAATTTCCGATTGTTCGACTTTGGGATCAAGATTTTCTCCACTTAGGGAATATAGTAACTGAAATATAAGTCGCTGATAAACCCTATTTCATTGGCCCTAGGGATGAGGTCCAGTTTGAAAAATAACAACTGCCCCCTAAAGCACAATGGGATTCGGATCAACTTCTAGTTGAACAACGTCAGGTTCAGGAGGTATGGTCTCACAGATTGTATGGATCGTGTCCACGGGTAGCTATGAGGACTCTGTCTCAACAATAGTACAAAAACTAGGATTTATAGAAACAACTTAAGCTAACTCTGGTATATGGGAAGATGATTCTTCACCATAGGTACACATAGTACTTGATTCGGTAGAGTGTTGTCGCCTTCATCGGCTAGGAGTAACTTCTGGTGGTAAAGGTGGTTTTAATGCTAATATATGCGAATGATGGGGGAAAGGATTTTGTTCTTCCACGGTTACTAATTTATTTTAACCAAAAACAAATAATCAAAATAAAAGGGCAATGCTAGGAAAAGGGTTTACCAAGAAACTGTGAACTACAGAATACCTCATGGAGAACCAAGAATTACGGGCAGGCAATCTCCCCGAATGCTATGTTCGGTGTATCAAAATTTACAAGGTGGCCGACTTGATTCACTATGGATGGATAACACCTAAATTTTTCCTCCCAAATATACCCAAAAGTACGTGGAGGCCCAAGTTCGTATTAGCATTGTCTGATGCGAAACCGCACAGTGAGAGCACCCCTTTATACTTTTCATACTATAACACCGCCTAATATACCTGCAAGTACGTGGACGAGCTACAATATACTTACATACATGGAGTCAGGTATCACACTTGGAATGTATCGTAGACAATTAATGAAATCTGTTATGTTTTATGACGTCAGAACACATCTCTAGCCTATACCTTCTAAATGTTATCATTATGGTTCCAATTCTTTGTTAGGTAAATTGAGATAAATTTTAAGTTGATCTTGTTTATCAATTTTCCTTTCAAAGGTTCACCGTGATGATGTATTAGAAATTTCTAAAATGCAAACTAATAATGATAAGAAATATTTTACTTTTAGTTTTTCAATGAAAATCCTAGCTACTAGAGGCAAAGAGCAATCAATTTGAGAGAAAACAATCAAAGAGCACAAACTAAAATGAAGATTTCCTAAATTTTCCTTTTGCAAAACACACAAACCACTACATGAAAATGCAGGTTTTTATTTTCAGTTCATTTAATGTTATAAATGCATAGAAGAAACTAAGTGCATCCAATTAATAAAAAATAATTCCTTTTACTTTTGAGAAATGAGGAATATAAACAACAATTTCTCTTTTGAAGGAAAAATGAGGAATTAAACAACAATTTCTCCTATCAGGAAATGAATAATTTACAACAATTTTCTTTTCAAAATAAAATGGATATAATGAGACAGTGAAAATACTTCGAAATTAATTCATCAATGATAAATAAAAACACTTTAAACAAATAATGAACAAAATTTTCTTTCAAAGGAGGAAGAGGTAGAAAAGTTCATTGGTCAATATGAGGCTCGGGATTTTCAAAACATAGCAGAAAACAAATTGAAACAAATTGCAATGAAAAATTCAAGGGAATTTGGATGGTTTCAGGAGGCAACGTAGTCTCTAAAGAGAGATAGTGCTTTGCAACGCAAGCCTGAAAGAGAGACAGTGCTATGCAAAGCACTGTTTATTGTCCAACAATGCATTGGGCACAGTGTAGAAGGGAAAACACATCTCTTTAACACACTTCTCTTGCAAATTTGGATTTTAAAAAGACTAATCTTTGTGAGTAACAACTACTGGGTGAATAAACAATGAAAATCAAAGGCTAAAACACCTAGGATAAAGAGTAATCTCCCCAGCAGAGTCGCTAGTTTGTTATGTGGAATTGTGTATTACGGATAAAACATTTTTCCCTAGACATGTTCTTATCTAGAACAACGGGTTAAAGAATTTATGACTATCTTTCCTAACTATCAACAGACACACATAATGAAATAAGAAGCTTTCTTGGAGTCCAAATGCTTCCAAAATCTCTTTGTATTGCTTTTGTTGTAGCTTCAAATTCCAGCTAGCTATGAAAAATATTTCTTGCAAGAATGAACACTAAACAACAAGAGATAGAAATAATACATGGGTGTGTCATCTAGGTCAATGACCTAGTTCGCTAAATAAATATTTTCTTTCAGTTTAAATTTAAGTCTGAGCATGTTTATAGGCCTATTATGTGGCTTTCTGACCCCATATATTCCCGCTAGAGAGGGCTCCCTTTCCATTTTCTTAAACTGATCCTCCCTCGTTCCACTAGATTTTTTCTCTGCATCTTCTACATGTTCTTCTAGAGGAGAAGGCTCTTGAGGAATAGATAGGGTTTTCTCTTCCACAACCCATTTACCCTTTATTGTGTAAAACATTTTTAACTCATGAACTGCAACTCAATATGTCTTCGTTTTTCATTTTCTTTGGAACAAAGAGACTACTTCATATAGGATCTTATGGGTCTGAATAAGCTTCCTTAGTTTTATTTCTTACCACTAGTTTTAGGCTTGGAAGGAACCAACTCTAAAAACCCTCCCCAAAACAAAAAAATGTTCCCATGTTGGACCTATCTTCTTCAAATGATAAACAATTAATATCTTGATTAGGCCTTTATGAAAAACAGAGTGGGAAGGATACTTTAGTCTAGTTCAAATTCAAGCAGACATTTCTTAAACTCATTAATAAAAAGTATGGCGTATTCATGTGCACTTTCCCATAAAATGTGTTAGATAAACTTAAAATGGTACATACCCATTGTGTGTTAATGACATTCACAAGTGAAATAGCTTTGAATGAAATTTCAGGGTCTCTTTCCAGTAATTTTTGAGCCAGGACCTCTACACACCTAACCGTGAGGCCTTATCTTTGAGAAAAAATAGAATATCGATACTTGGAAAGTTTTTATTCTTAAAACATATATCCCCATCGATCGAGAGGATTGTAGCCTCTGGAATTGTTTCCTATTTGATCGGGAAGGAAATTTCAGCGATGCTAACATTTTGTTCATCAAACCTCTCTGCAAAATCTTGAGCCACTCCTTTATGATAACCATTATAGTTGAAACAAAACTCCTCTTAGCATGCTTGTCAAAAATTTTCCTGGATTTCCTGGATGGCATCGAGGATTTTAGAGAATTTTGGCTCTCCCTTGTGAAAACGGTCTCCTTTCCCCATGATTTATGATTGGGCCTCCAATTTTCCATAATTTTTTTGATGAAACCATTCATTTTTGTATCATTCCATTCACCCATTGTCATCATTTTTAACCATATTTCTTCATAAATGCATCAAATTCCTGCATACATGTTTACATGTTTTTTTATTATTATTATTTCCATTATATTTAATGAATTAAAGAGAATTATGCATGCTTTTAATAATGATAGTTTGATAGTTCAAGTTTTTACATTTTCCATAACTGTGCCCATGGTTGAGGTAGTAGAACTACTCTATAAGGAAATCCAACAAACGGAAATTATTTCTAAAGGATCTAATATGGATTTTTATATGTCAAATTTCACCCAGCTCCCACGTCTGGACATCCAACAAAATATTAAGGGAAAAACATAACAATTTTGACCAGCTAACTTGAAACGTGTTTTCTTATCAAATGAAAGTGAATTTTAGAAAATGAAAACATGAATTTTGTTTATAAAAAGCCCAATTAGGTTTTCGATGAGAGGTTTTCTCAAATCAATTACCATTTGATATATTTTCGATGTTTGTTGGATCCTTATTTTGTAGATTATGTGGATATACAATTTTTTCAATTTTTCATTTAATGCACAGTCAACAAAAAGTTCTGAATGAGTTTTTCTTTAGAAAATTCGTGGCATAGAGATAATTTTGATCAGATCTGGGCTGATCTTTGATCCAAAAATTCATGAAATATTCTTTGATTTGATCTCATGACCAAAACTCAAGAAAGAAAATTTTGAATTTGTTAATTGTCTCAAAATTCTATAAATTGTGGTCTCTTTGATGAGAGGAGAGATTAGAGATGTCAAGGATGATCTTAATTTTTAATTGTTACTACTTATTAAAGGAGAATAACTCTCTTAAAGAGCTTCCCTGATTATCCACAGTATTAAGGAACATATGTTGACGTTTAGAATCCCAGCGGGGATCCATCATCAGGACCTAGTTATTTAAAGAGTAAGCATCTAGAAAAAACATCAGTATTGGTAAGTAAAACTAAACTTAACAATTTTCTAGAAAATTTTGGTAATTTAAAAGAACAAATTGGTATGCTATGAATTCAAAACAAGAAAAAAGTTGAGAATGTTGCTTCATTTATATTTATCCCTAAATGTAGAAAGAAGTATGCTTTGCATGAATGTCCACTTGATAACATTAAAATTTGTGAAATATGTGTAGTATCACATACTAATAAATATTTTCCATCATTACCAAGGTTAAATGAAGTTTACCATGGAGTAAATCAAACAATGGAAAAATCTTGTTCTGTAGCTCCAAGAAGACCATGGCAGCCTCATCAACCTGGTATGATGCAAGATCTTAATTCTCAATTTCAATGTTATGCACAACAATCTCAAAGTAATTTGTAAACACCCTTTCCTTGGAAACCTTGGCCATCTCAATCCCAACCTCAAAACCAATCTTGGCAAGGTCCTTACAGAATAAATCCATTGTTTCCTCAGTATTTTCCTCACTATCCTCAATACCAATCTCAATGTTATACATACCATTCACCTACACCACAACATCAACTTCACACTCAATTGACCTCAATTTAATCTTTCCCATTACCATCCACACAAGCATCCCAAACATTTGTTCCCACTCCACTACCTACACAACCGTTTCAGATCCCCAACAATAAAACACATCAATCCACTTACAATGTTGAGGTATTGCAAAATGATTCTCCAGCTTCCATTGAAGAACAACAACCAGAAGAGAAATTGTTGGAACCTAATATTGAAAAGTTTCATGCATGCCTATCACCAGATTCTATGAATGGGTATCACATCTATAAAGACTTGGATGGCATGATAGAAGGAAGCCAAGGAAGACAATATTACATTGAATCTTTCTTCAAAACAATCATTGGATCCCAATACTCAATTCTTCAGTATTTTCTGACATCATCTCAATCAAGGTAGTTTGTCTCTCATATACTGGTACATATCAAAAACTATATTTCAAACTTTCTTGTGAGTTTATCTATCACCTTGTTACAGACATGGTTCCATTGGAAGTATTCATATACTTGAACGATATTTCCTTTTCAAGTAGAGTAGGACATATAAAAAAAATAAAACATAAAAAATAAAAAGTAAAGATAAAAATAAGTCCTATAGTGAAAACCAGTTTGCTAGCACAATTGGACATGAGCTTTTCTTGAAAACCAGGAAACTCACGAGAAAATTTCACAATAAGTTCTGGAATTTTATGATGGTTTCAATATTTTATCCTGGTTCTTCAAAACATTTTTGGTTATATGCTCAAGTTGGCTGATCTAGGATTCCATAAGGTCGACTTTCCAACATATCTTGTCCCATCGAGCTCAACAACCTGATCTTGGATCAAGATCAATGATTATTTTGAGTGCCATGGAACTTGCATACATCAATGGAAAGCCTCCTCATTAATAACAGTGGGAATACAACAATTTCTCTTCATTGTCGGATCTTGCAGGTTACTTGACTTCAACACATTCATTTGTCCCTGTCAAGATGCACCTAGATACCTTGACACTCATTTACATTATTGGTGAATTGTATCGCTTTGGTTAACGATTTTCATCATTGATCGGTAATCAAATGATTTCTTCTCATGCTTAATTTTGACACATTCAATCTCATGGTAAGAATTGTACCATGAATTTTGGTTTTGATGAAGACTATATGGTTTTATGGAATCAGCAACAACTTGTAGTAGCATATTTTATTGGTTTCTTGTAGCAGCATGTTCATCTTGTTTTCATTCAACAACGACATGATGACACCACTACAACTCTTTTTCATTCATTTCATTTTCAATAAAAACAATAAAATTGGGCCTATTTTGGTCAATATGCATTATGTTTCATGGTTTCCACTTAGGCATGCAGTACACAATCAAAATCAACAGTTCAAACTCAGAGAAAACATATTTTTTTGCAAAAATTGACATCTTTTGCAACAACAATGGAAAGTTGTAGTTTTTGCAGCTATTGCTATAACAGCTTGTTTTGTTGTAGCAGCTTGTTCCAGAGGTAGTTTTGGCACAAATATTGCAAGAAATTGGAGCATAAAATTTAAAAAAAAAATGAGCTTCTTGGTTTTCTCAGAATATGGTAAATTGAGTAAAACACGGACAAAATTAAAAAAAGTGCAATTTTCCAGGACTTTTCAGTGGGCTTTTAAGGCAAATTTTCATTTTTCACCATTGTGGACAAATTAGTCTAGATTTTGATGTTTTTGCACAACCATGCCATTTGTTCTTCAAAATGAGATTATGAAGATATTTATTGGTGATAGAGGTAGAAATACACTATTTCCCTTTTGAATCACTCAATTTGGCCTTGAAATGCATTCGTGGCATATGTTTTTGTTGCAACATTGGGTAGCATGAAGGGTAAAACATGTCATAAATTGATTTGACCACGTCTTTATAACCGTGTATCCGTTGTTCCTGAAATTTTTAGGGTAAATTCATCATGGTAGGGTAAATAAATACAAAAACATTTAGGAAATTCCAGTGTGTATTTTGCAAGAAATTGGATGCTTTCACCTAAAAAAATTTCTCATTTTTCTCGAGATCCATGCACCCATTATATGAGATATTTTGTGGGAAGATGCATACTATTAATATTATCGACCTCAAAAAATTTCAAGAGAACATAATTTACGATTTTAGAGAAATTGGAAAAACAAGTCTGCTACATGAAAAATATATATTTTTTGGAGCAAGGTCAAAGTGGTGGTCAACACATAATGGAGAATAGTACTTGAGCCAAATCAACACCAAATCATCCATCAGATCATGTTATCTTTTCTAATTCCAAAAGCTAAACTTGAGGTAAAACTAGCTTAAAATCTTTTTAATTTGTTAACAATTTTGGAAATTGTAATGAGAAAACTATTGTAAACATGTAATCCATGTATTTCACCATATCATATCCGCATTTTTCAAACCATTTTCTCAAATTTTCATCCCTATTCTACTATTTTCAGCCCTCATACCTTATTTTATGCTCTACCAATTTTTTTATGACTGAGCCCCATATTATGGTTTCATAATCTTTTCCTCCATTAGATCTTATGTTTACCTTTTCTCTTCTTTCTTTTATGAACAATCTTACCTTTTGGCCTTCATGTGGGAATAATTCATGCTTTACTTAACAGTCCATCAACATGAATTTATTGAGAAAAATAATTATTTTATAGATATAACAAGCTTGAATTCATGGTAAATTCTTGTAGCACATCATAACAAGGTGTTAGTCTATCTAAATACAATATTCATGGTGCACATGGATATAATTCATTGTTTGGGTTGAGAAGCACATGGATGTATTAAGAGTCTTATTGATGCAATCCCCATAATATGGCAGGTTGGATATTCTACCTAGGATTAAACAATTTGTGCACAATTGAGTAAGTGACAAAGACTTCATAATTGTTTCTAAGATTGAATTTGCAAAGTATTTAACAACAATTACAAGTACTTGGATATGCTACTTTATGGACACCCTTATCTTTTACACAATTCGTATATGATAATGTGTAGGGGATTAATAAGTAATGTAGAGTTGTTTGTTTTATTAAAGAAGAACAATTCAACATGCATCATATCATCCATGAGTAGCATACTATGGAAAGAATTTCAACAAGAGGACAAAAATCCCTTCTTTTTTTCATTTTGCAACTATGAAGAAACAAGTTTGGAAACAAATATTTGTGCTACTAGATGTGTAATATTGGAGAATGAATTCATTGGTTCACTGAACAAGAGAGAAAAACAAATATTACTAAGATAAATGATCTGCACTAATCCCTTGGAGCTTTGGTCAAGGATTCAGTTGGAATAAAAACATAAAGGATTACCGAGAACTAGTTGAATTATGTAACTATGAAATGCTTTGTCTACATGAGGATACGCAAAATATCCAGTGTGGGGGGATTTTGCGCCTCCAATTTGTCATAATTTTGTTGATAAAACCATCCATTTTTGCATCATTCCATTCACCCATTGTCATCATTTTTAACCATATTTCTTCATAAATGCACCAAATTCGCACATACATGTTTATACGGTTTATTAATATTATTTCCATTATTTTTAATGAATTAAAGAGAATTATGCATGGTTTTACTAATGATAGTTTTACAGTTCAAGTTTCTATAGTTTCTACAGTTGTCTCCATGCTTAAGGTTGTAGAACTACTCTAGAAGGAAATCTAGCACATGGACATTGTTTCTAAAAGTTCCAATATGGATTTTTATTGGTCAAATTCCACACAGCTCACACATGTGGACCTCCATCAAAATATCAAGGGAAAAACACAACATTTTTGAGCATTCAACTTCAAATGTGTTTTCTCTGAAAATGAAAGCGAATTTTGGAAAACGAATACATGGGTTTTAATTTGAATGGGCCTAATTAGGTTGTTTGTGAGAATTTTTATCACATTAGTTACCATTTGAGATATTTTCTAAGTTCTTTGGAGGCTTATTTTTCATATTATGTAGATATACGCTTTTTTCAAATTTTCATTTAATGCACAATCAACGAAAAGGTCTGAACGAGTTGTTATTTAGAAACTTTGTGGCATAGAGATAATGTTGGTCAGATATGGGCTGATATTTGATCCAAAAATCCATGAAATTTTATTTGATTTGATATCATGACCAAAACTCGAGCAAGAAAATTCTGAATTTGTTAATAGTCTCAAAATTCTATAAATTATAGTCTCTTTGATGAGAGGAGAGATCATAGATTTCAAGGATGATGTTAATTTATAGTAGTTTCTACTTATTGAAAGATAAGAAATATATTTATTTTCATTGAATATAACTTTTTTTATTTGTCGCGGGTCTGAATGAAATTGGTGATTTATATCTCTTCTCTTGATCTGAGTTTTCAACTCCTTGCAGTTCTCAGGAGGGCCTATTAGAGATCTATGAGAATAGTATAGATTCTTTCCATTTATTTCATATTCTCATGAATCGTTTGTTTGACATAGATTAATTATTTATTCTTATTATATATTAGAAACTCATGTTTTCCATATATTAAATGTTTTTTCTTTCTTAGATTAAAATGTTCATGATTCCATAGATTAATTTTTGTAAGTTTTAGAAAATAAAATTCATGCTTTCATAGGGTAAAATAATTTTTTTATTAAATCGATAATATTTATGTTTTATTTTTCTAGTTTAACATTAATTTCCTTTCCAAGAATTTAGTACTATCATAGTTTATATTAAAAATATAATTTCCTTTTGAATTTTCCAATTCATTTCAGTTATGCATAAATATTGAAAGCTAATCTCCTAGCAAATACAGTGTATTATATTTCGCAAGCTCACGTACATGGATTGACATATAAATGCAAGTAATGTAACAGTCAGTTAAGTTACCCAACAATCTCTAACAATAGGTAATAAAATCTACAGAGAACGAGAAAATGATGGCACTAATCTTTGGAACAAAGGAGTAATACATGAACCTTATTTTGTTCAATGAAGATCCTGGTTTGCTGAGTACTCAGTTGGAATGATAACGAATTATTTTCCTTATTCCTTAATCATCACATTCATCACTCACTTGTAATGACTTCATAATTATTAGACGTTGTAATTTAGGAGAAGGTAATATCATTCATCAACCCAGTTCCCCACACCAAACACTAAATCATGTCATCGATGTTTACTTTGTTAGTTCCAACTATCACTAGATAATAACTTTCAATAATAATTAATTTTACAATTCCTTTGTTTTATCATATGAAAAATATCATTGTTATTTGATTTTTTAGTGAGTCACTTGATTTATTTTTGAACCAACGTTAACAAATTAATTGTTAATGATTTCAATTTTTTAAAGAAAAAACTGTAAGCAACTATTCCATATTTTTGAAACTTTAATCTCAAATCTCATATTGTGATAACATATATGACAACATATTTCACAATATGTCAATAGTGAAACTCTCCAAGTTAGCTTGGGACATCCTAGAGAGTAACTATCATAGTATTACCAAGACAAAACTTGTCAATTTTTATGAATTAAGAATAATTTTTGTGAATTTGAAGATAAAGGAGTCAATGTAAGTATATTATTTCATGACCCAAGCCATGAATATTGTAAACCAATTATAAATGAATGGTGCAAAAATTTCAAATCAAAAAATGGTAGGGAAATTTCTTAGAACCTTTCCTAAGAAATTTGATGCAATAGTTGAAGACATTGAATAATATAAATACTTGTCATAGTTATCATTAGATGAGTTGTTGGGATATTTTCTATCTCATGAATCTAAAATAAACAATAATGATAGTTCTTTGGATAATTCCTTCAAACCTCAGGCTTTTATCTCAAAGGTAAAGGTATGAGCAACAAAGGTTGTTGATAAAAGGATGGTATGGAAGATTAAAAACAATAAATAGTACCATATAAAAATCCTTATAACTCAAGGGGGGGTAACAAAATCTCACAACCAAATCAAAGGAATGATAAATCCAAACACAAGTTTTTTTATTGTAATAAATAGGGTCACTATGCACATGAATGTAGGAATAATAAGGTTTACCTTAGAATCCATGATGAAAATTGTTATAACACCTTTGAAAACTATAAATACTCATTTTTCCATACTTGTAATAATTCTCAAGAATCTTCTAATTATATTTGGCTTATAGATAGTGGATGTAACAATCATATGGCAAGAAGTAGAATCATAATTGTAAAGTTGGATAATTTAGTAAGGAATGAAGCCAAATCGAACTTAAACAATATTATAAATGGTATGGAAAAAGGAATGGTTGAAATTATAACCATACAAGGCCAAAAAAAAGAACATATCATATGTGTATTATGCCCCGAAATTGAGACATAATTTCATTAATGTTGGTCAAATTACTCAAAAGGGTATAATGTATTTTTTAAAGGAAATGATTATTTTATATATGATAAAAATTCTATTAATATGTTGATTTATTTGGTGAATATGAAAAAAAATATAATTCATCCTCTTTCCATGAATTACTACAAAGACAATTGAAACTTCTGACAATTTCAAATTAATCAAGAAATCGGTGTAGAAGTAAAGTCGAAATCAAAGTTAAAGTATTAAGAAGAGATAAAAGTGAAGAATGTGATTCAAATTTTTTTCATGATTTGTACAAACACCATGGGATAAAATTAAAATGATTAGTAATGTATATGCCTCAATAAAATAGTGTATTTAAAAGGAAGAAGGTAACCATTATGGATATAGCTAGAAAACATTTGTTAAATGATTTTTGGGGATAAATCGCAGTTTTATATTTTTATGGTTTGAATAGATATCCCACTAAAAGTGTGAAGAAAAAATACCCATAAGAAGCATGGGTGGGTATGAGCTACATCATAGCACATTTAAAAATATTTGGTTGTGTGGCATATGCTCATGTGCCTAAAGCATTGAGAAGAATGTTAGATGATAGAAATAAAAAATGCATCTTTATTGGTTACAAGTTATTCAAGTTGGATAATTATATTAATTTTCATCTATATCAATGTTTTTATGGTGTAAAAGTTATAATATTAAACTCATGTGATCCTTTTTACCGATGGATCCTGGTTTGGAGAACTGGCATATGAAACCTTATCGAGGTAGTTAGAGGCATCAATTTTGTTTTTAGGTACAAAATCTCCTACTTGTGCCAAAATCCTTGGAATTTTTATACACTAATATACCTTTTGAATGATGTAAGAAAGAAATAAATTAGAGTTCGTGTATAAAATTTATGCCATCTAGAAGTTGGCATTCCTATTTAACCACCATGGTTTGACAGGGTGCCACATTATCCCCTGTTACTCATGGAAAAGAGGCTAGCCATGTCAATAATATGAAGAAGAATCTATAAAGGTCAAATTTGTAACTCTAACTAAGAATTTAAGGGGTAAAAATTGACCCCTAGTTGGATTTTTATTATGTTGTAATTAGGCCAATTGGAGAAAAATGTGTATATTCATTTCAATTGTATACTATTCCATAACAGATTTGAATAACTTGGGAGTCAAAGTGAGAGAGCATAACAGAGGGGGTTTAGTACCTTTATCAACCTATTGGGCGAGATGTCTTAATTAACTCCATAGAAATTTCATTTTCCTTCGTACTTTCATTACTTCCATTCTAGCTTAAAAACAAAAAAATCACACCTTCTAGCTAGGCTTTCTCTTGTAAGGGTTTCCAAAAAAGATCTCACATTGATTGTGGTTGGTGTGTGATTGTATTTTATTTTTCCCAATTTTTTTCATTTTATGTCTTACATGCACAACCATAAAATAGTAATAAATCCAAAATCTAAGAAAATTAACCCCTATAGTATAAATTGCACTCTTTTCTTGTCATGTTTTTTTTTACTAACATTATAGTGGAGGTAGATATAGACATATATGGGGGCAGAGAGGAAAGAATAGAGAAAAAATGAAAGAGAGGTGTAAATAAAGATTGACAGACAACAAGAGAGGAAGGGAGATAGAAACATAGCTAGAGAGTGGAGAGAGAGGAAGAGAGGGGGACAAAGGGAGGGAGAGAGAAGGAGAGAGGGAGTGAGGGAGAGTGATAGAGAAGGAGAGAGTGGGGGATATAGATAAAAATATGGAGGGCGGGGGGAGAGGAATTTATAAAGGGAAGAAGAGAGAGATAGAGAGAGAAAGAGAAAAAAGGAGTGATAGAGAGTGTGAGGAGGAGGGAGGAATAGGTATGGGGAGAGAGAAAAATAGATATGGATAGAAAAATATTAAGGTGGAGAGAGATAAGGAGAGAGGGAGGAAGGTAGAGATGTAGATGGAAGGGGGAGATAGATATATGGGGGCAGTGGGAGAGATATAGTGAGGAACCCAGAGAGATATGGAATATGAGAGAAAAAGGGAGATAGATACAGAGAGAAAGAAGAGAGGAAATAATAGAGAGAAATACTAAGACAATTATATCTATTGTAAGTTGCATGGTTTTTGTATTGACTTCAACCTAGGATGTTTACATAAGGAGTCAACCATGGAGGAAATTGTGTTGGGATTGATGTTAACAATGTTGGAGGATTTGACATGATGATAATAGAGGATTGATGATATTATACTAAGGTGTGCAGGATGTTTGCAGAGTTTCTATACGTGTTACAAAAGGATTGAATACAAATGGAAAAGTTCTGGGTAGAGAGTAGGAAATTTTTGTTGAGTTATGGCATCATCCCTGGATGATAACTAGCAAAAAATAAATATCTCAACATCATAAGTAGGAGGGCCACACATTATCCCCACATTCATCATCCATGGGAGATATTTCTATCTCCATGATGATGTCCTATAGGTGAATTTTTGAGTTCATGTGCATGCACATGAAATACCATGAGCATATTCTGAGGTATTTGCCCAAGGTTTTTGATGGTATAGAGTCGAATTGAGTTGATATACATTCTGGAAGGTGATTGAGTCAAAGATAAGTCTCCCATTGATGAAGATGATGGTGGATCAAGTCAAGGAGAAATATACCATAATATGGACGAGAATATTTTTCTCCCCACATATGTGTGTCATTAATGTTTGATCACTTCAGATATTTTATTTATAGGAGGAATATTTGTGAAGGAGAGGTTGGTTCCTTTGAGAGTGAGCGATATTGTGGAGCATTGAGATCTAATGGTGAAAGGAGAGACATGGTTGTAGTATATTACCAAAGGAGATCATTTTTTTTGTAAATTACTGTGTGCATGCTTCAACAAAATTTGTATGCAGATTTATGAATGGATTTCATTGAATAGATTGCCACTACCTTAGAGATTAGATGTTAGCATATTTTCTACAACACCTTTGTATTACTAAAATTATGTATGCAAGGATCATAGTTGATTAGATCATGTTTTATTATTGGATATATTTTATATGGTTGTAGCTCTATTTTATGTATTGTGTGTGGTTGTTATTGTTGATACATGATTGAGTTTTGATGATCAAAATGTGGATGTTGTCGAAAGAGTTGTGTCGATAGTGTGTATGTTAGAAGTTTGATTTTTTGTGTATTTTATATCATATTTATCATGTTATTGCAAATTTATATGTATTCTTTTGATTCTGTTGAGGTGATGTATTGATTGTGGTTGAGATTGTTTTGGAGGCATGTATTCAATATTTGAACTTATTGTTAGTGTTGTTCTAGTATGAAAATGGATGAAAAAATACTCACAAGTGTGTGTTTGGGGCCTTTACTGTTTCAGGTAGAGAATTTAATGCAAGTGGTGGCTTTCCAAGGGAGTTTTGGCTTCCATCCTGTGGTTTTCAAAGAACTTTCTTAGTGACTAGAGGCTTTCTTCCAATGGTGGCTAGAAAAATAGTGAAGGCGGTGGCCTACATAATTTTGGGAGTGGTGGCTAAAATTTCTTGCAAGTAAATGTTTGCACACTAGTGGTGGCGAGTGCATGCATATGTAAAGAATAATTTTGTTATTAATAAAGAAGCGGAAGAAGACAAAAACAACGATTTTTTTTACTAGTTGGGTATTCCACTTAACATCCAGTGTCCCCTTTTGTGATAATTTATATGCGTTGATAATTTATGCACTCATGGTTCACATTTTTTTATGCTACTAATGATTATATGATTACATGCCTATGTTATTTGTTGGAATAATATTTTGCTAATGGATGAATTATTTTTTAATGTGAATGAGAAGTAAAAGGGGTTAAAAAATGATTCATTACTACACTAATGATTCACCCCACCCCTCCCCCCCTCTTTAGGAGTTTTAACTTTCCAGCAAGTGGTATTAGAGAGGGCATATTAGTAAAAAATTAATTGTTGGAAAGTAGATCTAGGCAGATCAAGTGAAATTTTGTAACTTTTTTGGGGGGTGAATCCTTAAGGAGTTTCTCTGCTCACAATGGAAAAGTTCAAGGTATGGAAATGAAAGTTTAATTCTCTATTATTATCTCATTGATCTAACATTTGGTATATTTTTTTTAAGGATGTAGAGACAATTCTAGGTAAACAAAGGGGATGCAAAAGGATGCTCAAGAAAGATGTACAATTTATGAGAATCTCTATAATGCAAAATTTGGAGAAAATATCAAATCTAAAATATTCCAAGGAGGTTTGGGAAAAATTGCAAGTGTTGTATGGAGGTGATATTGGTAGCAACAATGGAGAGAAAGAAAATAAGAGCAGGAGGAAAAATAAGAAGGGGTTGAAAAATGAAGAATCCTAGCCTGAGAATATTATTCCCCATAGTGTGAATGGTTTAACTGAAAAATCAGTAAATGAAGCTTTAGGATAACCTAGTTTTCTCCTACACAACAAATATGAAGGTATAAATATAGATTAATTTCTTTTGACTTATGATTTAGAAATATCTAATGTTAGTTTTCCTGTGTCAGATAGTCATGTTGATGAGAGTGATAAATTTATGCTTCATCAATCTGAATATGACTCAATTATGGAGGTAATAGAGAAATTATTTCTCGAGGTTAGTATATTAACAATTACATGCAAATATCAAGAGAAGATTTTGTAGATATTTGATGAATGGGATTATAGAATAGATCCCTAGCCTAAAGATCTAATTGCAGGAGGCCAAAAGAATGGATGATGTGTTTACCAATTAACAAAAGGAGAAAGAAGGTCGAATTGAAGAGTTGGAAGCTGAAGTGGTCTCCATGAGGAAACAATTAGAGGAGAAGAATGATCAGTTGAAGCAAATAAAGAGCACCAAGCTCTTGGAAAATATTCTTAATATCGAAAGATATCCTATGATCATATATGTTCTTGGGTTCCATAAGGGAGTATACAACACCTAAGCAAGAATTACCCAATAAAACTTCTGAAGGCATCAACACCCAACAAAATCAACTGCGACCTATTCTTCTCTTGGCAGAAACAACATGCAACAACTAGCAGCAGTAAACCAATGAGGGAATTTGATCTTCCAATCTAGAGCATGTGAGAGAGAGAGAGATACACACCAAAATTTTCATTTTCCTTCAATCCTTTTTCTTGTCCAGACACACATTTCTTTTGACCCCTTCCTTGATTTCGTACTTTTTCCAATGCAACAACAGACATCAAATTTCTATGTGAGTGAGTGATTTCTCCAAATGAGTTTGATTTCCTTTTATTTATAGGCATTTGATGAGCTCAAATTCCTAAGCTTGAGGTTGAATTTATCACTTGAAGGCCGACTTGATGTGGAGGTTCCATAAATCATATTTTACTCAATACTTTACCTAATTACATGATTCAAAAGCCTAGTATGGGTCAATGTCAATACGCAATGAATCTATAAACTCAGAATAACTCCTACAATGGGGACTTTTACCTAAAATAATATGACCCAAGAATGAAACCCATTCTTTAATAAGTCATCTAATAATAATATAAAATAATTTTATTTATTCTTTTGATACGTACATTAAATATTGATTCAAATATAATTTATGAAGACCGAACCTAGTTACAATCTTCAACACTCCCTCTTAACTAGGAATGGATTCATAATACATAAAGAAGATCTCAACTATGCGAACTATGAATATTTTTTTTTAGGCACCTCAATGCCATGGACTAGATTCCTTACCAGGGAACTTTATCCATTCATATCTCGACAATTTAGGCGTCGTAATTCCATGGACTGGGTTCCTGACCAAGGAAATATATCCAAGTGGGACTAAGATGGACTAAATATTTCAACCTCTATAGGTACCATCAGGCTTACTTACTAACTATCAACCCAGGGTACTAGGTACACATCCACCCAATGCCACCCTCCCTACCAGACATCAAAATTTTTTTTTGGACTGATGTCTTTCTAGGAAATTCCTCACTCTCAAAGCCTCAACACTCCTTGATCCAGCAAATCAAGTACAACAGATATCTCTCGCTCAAACTGATTCGTAAACAACATGCTATCAAACCTTCGAGAGATTTACATGCACAACCCCAATCAACAATACACTTTCAAATATACAATCAAAACAAACCTTCAGGGTTTCTCTTCAATTAATCTCAGTAGGACTATCATTTGAATCTTTGAGAGAATATTCCTCTTCCTACTTCACATGTAATAACATGTATTCTCCAATAAAAAACTATGCTATGTCCTCCCTCTTAACCAGGGATATTTATTCCATTCAAGATCCCTCTTAATGTAAGGATATTAACTTCTTTATCGATGTCTGAGAATATTTCATGGCTTCCATCCTTTTCATTATATAAAATTTTCTTATGAACTTCTTTTACCAACTTGAATATGATGTACGTACACAACTTATATAGTAAGTACAACTAGATTTTATAGAAGCATGAAGTTAGTCATAATGAAAATCTTATAGCAACATAATCATTTAGATTTTACCTAATAAAAAAGACACTATAATTCATTACTTCAAATTCTAGCTCAGGTTTGTTAAAAACCCTAAATCACATCAGCAATTCAATCAAGATGACAGAGGATTAGTATTGTCATATAGCGATCCCTAAAAATAATTCAAAAGAAAAATAAAGATATCTAATAACTTTCGAAAGCCATATGATAGACTATCCACTATGGTTTTATGTAAACCCTAGATTTAAATAAACAAAACATGAATATCTTCTACTATGGTTCGATGTAAACCCTATATTTTCATCTATAAATTCTCAATAAACAAATAAGCATTATTTTTAGTAGCGGCTACAAGTTGCATTTCTTTTACTTATTGTTTTTCACTTTCATTTTATTTTGTCTAAGTTCGTTGTGCGTCTATTGTGTATTCATGCCATTTCATATCCTATTGTTGGTCATTGTACATAAATAAGACCTATATGTAAATTACATGGCCCAAAGACTGTGTAATACAATCGAAGAGAAGTGTGACAACTGTAGCGCTTGGCTTACTGTTTATTTGCCTTCTTTGTTTCGAAAAATTCCATAAGTGGAGGTAAGTTCAAATGGAAAATATGATTCTTCCAATAGGAGAAACTTGAGGAAACCTATTAGATCTATGCTTATGCTAGCACCCAAACTTCTCAACTTGGCATATGTCTACTTGTGTGTTGACTCTTTTCCAATATAGTAGAGAATGAATAAGGGGAAAAACTAAAGCAATAAAACCTAAATCGTAGGTCCTAAAATACTTCTCTGAAGGGGAAACCTCCTCTACTCTTAATAATTAAGGATCCTTCATTTTCCTATTGAAAATAATAAGTGTCGATGCATAGTACTATTAAATAAATAAAAAAAGGGTGAAAGAATAAAAAGGCTTCCTACGTAGGGAAGTGAATCAAGTGACTTCACCATGATACTGTCTAGAGTACTCATTGGAAGTGAAGCAACATTTCGGCTCCTAAAGCAACTTCGCCGGAGTACTGTCGAGGCTTGATGGAAACGAAGCAACAGCAGAGATGAAAAATGTATACTATGAAAATTATAAACTCGTCGCCACATTACCCTTACTTGGATTGAATGGATTGTGATATGGTGTATCTTTGTGTGAGTTCAGCTAAGTAGAGAAAAGAGAAGATTTTTATGTATGAAACCGGGTCGAAAGGTTGAAATTGAGGTAATCAATACTTCTTGAAGGTATAACTCTTAGACGAAATCTATTGCCGAGAAGTTGAATTTGTTCCAGTGTGTCTCCAAGTATTTTCGCTACTAAAACACCCTCCAAAGTTTCACTACATTCTAATTTTGGAGCCTACATCATTCTCGTATCAAGTGTCATTTCATGTTGTTTTATATACATTAAGTGTTCTTGAGAATTCTTAAGAGTAGTCACATTGATTAGAACATCGCTATATGAATTTCATATTCATAACACCTTCGTCATTCTAAAACAACATTTTTAGGTCACAGTCACACACATTTCACTGTTTGTACTTGGGGAATATGCATAAAGTGGAGTTTTGATGTATATTCATTGTTGATCAAGATTTTCTAAGTTTTCTCAATGATTTAGTATGTTCCACACATGGTTTTACATCTATAACTCATCTTTCTTACCCCTTGACCAATCATCTAGACTTCGAAATTTTTTTGTTGCAAAACGACCCCATTAAGTCGAAGAGTTCATGAGCACACTATGAGTCCTTAATGGGAGACCCTTCACTATTCATAAGTGCACCCCGTGCCCCCTTTGAGATTTGGGCATTGATTTATGGTAGCATAGGATGTGATCTAAGCCCCAAATTTTTTGGAGAGGCTTAGACACATGCATTACAAATAACTCAAAAATCGTTTTGGGAAAATCCACCTAGAAACCGTTTTATAATAAAAATTAATTATTTTTAATGAGGACCCTAAGTCTAACTTAGGAAATTAAAATAATTAATCATTATTAATGTAAACTATGGGTGAAACTTCTAGATAAATTAGATAAAGTTTAATATAATCTCAGTCTTTGATTAGAGATCTAATCTCAGTTGTTGATATTTCAATGAGAACGCTATAAAGGAAGACTTGAGGGTCATTTGTAAGGAACACCAAGAGGATCTATAGATTGAATTTTTCTGATGGAGCAGTGCTTGGATGAAAATCAGATCTAAGTGATTCTTGATTACAGTGAGGGGCATAGTAATTTTGGCTAGAGATTTTCCTGAGATGGGAATACATCGCATAGAAGACAGAGAGCAGATCAACAGAGGTAGTGTAGCAGCTACGCAGAGGCAATGTAGTCCCACGCAGAGGTAGTGTTGCAGCCTTGAGGGAATCCGTAATTTAGTTGAGGTTCAGCCAGATATAGCACCAAAAATATTGGGTGTGATACTGGAAGGGAACAAAAGGGAACATCTAGCTAGTCAAAAACCAGCTAAGGAGAAGCCATGTAGTCCCACACAGAGTGGTGAAGGGACTGCACAGTGACTGTGCAGTGCAGTGGTGGGCTTCTCATCCGAGGTTTGTTGGTCAGTCAGGTTTCTAGAATTCAGTGTGATATTTATCTCACTAACTCTTTTTCAGTCATATTATCTACAAGGATTTCTAGACAGGCATCCCATATTTGTATTCAGTACTGCATAATATATAAACCCTTATATTTGTTGCACCGGTTTTCCTGCATTAGGTTTTCTTGCGAACATTCGTCCAAAAACAACAATGTAATGTGTTTTCATTATTTTTCTTTCTCAATTTATGATTTCACATATGTATTTTAATGGTTTAAGGTTGCTTCAGTAACTTCTTCGACATTTAAAGAAGTAATCCTATAATAACTTGTTAAATCATATTTACAAGCAGGAGAAGTAATTCAGCTTGTTGCAGTAGGGATTCTTAGATCTGGGATCTTGGAATTTTCACATGGTATCAGAGCTTGAATTGTGAAATAGAAAGAGATGATATAATGCTAAGATTGAGGTTGAAGAGTGGCAAAAAGAAGAAAATCGAATCTCCAGAGGGATTGCATAATCCAGGCTAGGAGGGCTAAATTTCTGAGAAGGTGTCTCTCTTGGTGAGTCGACATAGAGGTAAATACTTCTAGATCAAAAAAAATTCAATTGAGAGGGAGCAAGACTGAGCCTCAGTGCAGAGCTGGTGGGATGTAGTTTCTACAGGTAGATCTTGATTTTGTCGGGCAGAAAGTGTCAAAAGAAGAAGAAGCATCACAGTGAGGGAATTTTATCTCTCAGGAAGTTCCTGGTTGGGGAATTTCATTTTTTCCAAGATATGAGTAACAGATCCAGGAAAAATATCTATGATATCCAAAAGGAGTGAGTAAGCATATCTAGTGCTATGCAAAGGGGGAATAAGGGGAGAAGATTTGATAGATTTGATGGCCATGGAAACTCACAGGCTTTGAGAGCAGGATTGGTTGGAGGGAGCCTCCACTTATATGGTCTGGAAGGCAAGGATTAATTATCTTATATATGAATACGATCTCAAGGTCTTAGTGGAGAACATTGTAGTTTTCCCTACATATCCATATTAGTTGAAGCAGTGCAAGGCTAAATGGTGAAGGAAAAAAGGTTAATCTTTAATGGAGGCAAGGATCACATTGTGTACCATATAGTTGGCAAAGATACTTCTAGGAAGATGTGGGAAGCCTTGGCCACACTAAATGAGGGATCTTTTGAGCAGTGAAATAAGTACCTTGAGTAGCAACTAAGGATGGCGAAGATGCAGAATAGGGAGCGCATTGATCTATTCTTGTCGAGACTTCATGAGATTCATGACCAAATTGTAGCAGTAGGTTCTACCCCTTATCCTATAATGATGGTGAGACTGGAAATGAATGCAGTCACTGATGATTCACAAGTATTTTTCTAGAGTAACCTTGCCAGACTAGGTGGAGATGTGGGCTGCTCTTCACCAAGAAGAGTTAAGGAGAGACTGGATCAAATATGAAGCAAGAGGAGGAAGATATAGCCCTTACATATAAAGGTCAATAGGAGAAGCGGAGACATAAGAAAGATGTCTCGAATATAAAATGCTTCAAGTGTGGTGAACTTGGTCACTACGCTTCCCAGTGTCCTTTGAAGCATAAGGAAAAGGATGAGAAGCATGATTTGAAGGCTACAACCACAAAGATCAATGAGGATAAGTACACCGTGATTTCCCATGCATATCCAGGAGGGAGATGGGGCGACATTGAGTTGTAGTTCGATGGAACTTTAGCTGGGAAGGATCCTAGAGGAATCCACCTCTTGGATCACAACCTTGGTACAAGTGCCCATATTCAGTAGTAGTAGGCTAGAGGATTTTTTTAGTCAGTGCAGAGGAGTGAAGAGACGATAGTTGCAGTGTATAGTACCACCAATTTATGAGCATCGCAGAGCAGAGTTTCAGTAGCGCAGCACAATGCAAAACAACAAAAACGTAATGCAGAGCAGCAGAAACACAGTTCAAAGTAGCAGAAATCTAGTGCATCAGAGGGACAACATAGTAGCTATCAGTAGTTGGTGTTTTTAGTACTAAGGTGCATCCTGAATAGTTGTTTAGATTTTTGGATGATTTTCAATTTCTTATCTCAACAGTAGAGTTGCAGTGCACAATTATCAGTGGCAGTGCTAGCAGCAGATGCAGAATTTGAGAGGGAGTTGTAGTACGAATGTAGTGTTGATCATGGTAGGGTCAGCAGCAGTACAATGTAGCATCAACTTAGTGATTGATGGGTATCATGTCAGACATCATCAGCATAGAGGGATATGCTTCAGAGTCGAAGCTGTGTGTAGGATGGAAAATATATCAGAGCACATTCCTCGCTAAGAGGTAGTGTTAATTTTTGGTGGCATAAAATGTGATATAAACCCCAAATTTTGTGGATAGGTGTAGACATATGCATTACATATAACCCAGAAATCGTTTGGGAAATCCACCTAGAAACAGTTCTATAAGAAAAAATAATTATCTTTAATAAGGACCCTAGGTATAACTTAGGAAATTAAAATAATTAATCAGTATTAATGTGAACTATGGGTGAATATTCTAGATAAAGTAGATAAATTCTAATATAATATTAACCTTTGATTGGATACCTAATATCATCCATTCTTTTTTCAACATGAAGGCTATAAAGGAATAGTTGAGGGTCATTTGTAAGGAACACCGAGAGGATCTAGAGATCGATTTTTTCTAATAGAGCAAGGCTCGGATGAAAATAAGATCTAAGAGATTCTTGATTGCAGTGAGGGGTGGAGTAATTCCGGTTGGATACTTTAATAATCTAGGAATACATAGCAGAAAAGACATAGAGTAGATTAGTAGAGGCAGTGTAGCAGCTACGCAGAGGCAGCGTTACAGCCTTGAGGGAATCTGTAATTCAGTTGAGGTTCAGCCAAATCCAGCGCTAGAAACCTATGGTGTGAGTATGAAAGAGGCTAGAAGGGAATATCTAGCCATCCAAATACCAATTACATAAAAACCACGCATTCCCCATGTAGATTGACGTAGATAATATGCAACGCAGTGGAGGGCTTATCGTCTGGGGTTTGTTGGTCAGTCCGGTTTCCATATTTCAGTGTGATAGTTATATCACTAACTATTTTTTAGTCATATTCTCTTTATGGATTTCCAGAAATGAATCCCATATTTGTATTCATAAAATTACTGCATAATATATAAACCTTCAGATCTGCTACACTGGTTTTCCTGCATTGGGTTTTTTTTGGAGACGTTCTTCTAATAATAACAGTGTCCTGTGTTTGCATTATTTTTCTTGCTCGTTCTCTAATTTCAAATATGTATTTTAATGGGTGAAGGAAGCTTCAGTAACTGCTTCAATATTTTAAGAAGTAATCTTATAATAACTTGTTAAATCATATTTACAAGTAGCAGAAATAGTTCATCTTGTTGCAATAGAGATTCTTAGATCTAGGATCTTGGAATTCTCACATTGGGCGCACTCTAAAAGCATGAATCCCATTACCTATTCCAAAATTCGCCCTCCAAAAATTACTAAGTCTTCCTAGAGTGAAATCATTCGACTCGAAGAAGTGCACCCTCCTTCAATGCATTGGCGCACCCTCAAGGCACAAACCCGCAGCCTTCATCCTTCAAAATTTCACCATAATCCCTTCCCGAGGCCCCTTAGGTGTATTAGTTCACCCTGGAGGCACAAAAATTCATCCTTCAGCCTTCAGGAGTGCACCCTGCACCCTCCCTTTTTCACTTGACCACATAGCATACTTTGTAAGCCCAAAGCTTTCCCCTTCATCCTTCAAACTTCTAACATGTGCACTACCTTGATTTCTTTCTTCCCTAGGGAACATGAGAATATTTCTAAGCCTTGAAGATCATCCTCCCCATTCCTTTAGCCTTTCAAAGTGCCGAAAAGGAATGAACTACAAAATTTTCATAAAACAAGGTAGATTACGATATTTTCATACTAATAGTTGTTCATCACGAGTGATTGAAAAAATAGGTATTCCAGGGGCCTCGTGGAAAGCACACATGAGGAAGATCAGTAAAATATGATAAATAAAGGAAGAAAAAAGAACCAAGAACACACTGAAAGTGTGACAATAAAAGAACCCATAAGATTCCAATATTGAAGAACCTTTGAAGGGTTGAAACATTATGATCATAAAATGAACAAGGAAAAGATACAGTGGAAGTTATGTCACCACTGAAGCGAGTACATGTTTTCAGTCACTGTCAATCCCAATTATCCAAGATAGTGACATGTATGATAATATGATGATGTGGAAGCCAAATTATTGTAATTATTGGGAAAGAAAAACAAATAAAAGTCCAAAAGTCATGTATGAACTAAAGATTCATGGGAGTCCAAAGAACATGTAATACCAAAAGTCATATGTAACTCCAAAAGTCACTAGAAGTTAGAAATTCGAGAGTCATGAGGATATGAAAGATCACTCCTCAAGTTATAAATATGTCCTCATTTCTCATGAAAAGGACTTCAAACCTTGGCTTCTCCCATAAGGCATAAGAGAAATAAGTTAGTACTTTTGGGGAGCAAGTAGTGGCTCCAATGCTCCACTATTGGAGCAAGTGATGTTCGTTGTATTCATGCATCTTGGGAATTTTAATTAATATTTGAAGCCTAACAACCAGCACTTTTCATAGATGGATTATGAAAGTTTGTAAGACTATTATGTGAATGTTTATGATCCATGTTTTCTTTCACCATTACTAAGGTAGTTGAACTATTTCGGTTATTTTAGTGATTATATTATTGAGAATGTGATGTAATGGTTATAACGATCTTCGAATCTTTGTGGAATATTCTACTATATTTTAGACTAATCATTCTTGTTTATGTGTGTATTTATTAGGGTGGTACTATTACCTCCCCCTTAGAGGCTCACTTTCTCCCCCCTCTGTAGTAGAATAACCTTGATGCACCTACAACTCAACATTCGCCAGGCACACTTATGTGCTTTTCGGAGGCACCTATGTAACTCTCTCTCTCGCTGACAAATAAAGCCAAGGCAGATCTTTAAATAGATGGCAATTAGTCTGTATTCTGAATGGGGCTCCTATCCTAAATGATGTGAGGTCTAATTGTAGCTGCATATCGGGGAGACCTCGTTGAATGTTGGTGGGTCTGTCATTTTCCACATGATAATAATTATCATGTGTATGACCATAATACATACAACAACAAGCTACTACCATGCATGATTATCTCATGCACATGCATATGACTACACTAATAAACTAGTATCTCTCATGCATGTAACCACAAAATCAATATAATGATAGGCATGTACATAACTATAATTCTTATAACAACCATTAACCATCATACCTACATGCCAAACACACAATACCTATATGACGATGTGCTCTCACCCTGAGGTCCATTTTTGCAACCTCGCTTTGATGATCAACATCTCCTGCTCTATATAAACCAACATATGAACATCATGAGGACAAAAAATACAATAATGAATATCATAATGTATTCATAACAATCTCATATGTAACTAACATGCATGCATGACAAACACATTATGCCCATTCAGTCCAAGTGTTTGAACCTGGGAGCTCTGATACTACTCTCTAACCACCTCCTCCCACAGTTATCCAAGTTCATCGGTCCAGCAGGGTAAATATGTGATGAAGAGTTACTATGTTATGAATAAACCTCCTAAGTATAGTTAAGGAAGTGGAATCGACAAACTGAAATTCTAATTACCTTCCTCGGGAGCTACAAGACCCCTAAGAGATAAACCACCCCTCTAGGTGCCCAAACCCTAAGTCATATTTCCTTTTCACTGACCTGAACTCCTAGTCACATTCACATGCCTTCATCCATGCAACTATAGGCCTCTAGTCACATGCATAACCCTACAAGGGAGAAACTACAGTCCCAATTTCTAGTTTTTTGCCTATGACCGTGGAATCTGTGCTACTTTTTCAGGGCTAGACTCTATATCATTGCCTAAAACTTGATGAAACTTTCCAAATAAATAAATGATACAAAGACAAAACCTCTAAAAAAATTTGATCAAGAGCATGACCTAACCAACCCTAACCATGAAAATCATTTATTCAAACACATGGTGAACATCTAAACTAAAGGTCATGAATGCATATTTAAACATAGGGGTCTAATACTTATCTGAGAATCTTCAAGGTGGTCTAATTACCTCTCATTATAGCTAGAATAATATTTATTATCTCATTCATTCATTAACTATTCATCACCATATCAAACACATCAAGATCCATAGCCATTATACATCATATAGCCAACATATAACCAGTAAATTAACAACATATACACCATGATAAAACAACCACCAAATCCACATAATAACACGTACAATTTCTCATGGAAATACAAGAGGTAAAGAGCTCTTAATAACATATGAAAATACAACCAAGTCATGGACTTCCACATAAAAATCGACCATAGATTGGGCTAAACAAAATATCTCTTTCATCTAATCACCTTTGTGCTATATTCCAAGCGTGAATGTGGGATTTCCATGAAATAAACAAACCAAAGCCAAACCAACGCTTCTAGAGGCCATACCACCTCAACCCTCAACCAATGATTCCACCTCACAGTCGGAAATAAAAAAAACCAACTAGATTGATCTCTACCCAAGTTGTCCAAGGCTCCATAGCATTTGTTCTGACCTAGCTCTAGTACTAGTAACTCAACCCACAACTGTCGCAGAGCTCCAAAGAATTTCTCAAACCAAGGCTCCAAAAAATAATAACTCAACCCACATCCATAAGGAACATGAGCACCAATCAGAAAAAAAATGAGAAAACCCACAACACCATGGTTATCGAAGAAATGACAAGGCTAGGAAAAACCATTGTCAATCTAGGCAATCCTCCATGTCAATGACATATCATAAAAAAATAACCACATGTACATAACATGCATGCAAAAACTAGCAAGGAAATCATACATGCAACTTGATACCTGCAAATAAATCCTGCTATAGTTATTGATCCCATTTTTCCCTTACACTTTCTCGCTTTCCTTTTCCTTCTTTCTCCAAATCCAATGAATACAAGAGTGCTCCTTTCATGCTCCAAGAATACTATAAGTGTGCAAGAGTATGAGAGAATGAAAGAATAGAAGATAGATCCACCAAAACTATCAAAAGCTTCACATACTGACTAAAGCTAATACTGATAAAAGACAAGAAAAAGGCCATGAAGTGGTCCTCTGAAACCTTTTTATCATTGAGGCCTCTATTTTCCTTCAATTTCCTCCTCACTAGCAACATGTGACCTTCCACCTTCCTTTTCTAGTATTTTCCTTTATTTTCATAAATAAAATTCCAATTAATGCCTCTTTTCCTTTGTCAATGTCTTGTCCAATTTCCTTAGCCATAATAAATCGAAATCAACCCGCACTAGGAATTTTTTCCCAACATTCAACTTGGAATACATGTCCCATGACCTTGATCTTATATTTTTTTTGGCATGGAAATCAACAAGGGGTTGTTACACATCAACATTAAATGACTATACTAGAAATCAACTAAACTAGACTAAACTTTAGTTGAGTTATGAGCAAAAAATAATAACTCAACCCACATCCATAAGGAACATGAGCACCAATGACTATTGATTTTTGTATCATCGGAAAGTGCTCTAAGTCTGAAAATTTGTGAGGAGACTTGGACATCAATATTCCAAAGAAACCAAAAACCATTTGTAGAAATTCAACTCGGTTCATGTCCTATTAAAATAATTATTTATTTTAATGGAGACCCTAAGTATAAACTTAGGGAAATTAAATAATTAAAGGGTATTAATAAGACTGAGTGTGAATCTTCTAGAAAATGAAGATCAAGCCAATTTTTAATCTTAGCCATTTATTAGACTTATAATCTGGGTCATTGATTCATCAATGAGAAGATTATAAAAGAAGGCTTGAGGGTCTATGAAAAACAAGTCGGACATACACTCAGTACCCACAGGAGATCAATTCTGAAGGAATAAAATTTGATTTCAGTGGGATATTTACAGGGTAGAGAGTTGCAAGAGTAGAAGGAGAAAGAGGGAGTCAGCAGTGACTAAACTCAAGGAAAGAGGGACACAGTGGGTCATAGGATGCAGCATAGGGCTGCAGCGCAGTGATCCCATGCAAATCCTACGCAGGCTTACACAGTCCAGCGCAGGGACTGCGCAGTGAAACATGCAAATAGACATATGGAGAAGAAGAGGTTGATTGGGGTGTCTGAAAATTGTCGATGGAGTCGAGAATTCTGTCTCAGGTGTTTTCAGATTGTGTCTGCAAGTGTATTCCTTATAAAGATTAATTTGTTGAAGAATATTATTAGAGCCCTCATATATTGCACCGATTTTCCCGCATTGGGTTTTTCTGGGGACATTTTTCCAAAAATAAATGTGTACATGTGATTGGTTCTTATGCTTATGTTATTCACTATTTACTTCTCTGCATATATAATTTTTAATGTTGCAGTAGTATTTATTTCAAAGTTTACTGATAGATTTATGTAAATAGCTTACTGAAATAATAAGTAGGAGAAATAAATCTATCACTGCAACTGTACAATTTCGGATTGAAAATTTCACACGGTATCAAAGGCGAATATGAGTAAAAAGAAAGGAGAATCGACAAGTGAACATAAATCTAACAATGCGGCAGCAGCTCAGAGGGGTTCACGTAGTTCTCCAGAGAAGGAACGAAGCATGATAGAACTAATGGATCATGATGTTTCTATTATTGTGTCCAAACTTGAAGAAGAATTTTCTTGTGTGTCAAGCACGACTTCTCCAGAATTCTGGTACATTGACCATGGAGCTTCTTCTCATATGACAGGAGTACGAGATTTTTTTTCTGACAAACAAGAGGATCATATGAATTTTAAAATAAACACGGGTAATAATGCAAAATGTACCCCGATTAGAAGAGGTACCGTAGTATTTCAAACTGAGGCCGGAAATAATAGTCAAGCCATTAATATGCTGCATGTGCCTGGGTTGGGGATGAACTTTCTCTCAGTTTCTCAACTTCAAAAACGAGGTTATGATATTTACTTTATTGCAAACAGGTTTTACGTCAAACATCCTAGTTGGAAGAAGAAAGCACAGATCGAAGTAAGGAGCAATAAACTTTATAAGCTACAACTCAAATCCCTGATGGCATTGATTGGCAACGCTAATGAAATAGACCTGAATGAACTTTGGCATAGAATAATGGGACATTTTCATCATGGGGTATCAAAAATCCTCAATACAATTGTCATAGGAGTTCCAAAACTGAGCACCAAGAGGGACAATATCTGCATAGGGTGCATACTAGGTAAATATGCCAAGACAACTTATCAGAGAAGTAAGAATAGGGCCAAGAGTGTATTGGAAATGATAGACTCAGACATCTGTGGACCAATGTTCACTAGAGATCTTAGTGGTGCCAATTATTTCGTCGCCTTTATTGATGATCGTTCTAGAAATACCTGGGTCTAATTTTGGAAGAACAAGGATGAAGTCTTTAGTCAGTTTAAAGAGTTCAAATATCTGGTAGAAAATCTAACAGGAAGGCAGATCAAGGTAATGAATTCAAACAATGGTGGTGAATACACAGACAAGGGATTCACTAGGTTCTTCACAAGGGAAGGTATCAGAAGAGAGTGGACCGCTCCATATAATCCGGAGCATAATGGTGTGGCAGAAAGGAAAAAAAAGACTATTGTCTAAGCTACAAGGATGATGTTGTATGATCAAGACATGCCCAAATTTTTGTGGGGTGAAGCTTCTAATATAGTCATCTATGTTCATAATAGAATCTGTCACGTTGCATTGGGAAAGAACACGCCAGAGAGTGTCTTCACTGGTAGCAAGCCTGAATTGAGTCACTTTAGGATCTTTGGAAATACAAATTACTGTCATGTTCCCAATGAGAAGAGGAAGAAGTTGGGTATGAATGTAGGAAAGGGGTATCTAGTAGGATACATTGAGAATGCAAAGGCATATCACGTCTATAATCCTGAGAGCAAGAAAGTTGTGGTGTAGAGGGATGTGAAATTCTTGGAGGAGAAGGCCTTCAGAATATCCCGCGAGTTTCCTTCTGCTACACAATATAAGGAGGATCCGCTAGTTTAGCCTCAACATCTAGCAGAAAATTCAGCTACCTCTCCAAGGCATGAGGATCCAAGGGACATTTCTCACGAGGACTTGCAGGAGGGAGAGCATGTAAATCCACCTACCACTAGTGGGAGAACGAGCAGGGAACTATGGAAAAATCTAAGTGATGTAGAAGACTTTGTCGGAGTCCCCTGAAATGAGAAGAGACAATGTAAGCATCCTTAGAGGTATCAAGCCTTGGTTGCATAGGTTGGGGAACCTTCAAGTTTTCAGGAAGAATTTCAGCACCAGGTGTGGGTAGATGCAATGGTGGAAGAGTACAGTTCCATCATGACGAATGATTTTTGGGAAGTGGTCCTTAGACCTTAGGAGAGATCAGTTGTAGGATAAAGGTTGATATACAAGGTCAAGTATGCTCAAAAATTTAAAGCCAGGTTTTTCGATAAGGGATATGCTCAGAAGGAAGGGATAGATTATGAATAAACCTTTGCCCTAGTAGCCAAATATACCTCTATGCATATGGGATGGGAGGTTCACCAAATGGAAGTCAAGACTGTGTTCCTAAATGGGGTGATAAAGGAAGAAGTGTATATTGAAAAAGCAGAAGGCTTCGAGATGCATGATCAAAAGACTCATGTGTGCAGGCTCAAGAAAGCCTTGTATGGACTAAAGCGAGCTACTAGAGCCTAGTATGGTTGAATTGATAGCTACTTGCAGAAGATGGGATTCTTCAAGAGTGACGCAGATCCCAATCTCTACTATCTAAGGGTAGGGAATGATCCCCTGATACTAGTTTTATATGTATATGATCTATTTCTGACATGATCGTCGAGCCTCATCAAAGATTGCAAGAAGAATTTGGCTACATAAATAGACATGAAGGATATAGGACTAATGCACTATTTCATGGGGTTGGAAGTTTGGCAGCAGAGGGGGGAAATCTTCCTTGGCCAAGGAAGATATACTACAGATATTCTAAAGAGATTTTAGATGGAGGATTGTAGACCCATGATGACTCAAATTATATCCAACTGGAAGAAAATTGACACATCCAAAGATGATGAGGCTGATGCTACTCTGTATAGGCATCTCATAGGATCATTGATGTATCTGGTAAAAACAAGGCCAGACATTTTTTATGTTGTAAATACCCCCAGTTAGTCCATGGTAGAACCTAAGAGGACTCATTAGGCAGCAGCCAAGCATGTTCTCAGGTAACTTCAAGGAAAAATCAAGCTTGGATTGAAGTACACCTGTAGCAGTGATGTCAGGTTGAGTGGGTTCACTGACGCAGATTGGGTGGGGAGTCCAGTAGATCAGAAGAGTTCCATTGGGTATTCTTTCAGTCTAGGATCAGGAATGACTACTTGGTGCAGCAGGAAACAAAAATCTGTGGCACTAAGCTTAGAGGAAGCTGAATATATGGCAACTAGCATAGCTTCGTATGAGGCCATATGGATTCATAAACTTCTTGTGAACCCACTAAAGGAGAAAACGGAAGTGACTAGTATCTTATGTGATAATCACAGTTTCATCAAGCTCTCGAAATATCTTGTGTTTTATGATCAGTCAAAGCACATTGACATCAAGTGTCACTTCATCAATGACTATGTACAATGTCGAGTTGTGCAGTTGCAGCACACTCCAATCGGATAACAAGTGGAAGAAATTCTCACGAAAGCTCTAGGGAAGACTAAGTTTGTCTACTTCAGAGAGAAGATGGGGATGATCAATAATCCATTCGAGTATTAGGAATGGATAACATTAGGATACAGAGAGATCTACAATACATATGCAACAGTGACAATGGAAGTGTCATGGGTAGCAGTACAGAAGGTAGCAGTGTAGAAAATGACGGCCAGTGTCCAGAGATGAGCAGTGCAAAGGATGCTTAAGAAGCATAGAAGCATGCAATAGGCATATTGCTAGAACACTTTCCTCGATAAGAAGAAGTGTTCATTTTTGTAGCATCAAAAAGTGCTCTAAGTCTCAAAATTTGTTAGGAGACTTGGACATTAGTATTCCAAAGAACCTAGAAACCATTTGTGGAAATTCCACTCAGTTCATGTTTATTAAAATAATTAATTATTTTAATGGAGACCCTAATTAGATAATTAAAGGGTATTAGTAAGATAGAGTGTGAATCTTCTAGAAAACGAAGATCAAGTCAAGTTTTAATCTTAGCCATTGATTAGAATTCTAATCTTGATCATTGATTCATCAACGAGAAGATTATAAAATAAGGCTTGAGGATCATTTGAAAAACAGGATGAGCATACACTCAGTGCCCAAATGAGAGAAATTTCGAAGGAATAGAATTCGATCTCAGTGGAAGAGTTGTAGGGGGGAGAGTTACAGAAGTTGAAGGAGAAGGAGGGAGTCATCAGTCACTAAACTCAAGGAAAATGGGATGCACTGGGTCACAGGAGGTAGCACAAGGTTGCAATGCAGTGATCCCATGCAAAGCCTACTCAGGCTTACGTAGTCTAGCGCAGGGACTGCGCAGTGAAACACGCAAAAAATCACAAGGAGAAGCAAAGGTTGATCAGGGTGTCCGAAAATTGTCAGGAGGAGCCGAGAATTTTGTCTCAGGTGTTTTCAAATTTTATCTACCAGTGTATTCCTTGTAAAGATTCATTTGCTGCAAAATATTATTAAAAACCTCATCTGCTGCACCGGCTTTCCCACATTGGGTTTTTTCGGGGACATTTATCCAAAAATAACTATGTACATGTGATTGTTTCTTATGCTTAAGTTCTTCACTGTTTAATTATCTGCATATATAATTGTGAATGTTGTCGTAGTATTTATTTCGAACTTTACTGATAGATTTTTGTAAGTAACTTATTGAAATAATAAGTAGGAGAAATAAATCTATCACTGCAACTATAGAATTTTATATTGAAAATTTCACAATGAAACCTAACAAATGGTTGGAATTATATTATCCAACAATGCATACAAGGAATACACCTATTGTGTGCTACTGTCCTTGTGTAAATGATAACATGAATTCTCAAGTGTTACTCGCTTCCTTTGTTTTGGCTGGTACAACCTTTAGAAAACCTGATTCTATATATAGTTACGTGAAATCAACAAACCTACTCCTTTTTTGCAAACGTTGTGGTATCACCCACTACTGCATCAAATTCAACAATGACAAGAGTTGAATCTTATTATAACAATAGTTGAAATTGTAATTAAACTAAGAATCAAAGACCAGACCTTAAGGTAGACATGAGAGACAAGATCGTTATAGGATTTTGTTTCATTTTTCCCCTTTTCCGCATAAGGAATGAGATCATATGGAAACACATAGTCAAGCTGACTTAGTACAACAGCAAACACATCTATATAGAAATCAATAACATTGCCTTCGTTGTGACTTCTATTAAATTTTACAATGACAAATTCAGTAAACCCATCTTTTATGGGAACCCCAATTCTCATCGTCTTACCACTAGTTGGTGCTACCCAACCTCGAGGAAATGATGTGGATCCGCCTGGCCAACGAACTAATATAAGATAAGAAATAGTATTGTTATTTCAATACCCAACCATACGATAGTCGTTACCCATAATATTCACTATCTCATAAGTAGAAGCCACAATTTCACCATCGTGCATCTGAACGATCCCACTTAAACCTCTAAAATTGTTGGATGTTGGATAAACTAGTGCTCCCCATGTGTTTCGTGACATGTGCTTAATCGCCTCTCCTAGATCCCTTAACTCTTTTGATGCATCATTTTACTAACACCTGTTGGTTTTGTAGTAACAAAAATCGTGATTTCAACAAGTGGTATCAAATCCGAAGGTCTAGATTTTGAATCACACTTAGCTCATGCTAGGGGATATTGTTGGACATTAGATAAACCATCGCTTCCCTTCTGTTTCATGACATGTGCTTAACCACCTCTCATGGATCCAATAATTCTATTTATGCATCTGTTAGACTAGCACCTGTGCATTTTTTTGTAACGACAATTGTGAGTCCAATAAAAGGTTATCTTGAGGAGCTCTCTCAATAGCTATGGTCCTTCATGAAACACCTTAAATTCTATTGAACATGTTGTATTTCCAACAAGTAATGGTAAGTATTTATGGGGTTACATGAATTAAAACTTGTGGTTCCTAAATTCCCAATTGCTCGAGCTATCATCTAAATGGCATCGTATGTGAATAAATCGTAGATATTGAGCTCAACCTTTTCTTCATCGAGGTTTTCAACTCTAAATTTTATTTTCCACCTTCGAGTGAAATCTTCAAGGTTACTGGAATTCTATGTATAAATTTTGACTCATAGGAGACCTTGCATATAGTCTGTGGTGGAATCATACATCCCAAAGTGTGGTATATTCCTATGTAGTTATCCAACCATAACCACCATCCATCATCCCTGTTTCATGAGCCTCCATAAATATTCTCGAACTGAGAAAAGATTCCATATGAGAAATTAAAACTCTGAATGGCGTCGACATTAATTTGTATAACCTTTCTTATGGCATCCTCGTCTGCAGTTGACTATATTGTTGATAGTATATTCTAGTTCTGACTCAACATCCGTAAGCGCTTCAATCAATGAGGTGATTTCATAACCACATTCATGATATTAGGAAACAACCATAACTCTTCTCCATCCATAAGCCTGAACTAGAGATGACATGGCGTTGATTTGTATGGCATCAATATGTACCATGCCAACAAAAAAGAATATCAGTGGTTGTAGAGCAAAGCATCCGTAGCAAAGAAGGAAACAATTGGTAATTTGGTTTTGATATGAATTTAACAGCATGATATTTTTGTTGTCTAATTTTTTGTAGCATCAAATTATTACCACTTCTCTTTCCAAGAGATCATGCATTGAGTTTACACACAAAAATTAAGTATCAAACTTGTGACCAAGACGCAGAAACAGATGGATAAAAGAAAAAGTAACAACACTATAGAGTCATTTCTTTTGTGAATTGGTATTGCGTTTTCGTCTTTATATATAAGCCATGGAAGGGAATAAAAAGACGAAAGTTTCACATTATCAGCTGAAGCACCCACAACCGAATCATGCCGTGATTCACAAAAGTGAAGAACCAAGTGAGAGTCGTTGAGAAACTAGGTGTGTTGATATTTCTATCATGGTTTTGGCCACTTTTCCTACCAATAAATTGTTTTTCAAGAAAACACCTACTATATTTACCACTCTGTAAATTTGGATTGCAATACAGTGAAGTATTTGGATATTGCATATTAAAATACAGATAGCCACAAACTTCCCCAATGTTTGGTCCTCCATTTGAATTTTCACAGCTTTGTTATCTGGTTTTCTCGCCTTGGAAAAGGATATTCTATATACTCTAGGTCATTCCAGCTCAATTGGTCCCATCAAACCACTGTTTTTGTTCTCTTGAGGACCTGGTAAACCTCATCATTATTATTGAAAGAAAATTAGTGATCTAAAATTTTGTAAGGCAAAGACTATCACTCATTCCTCATGCATCTAGGTCTTGGTTTCTTAACCTGTGTCCTTACATCAGTTATACAAATTTTTAGCCAAACAGAAACACTTTTAAGGCATACTCCAGACCTATATTCTTATTTTTAATTTTATTAAAACCATTATGAAACCCCTGATGAAACATGTAGTTGGATGCTTTATAATTTGTTTAATTTAGCTTCTCAATGTGATATGCATATCCAATATTATATATAATTATAATTTTTTCATTATTATTAATCCTTTAACTCTAGCAATTGATTGATATGAAACATATAGGTTGATGTATTATAATTTATTTAATTTAATCCTTGGAATCTAGAAAATGATTTTCTTTCTGGCCACTCATAATTTAGCATTTAACAATGCAACTTGTAATGTTTAACTTTTAAAAATAAATATCTTGTTTTCCATAATTATTTTAAAAACTATTTTTCAAACATTTGATTAAACCATAATTTGATGGTATTATTGTAACTTTTGCACAAAATAATTCCATGTCACGAGTGTCTCATATATTTTACTCCATAATTTATGGATATGGTTGCAATACTCATGCATGATTTTTAGATATTATGTCATATTTTTTATTCTTAAGTTTTGCACGAAAAACATCCAAAAATAAAATCTTTAAAAATAACTCATAATGAGTTAAATAACATATTTATGGTCAGTTACTTCCCACCATAATTTAACTGAGTCTTTGCATAAAAAAATGGATAGAAATAGAGTCTAAATAAATATACTTAACAAGAGTTACTTCCCACCTTTATTTAGATGTGTAGATTTATTATTGGTTACTACCCACCAAAATTTACACAAGTCCTTGTTCCTGAATAAGTAATTAATTAAACTATAAAGTGTTTCTTTTGAAAAATACTCCCCTCTCATGCCACTCTCTGGCACCATGCTTTGTCAGATCATTTTGTAAGACAATCAAAATAATACAATCCATTAGATTATTATATCAACAGACCGTGACATGCGTTTTCATTTTCTTCTTTAGTTTTTGTGTTCTAAGAAGTGAAGGGTTTGCACAATAGCCATAGTTGAAGCCATGGCATCTAAAAGGATTCTGAAGGAGCTCAAGGATTTGCATAAGTATCCCCCAACATCTTTTCGCATGGGCATTTTTACAGCCATTTCAATTTTCACTTTAAAATGATTCTTGGGTACTTGGTTTAATGGTTTTTACAATTAAGCTACAACATAATTCTTCCAACTGATTCGTCTAATATCATAGGGTTTTGTGTCAATCACCACCAAGGATTATGCATGAATTTGTTGTTTTTGTTTTTCACCATTTCAAGTGAATCTGTGTTTTTTTTTAATGTAGGTCTTGGATCATAATTAGGGCTTTATTGAATTGCAACAATTGGGTTATGTTAATATTCATGGAAATCAGTGGCATGGGAGATTGGTGGAGTCTCATGACAATTGCGCCTACTAGGTGTTGCTATCTGAATTTGATAGCACTATCACCACCCATAAGTATTTTTAGCTTCTGGAAACCAATGGTGCACATCATTTCAGTGTTTATTTATGAAATTTTTTGTACATACGAACATTGTTGAATTTTTTTTAGTACTTTCTTATGTAAATATATTACTATTTATTAAAAAAAATTCCCATTTCATCCACACATTTTGACCTATGCTTTCATCCATTAATTTTCTTCTTCAGTTTTTTGTTCTAAGAATTGAAGGGTTTGCACAACAGTCAGAGCTGCAGCAATGGTGTCAAAAAGGATTTTGAAGGAACTCAAGGATTTGCAGAAGGATTCGTCGACATCTTGCAACACATTTATTTTTACACCCATTTTATGTTTTCACCTTATAATGATTCTTGGGTACTTCGGGTTAAAGGTTTTCACAATTAAGCTTCAATAAAATTCTTTCAAATTATTAAATTAATATCATAGTGATTTGTGCCAATCACCGTGGGAGATTACGACATGAATTTTTCATTTTTGGGTTTTCACTCTTTCAAGTGAATCTATGTTTTGTTTTATGTTGGTCCTAGATCACAATTAGGGATTTTATTGAATTGCAATAGTTTGGGTTTTATTAACATTCACGGAAATCAGATGCATGGGAGATTGGAGGAGATTTTTTTGTTTTTTTTTTTAATGTTTATATGGATTTACTTCAGCCCTTTATTATTTCGTTTTGTTGATTTTGTAGGGTTTTGTATGCCAGAAAAAAAAAAAAAATTATCCTATTGCTTGCAATATTTCATTTTAAGCTATTTTTTCACTCACATTTATCACCCACTTCTTTTCACCATGATTTATAGACATAAACATATCTTGTTCTTTTTTACTTTAACCTAATATGCATGATGTTTTAGGGGATTGATGGGCATGGTTACCTGAAAATTAGTTTGGTCTTCAGACATTGGCGTAAAGGCTCATTTTGACTTATGTCTAATTTTGAACCAAGTTAGTTGTGATCCTCCCTTAAAAGGTTTAAACTAGCTTTTTATTTATTAGAAGGTTCATTTCAAGTCTTAACAATCTAAACGAATGAATGTCTTTCAAGAATTTTGCATTCTCAGCGAAATGGATCCAGTAATATATGGTTCACCATAATTTGCAATCAAATATGAACTTGTTGAAGGAGAACTAAATGTAGAAATTATACAAACATATGTGTATCAATGGATTCAATCTGATCTAACAATGTACTAAAGCTAGATATTGAATCCTTCTAAAAATCAATTGTGGAAATTAAACCCAATTTCCAATCACATTAAGCAAAGAAAGAATCAAATCAAACCACAACACAGATAATTTCCGAGGGAAAAATTGATGCTCAAAACCCCTCTATATTTTATTTTATATTCACCATGGAAACATGAAACAAGTACAATGAACTCTTCTCACAAGAGTCTCCTACACTCTCACAACTGTCTCACACTGTCCCAGACAAAATAGACCAACACTTAGCCAATTATCAACCTCTAAACAGACTGCCTTTCTTGCACAAATCTTGATGACTGCAATCCCTATTCTTTAGGAATTTTGGCCTTCTAAATCTGCATAAGGATCATGGGAAATCCAATGGATGTCTAGTTGCATTCAGGCAACCTACTAATCACACAACTGATAGTTAACATCCCTTTAACCCTTGTATGAACTGGGTCTCTAGTGGAACTGACATGCATGCAACTATTAATAGTAAATCATCAGTTGCATGGCAGTTCACTGATTTTGAATTAAATAAAATTTAATTCACTTGATCTCTCACTATTGCAACAAACAGTTACAACTAGTTCAACTGACTCTAACTCACCTAATTGAGTTAACTGATTGCTCATGCATTAAGCTAGCACACCAACTGCAATTCGAACTCCATAACTAATAGAATTACTCTCCATGACTCACCAACCACCCTCAACTCAAAATAAATGAGCTAACTGAGGTTATTACACTTAATTAACTATTACAAGTGATCATGAGATAGGATTACATTTTATTGTACCATTTATTTAAGAGAAAGTTAAATTAGACATTGCACCAATTTAATTAAATAAATTTTCCTTACACTAATGTATTGCTAGGACCTGTTGGTCCCACACTAGTGTGTGTGCTACAATTTCTTGTTGGACTTCAATACTCCCTCTCAACAAGAAAGGAATTATCTGCCACCCTAATCCTACCTCTATTGTATTCGAATTTTCTCCTGGAGAGCCCCTTTGTCAGAATATCTGCATCCTGATCCTCCATGGGAATGTACTGAAGTAACATAATGTGCCTCTGAACACAACCTCTGATATGGTGGTACCAAATTTCTATGTGCTTGGACCTATGATGGAATACTGGATTAACCGAGAGTTTAATACAACTTTGGATATCACAATGTATCATCGTCAGATGCATCTGAGCACCAAACAAACAAACTAGGATCTTTCTCATCCAGATGGCCTCACATATAACCTAACTTGCTACCATGTACTTTGGCTCGTCTAAACTTAGTGCCACAAATAGTTGTTTCCTACTGTACGAAGAAAATTTTTTCGATCCTATGCTGAAGATCACTCCTGATGTGCTCTTTCTATTTGATGGACTGCCTACCCAATCTACATCTGTGAATCCTTGAAGCTTGACTCCCTTTGTCTTTTTGTACCATAATATATACTCTGTAACACCCCTGAGATATCTCAATACATGATTCCCCGCCTTCCAAAAGATCTTGGTCAGCTTAACCATAGCTTGAATCAACTGGTTAACTACATAGAAAATGACTAGTCTGGTGTTCACCAAGTACATCAGTGAACCCACTAGCTGCTTGTAGACATTAGTGCCCACCACTTCTCCTAAAGTAGCATCCTCTTTCCTCCAATTTCCCAGAAGAGGAGTATCCATGGGGTTACAGCTTTCCATGTGAAAATTACCCAAAATCACTTTGGCATTCTTTCTTTGAGAAACAAAAATTTCACCATCCTACTGCCATATTTCCAAACCAAGGAAATAGTGAAGGAGTCCCATGTCCTTGATTTTGAACTCCCTTGCAATATCCTCCTTGCAAGAATTTATCAGCTACTCATCACCTGTCAAAATTAGATCATCAGCATAAAGTACGATAATCAAGAGATTACCATCAACAATCTGGTATAGATTCGCACTAGCTTCACTTTTTATGAAGCCCAATCTAGTGAAATAGTTGTCAAACTGAGTGTACCAAGCATGAGGTGCTTGCTTCAACCCATACAGTTATCTCTTGAGCCGGTACACATGCGACTCATTGTCAAAGATCTCGAAACCTTCCAGTTTCTCTACGTACACTTCCTCCTTAATAACTCCATTGAAAAATGCAGTTTTCACATCCATCTGATGAATTTGCCACCCCATCTGTGTTAAGAGTGCAAGGATAGATATAATGGAAGACTACCTCACAACTAGTGCGAAAGTATCCTCATAGTTAATCCCATCAACTTGTGAGAATCTCTGGGCCAAAAATCTGGCCTTATACTTCTCCACACTCACATTCACTGCTTGCTTCACTTTATATATCCATCTAGATCCAACCACTGATTTTCCAAACGATCTTGGGACAACTTCCTCTACACTGTTCTTGACGATGGAATCATACTCCTTTACCATAGCATCAACCCAAATTGGTTTTTGCACTGCTTCCTCAAAGGAATATGGTTTTGTCAGAATATGCTTGCTCGTAAGAGCCATGTATCTAGTAAACCTGTCTGGAGATTGTATCTATCTGCGTAGTGAAGTAGGGGCTCCTACATTATATGTTGCATCAAGTATCAATATATCAGCTTCTGTGGTGCACCTTCTACCATTTCTAGTGGTTGGCTCTACATGAGTGTTTTTTTCCACTCCATGATCCTCCGCATGTGGTTGCTCCACATCTTGAGGTTCATTCTTTGGAACCAAGAGTTCCTCCTCTACATGCAAATCCATCTCCCTCTCAAGGGACAATCGCATGGTTTTCTCCTCATCAAATTTTATATCCCATCTCACAACAATCATATTTGTTTTAGCAAATACACCCGATAGTTGTGGGGAGTAGTAGTGTACCCCACAAATATCCCAATCTCAGTTGTTGGTTTGAGCTTCTTCCTGGCGTATTTGGTCACATGCACATAAACATATCAGGAAAAAATCTTAAAATGTGAAACATCAGGTTTCTTACCATTAAAAACCTCCTCAAGTGTACTCATGCCAAGTATCCGATGAGGAGAACAGTTTTGCACAAATATCGTTGTGTTGCATGCCTCTTCCCACAGATGCAATGGTAGGACTTGTTCATACAACATCGCTCGTGTTGCACCCACAATTGTTCTATTCTTTCTTTCTGTGACCTCATTATAATATTGGTTATGTGGTGTAATAAACTCTCTCTGAATTCCTTCTTTGTTGCAGAAGTTCTTCAATTCATTGGAGATGTACTCACCACCATTGTCACTCCTAAGAGCCTTCACATGCTTCCCCGTGTCTTTCTCCACCAGTAATTTCAACTCAAGAAATTTTGAGAACATCTAATCTTTCATTTGCATGAAGTAGATCGAGCACTTTCTAGGAAATTCATCAACAAATATCACATAGTACTTATGCTTTTTTGTTGAAGTAGTACAGAATGGTCCACACACGTCTGAGTGAACTCTCTCAAGGATTTCTGAGGCTTATTTCTCCTTCTCGTGAAAATTGGCCTTTGCATAATTCCCCATAGTACATCCCTTGCATGTGTGTGACTGTGCAAGAGTATCCTTGGAAAGACCCGTAGAAATATTTTTCATGACCGTGAAAGATCTATGGTGTAGATGGCCCAATATCCTGTGCCATAACTCACCCTCATCTCGGCTCACCACGTTGTCTGCCTTACCCATCAATGTTGTGCAATAATATACATCAAGTTTATATATATTATTCACACGAGTCCAATATTCTTGGCTTGTCCTATTTCTTTGTGTCGAAGAAAAGCTTTTCCTTCACTAGAAACAACATCATAGCCTCTATCCTGCAACATTTTGACTAAGACAAAATTTTTCTTCAAGCCTGGTACATGAATTACATATTTTAATAGAAAGGGTTTACCTAACTGTCTATGGAAGGTAACTGTACCAATATCGGTAGCACTGTACCACTCGTCATCACCCATTTCAATATGCATCTAGAAGTCCTTTTCCTCCAAGCTACTGAAAATTTCTCTCTCTTCATGTGAAAGGATGCACCACTATCCAAGTACCACACCGATCCCATTGCACTTGACACCATGCATGAAATGAGTGAGAAGTAAATCTCAAATTGCGAGGTGAAAGCCTCACCAGCTACAGATCTTGAAGTCTTCTTGTTCTTCTTCTTTTGTGGACAATTAGTGGCATAAATTCCATGCTCGTGACAGTGAAAACACTTCACTCTGGACATGTCGCACTTCTTTCCATATTTGTTGGACTCATATTTAGAATTAAATTTCTTTCCTTTCCACTTCTTTGCCTTGGTAGCCAAAGCACAATCTCCTTCATCATCATTCTTAGATGAAGATCCATCCCTGGTATTCCGCTTGAATTCTTCTTGCACCAAATCTGACCAAAGTTGTTCCCAATCGGCCATCTTTCCCCTACCATTGATAGAGTCCTGATAACTATGCCAACTCGTGGGAAGTCCTAGAAGAGATAGGCTCACAACATCATCATCTGTGATAGTATTTCTAGTGCTTACAAGCTCATCTCGACATTGGACAAACTTTGTTAAATATTTCGGAATGGTGTCGCCTTTCTACATTTTGATTTTCCTAAGCTTGTCCTTGAGTGCCAATGTTCTATGATAACTGTTGCTCTAAAACAGATATGTCAAATCTTTCCACATTGCAAATAGTGTTCTTTTCCATGGAGACTTGAGACAATTTGGTCGCGTACTCCCTCCAGTAATATCCTTCTCACCTTTGCAACCTTGTTTTTCCAAGCATCAAGATTTGCAGCATCTGCTACAGCGGGTTTGGGAACATCATTATCAATGAATTATTTCAACCCATTGTCCTCAAGTACTGCCTCCATCCCGTCTTTCCATGCAATGTATTTAGAGCTTCCCTTGAGTGCATACTCCAATATCAATCCATTGAAATCCATTTCGATCCTAATTCGCCGGTTGCACTAAGAATACTTCTGCAAATTCAAATTCTATTCAGTCACAAACTCAGCTTCTCCTCCACTATAGTTATTTCCTGTGCTTTGATACCATGTAGAAATTTTACTAACATACGTATATAAATGGATTCAATCTGATCTAACAATTTACTAAAGCTATATACTGAATCCTTCTACAAATCAATTGTACAAATTAAACACAATCGTCAATCACAATAAGTAAATAAAGAATCAAATCAAACCAAAACGCAGATAATTTCTTGGGGAAATATTTCTGCTCAAAACCCCTCTATCTTCTATTGTATATTCACCATGGAAACATGAAACAATTACAGTGCACTCTTCTCACAAGAGTATCATGCACTCTCACAACTGTCTCACATTGTCCTGGACAAAATTGACCAACACTTATCCAATTCTTAGCCTCTAAATAGCCTGCCTTTCTTGCGCAATTATTGATGAATGCAATCCCTATTCCTTAGGAATTTTGGCCTTCCAAAACTGCACAAGGATCATGGGAAATACAATGGATGTCTGGTTGCATGCGGGAAACCTACAAATCACACAACTGATAGTTAACATCCCTTTAACCTTTGTCTCAACTGGGTCTCCACTAGAACTGACATGAATGTATCTATTAATAGTAAATCATCAGTTGCATGGTAGATCACTGATTGTCAATTAAATAATATTTAATTCACTTGATCTCTCACTAGTGCAACAAACGTTTACAACTAGTTCAACTGACTCTAACTCACCTAATTGAGTTAACTGATTAATTATGCATTAAACTAATGCACCAAATGCAATTCAAACTCCGTAACTAATAGAATTACTTTGCATGCCTCACCAACCACCCTCAACTCAAAATACATGAGCTAACTGAGTTTATCACACTCAGTTAACTATTAAAAGTGATCATGAGATAAGATTACATTTATTGTCCAATTTAATTAAGGGAAAATTAAATTAGACATTGCACCAATTTAATTAATTAAATTGGCCTTCACACTAATGTATCGCTAGGACTTGTTGGTCCCACACTAGTGTGTTTGTTGCAATTTCTTGTTGGAATTCAACACTAAATGGAATTTCTGTTAAGAAGGTAATATTATTTCTCATATTTAATAAATACCATTGTAGGAGGAAATATGAACATGCAAGGTTGTTGAATGGAATAACCAAAATATAGAAATCATTTGCTTCATTATTTCTCTATCCCACCCACATTGTCATGGGCAAGCCAAAACGTTTCAAGAACATGAATGATATAAATGTAGGGTATTCTTTATAGTAGCAAAAAAATTCCTCTAGTAATAGATGTTGTATGAAGTATGCACTTGAAGAGGAAATATTATTCCTCTTGGACTACCATGATGCATATATTTTGTTTGTCACCAAGATAAATTCCCAAAAGGGGATAAAGGTTTATGCTTCAAGAAAAATACTCTTGTTAACACCCCCCATACTTTAAAGCCGATAGTTATTGATCTCAACCTCCCACCGACCGTTACTGGAGTTGTATCCAAATAAATTTTGACTCATGGCCATGATGTAACTTTATACTAGCTTTGGAAGCTAGTGAAATTTCATATGTGTGCCAATTACATTGGTTTTCACCAGGTTGTCAATCACTGGTAAGTCGGTTAGTTTATTTGAAAATATTATAGATAGTTTTCAATGTATGTAGTTTCCTCACTTACTGTAATGATGTATATGAGAGTGTGGTACAGAATAAAATTTTTGACATTCACATTGTGGTACCACGTTTTTGTGTAGATGTCATATTTTTTATCTGGAGTTGAGTAATATACTTCTAATATGTCCTTTCTATCATTTTCACTCATGAAAATGCTTATTCTAGAACTTAATAATCTGTAAAAATTGACAGATTATGGATATACACTTGCATGGAGCCCTATATTATTGCAGCCAATAGATAGTTTAGTTGTATGCACCCCATATTCAATCTATTCCAACCAAATTTGTGGTACACTATAGAGATTAATGCATTGGATCACTAAAGATTGAATCTTGCTTTACATCGAAAAAATACTCCATCGACTAATTTTAGGGGCTAATATTCACACATGGATTAATTTTCCATGCTTTTCACAAAAAACGATGATTGGTTAATTTCCATTTTTTGAAAAAATTATTCACCTTGATTTTGTAGTATACAATTATTTTATCTTAAACAACACCAAAAAATTATATAGAGACTATATACAATTATTCGAAGTTCGAATATTTATACAAAAAATTTATAGATTTCTTATTATGGGCTAATGAGTTTCACCAAGGTTTTTGGACTTTAAGATAAATTTTCATCCTCAACACTTTCCCTGCCATGGAGTTAATTTCATATGTATATGATAGAAAATGGTTCTTTGACATAGAGGCCTTACCTACTTACTTGCTTCCAAGGTATGTGGTTTAATTTGAGATAGTAAAAACATGAATTTTCTTTCATATTCCATTCTCCATGAATACCAGATGAATCTAATGGGATCTAATATTAATATAAGGCACATTCAAATCCTTTGATATGAAATGCTACTTTAGTTTGAAAAAAAGGTCATTCCTTCTATTGAGGAGAACATTGTGATGTCTTTTTGGATCCATCAAAAATAGGCCTTCATTTGAAAATAATTTTATGTAACAGCCCCAAGTTAAAGTTTCATGTAATAAAGGATATTAAAGGAAAAATAATAAGACAGGTTGATCTGAAATTACTTGCTAGTTAATGTTGTGCTAGTTCATTTTAGATATAAAATTTTCTTTGCATTGTTTTACTTATCCTTCATGAGTTTGTTTAAGAGAAGGTGATTGGAAAACAATGTACTTAGTGAAATTATGAGTTTTTCATAAGCTTAAAAATCATAATTTTGAATTATTTAATAGAATCAATAGTAAAAACATCAAGCACATATATAGAGCTTAACATGGAGAGTTTTGTTAAAGGAGTTCACCCCTCCTGCACTACATCTCCTTGGTCCAGCTTCATAGTGTGACCTTTGTATTAGCTTCAAGTGTGCTCAAATTTCTCTTACAAGATTTAGAACCTCTTGGAACCTTTTCCAATGAGTTTATAACATCATAATATCCCAAAAATGACTATTTGTTTGTTGTATTTGGACTCTGTATGCTCTGGAAATGACCCCAACACCTGTTGGCCCTAGCCTTCAAAAATATTCAAATGTAATAAAATGCATGTAGATCACCTTTTGTACCTCTGAAGCCTACTTCATTGAGTTCCTAGCATGAAAATTATAGAGAAATGACTTTTACTTAGCTCAGTTTGGTCGAAAATTGAGTGAGTTATGACCAAAACCAACTTTGCCCGCATTTCTCCTCCAAAACTGGAGAAACTGCAATTAAGCTTCTAAATTTGGCATTTCGCCAAGTTTGGCACTACCTTCAAAAATTTTTCCATTTTAATTGTCGGGATTAATTAACATAAGAAATATTAGCGATGGATAATATAGGATTAAAGTTTAACCATGCTTTACGCGCTAATGACCTATTACCGTCATTAAGCCACACTTAAACATTAATTAAACATGTTTGTTTCCACTGGTTTTTCATTTGAATTGGATCTCGGTCACACTCTTCTGGTCACATGGGAAGGGGGTTGGCCCATGGGACTAGCCTCCTCCAATCCCCAATGATCAGTTGGTTACAATTCAAATAGATCCGAAAGATGGTATGGGTAAGAACTACCCCATAGGAGAGATGGTCGAGTGTGCATATGGCAGGCGGGAGGTTAGCAGTTCGAGCCCCGACCCCGCCATATAATTTTTCTCTAATTCATGAAGTCCTCCACCACTAACTTTTCCATCCACCATTCTAGGTCCTCCACCACATTGGTTAGGATGCCTCCAGATTTAGCTAACTCCGTCATGGTTGCTATTTTAAAAGCATTATGATATATATATATATATATATATATCCAAACAATACCACCACCAATAATAATTCGACCAACCTTGCACCACTAAATTTGCCCATCCGCCATTCTAGGTCCTCCGCCATATTGGTTAGTATGCCTCCAAATTTAGCTAACTCCATTGTGGTTGGTGGTTTAAAAACATTATAATATATATATGTAATATATATCCGAATAATACCACCACCAATAATAATTCAACCAACCTTAGTCCAAATTTGATATGACTTGTCGTTCGACCTTCCAACCTGTCCTACCATGGGGGGTACGTGGCATGCCACGTGGCCCTTCCCTGTTGGCCACCATATAAAATAAAATGCCAATTTAGTAAAATTTCACTTAGACATAGGAATAAAAAAAAAATCACTTCTCATCATCATCGGCGAATCTGGTGGTGCCACTTGGCGTAGTGTCATTCGCTATTTCTGGAGGATATTCCTGCAAATGCTGATTGTACCTTCCACATCAACATTGTACATGTTCTGCCCATTTTTTTGCATGTTTTTGAAAATGAACAACAAACAATAATTTATTCATACGAACTCAAATTTTGATTAAACTAGTTGTGCCAGAATCCTAGCAACAAGCTCAATCCGATCGTTCAGGTTTGAAGCAATTTCGAGAACTTTCAATTCTTAGCTAAAACTTGAGCCTTAGATCATTCCTTCCCACTAGAATCCTTTTGGACCCCAAAATATATTATCAATTGTTCATCGAGTGAGGGTAAATCTCCCTCACTTTTCCAATTTCCAACCATTTTTCCTTTGAAGGATTTTGACATTTGACTCCAACTCTAAGGTATTCAACATTCCCTCTTCTTGAAGTTCTGGTTCTTTTGTCAAGTATGAGATCTTGTTGAATTTCATCAAGATATTCTGGTGAGAAATCATCTATTGATGGTAGCTAAACATGCTCTCATTGATCATCAATCAAAGGAGGTTCAAACAATCTCAAATTCTCAACATTAACGACATAATAGATTTTCATATAAGGAGGCAAATCTAGCTTGAATGCATTTGTACCAATATTCTCCGGAATTTTAAATGGACCATAATGGATTGGTTTGAGCTTTTTACCTTTCCCTTGCAATATTTCTTTGCTTATGTACAGCCAAACTTCATCTCCAACATGAAATTTGTGATCAACCCGATGTTTGTCATGCCTTGCCTTGTAACTGCTTTGACTCTTCTCAAGTTGCTCTTGTACTATGTGATGTACCAACTGAATTTGCTCAATGAAATTTCTTGCTTTATCTATGTCACTATGTCCATCTATAGCAACATCTTTCTCAAATATAAATTCTAATGGTGATCTTTCCAAGTAACCAAAACATGCCTTAAATGGCAATGTATTTGTGGAAAAATATTTTGCCCGATTGTTTGCATGTTGTATGTAGTGTAACTATTCATCCCACAACTTGGGATGCTTGCTGCAATATCCTCTTATAAGATGAATAACAGTCATATTTACCAGCTCTGTTTGACCATATGTTTGTGGATGAAATGATGTACTCTTCTTCAACTTTGTATCCATCGTGTCCCATAATTTTGACTAAAAATTCCCAACAAATCGAGAATCTCAATCACTTACAATAGAAGCAGGTAAAACAAAATGGATCCATACATTTTGAAAGAAAATATTAGCGATTTTTTCAGCTGTAATATTTTTCTTACATGCCATCAAAATACACATTTTGCTGAACTTATCTACCACAACATACAAATAATCATGACTTTTCCTTGACATAAGAAGGCCTCCTACAAAATCCATTGAGATGCTCTCCCAAGGATGAGAAGGAACTAGAAGTGGTGTGTGCAAACCAAGCTTCCTATTGCTAGGCTTACTTGTTGCACATAAATAACATCCTCTAATAAAACGAGAAACACTTTCTTTCATGCATGGCCAATAACAATACCTTTGTAGATGTACTACTATCTTTCCTACACCAAAATGTCCTGCAATAAATGATATGTGCGCCTCTCTTATGATACTGTTTCCTTCTCCCTGTGGTATACATAAATTTCCCAATTAATACAACAAATTTTTATGCACATGATAATCTAACTCTTCACTTTGGTTTCCCTTACTCAATTTCTCATACAAATCTTGAAAATCACTATCATTCACATACTATTCAATGTAACTTTCATGCATAATAGAATTGTGCTTGAGAATAATAACTGAATTTAAAATAGGCCTAGAGAGAATATCAACTACCTTATTGTAGATTCCTTTCTTGTACTTGATAACCAAGTGAAATTGTTGTAGAAAACCCATCCACCTGAAATGTCTTAATTGCTACAATTTGGACTGTGATTGTAAATACTACAATGGCTGATGGTAGGTATGGATAATGGTATCTTTTCCCATCAAGTAATGCTTCCAAAACTTTAAAGTTTGTACCAATGCATATAAATCTTTATCATATGTAGGATATTTAGTCACATCTCCATTAAAAGTTTCAAAATGAAATGAAATAGGCTTACCATGTTGCATGAGCACTGCTCCCATAGCATAATCACTTGCATCCGTTTGGATCTCAAATGGCTGTCTTAGATCTAGAATTTCTAGTATCGGTGTTGAACTTAACTTTTTATTTATAGAATCAAATGTTTTCTGCTACAAATCTCCCCAATGGAAGACTTTCTTTATGCTTGTCAATGCATGTACCGGTGCTGCAATGGAAGAAAAACTAGCAATAAATTTCCTCCAATACTGTGCTGCCCCTAAAAATCTTCTTACCTCGGTAACTATATTGGGCTTGGGCCAATTCAAAATGACCTCAGCTTTGGAAGGATCAATCTTCATTTCACCTCCTCCAACTATGTGTCCCAAATATACCAATGAAGTCTTACCGAATTTTCACTTTGACATCTTAAGAAACAATTTATCCTTTCTTAAAACATCAAGTGCCTTGTTCACATGCATGACATGTTCTTCTCTTGATTTTCTGAATATGAGTATGTCATCTATGTAAACAATGACAAAGTCATATAGAAATGGTCTCAGTACATCATTCATCACTCTCATAAAAGTAGCTGGTGCATTTGTTAAGCCAAATGGCATAACTAACCACTCATACAATCCTTGTCTAGTCTTGAAAGCAGTTTTCCAAATGTCTTCTTCAACTATCCTAACTTGATGATAACCACTTCTCAAATCTAACTTAGTCAAATAATTTGCATGCCTTAAATGATCAAGCAAATCATCAATGTGTGGAAGTGGGTAGTGATTATTTACTGTGATTTTTTTCAGTAAACAGAAATCGATACACATGCACCAACTCATATCCTTATCTGGAACCAAAAATATTAGAGAAACACATGGCGAAGTAGATGGGCATATGATACCTTTATTCAAAAAATCTTGTATTTTCTTCTTGATTTCCAAACTTTCCATGATTGACATGCGATACATACCAGTATTAGGAAGTGGAACATCCTATTGTAGTTGGATATCATGTTGAATTCCACTCTTGGGTGGTGTTGGCACTCTATAATTTATAATATTGGCAAAACTAAACTATAAAGCACAACATCAAACCGGTTGGAGTCCAAGACCTAGGCTTCCTGGACTCAGAGAGGGCTCTCTCTATTTTATGATTTAAATCTATTTGACTTGTTGGTTATAAGTACTGCTATTAGGCTAGTTAAGATGATGAAGGTTTTTTGTTTTGATTGGTTGGGTGGTTGGACAGATAGGGCTGCAGAGGCTATTCCATTGGGTGATGGAATCAAAGGCTGGAAAGGCACATCAAAATCAAGAGAAAATCAGAGGGCAAGATAACTGTGTGAAATGGATCTTAAGAGCTATATGAATTGGGAGGTGGAAGAAACAGTAAGGTTCAATAGTGACTAAAGAGAAATTAAGAATTCTTTAATTAGACTTCAGCAGAAAAAATTTAGATCGTAAATTGTAGACAGAATTAAGGCGCTCCGATAGCAAATTTAATCTATAATTTCTGATTTACAATTAGATGAGAAGATACACCACAGAGAAAATGATGGAAAAATTTAAACAAAGAAGAAACACATCACCATTCTAACACAGCTCAAGAATCATGTAACCGGTCTATGATTATCGATGTCTGGCTCCAAAAATATAGTGCTCCAATAGTAGTTCTTACAATACAAATGCTAAGATATCCAACCCCTGCTAATGAGAATTCTAGCATTATTTAACTAACAACTAAGTCAGTTTTCCCTAATCTACTCTGGAAACCTTTATTTATTACAAACAAACTGAAATTAGACAAGTGTGGCCATGCAAGGCTTGTATAAAGAAAATCTTAGATGAACACCACCTGTAGAATTTATTATGGTAACTCTTCAAGGATGCAAAACTCAAGCAGCTCTTTGTGAATCAACAAAGTGTCTTGGAGGCGGCTATGATGGTTTCGAAGATGTGACCAATGGAGGCTTTGACATATGGATTTTTTCTACAGAAAACTAACACTTAGTAATTTATCTGGTGCAGTGTTGGCCACTCCTCATTGATTGGTTTCGGTGTTGGTGCATCGTGCTGCCCCTTTAGTCTTCGTTGTTTGATCTTTGCATAGATGCCCAACTCAACTTTACTATCTTTTTCTTTATGACATTCAGCCTCGCCCTACCTTTTACCACCCTTATCGGGTTTGGCCTGAGTCTTTCTACCATGCATAGCCTATATCCTCATAAATGGTGCACAAACCTTATATGCTCGATTGTGGAGGATGTGGTGAAACAATAGTGGTAGTGCTCGAATGAATACGGGGGCGGTTTTTAGGCATGCAAAAACAACTTTTCCGAAGGGATCTTAGGTGGTAAGTGGTAATATATAAGGGGGGTGCAAAATAACGGAAGGGTGATACATACCGGGGAGAGGGTAAAGTGATACCACCCATTTCGAACCCCCCCCCCCCCCTCTATGATTAAATCTCGGAAGCTAAGGTGGGGTGCGAAATTCACCAAGACCGTCGGATGAGGAGGGGCTACTTGAGATGGAGGAAAGATTAAGGGTGAGAAGGAGAAGGTAATGGTGTGGTGGTAAGGTGGGACCAAACTCGACCCTTTCTGTTTATTTTCTACCTGATCCCTTTCGGCCGTTTTCAACCCTTTTTTGAAGTGAAACAGCATAAAAACCATTCACCTAGACTTGAAATCCTTTAGGCCTTCACTTTGAAATACATCACATCTGTGCCAACATCTCACTTCACAAAATGCATGACTTAACATTTACCCTTCACACTTTAATATTTCAAAATTGCAACGTGTGATTTGCGATCGGGCCCCACCGCATTACATATCGTACTTCGGCATTTTTATCATTTAACTTGGCAGCTAACTTGTAAGAATTATGATGCGCAATATGCACTCAGGTCACATCGCAAGTTAAATATTTTAACTTACGGGAGATAAATTTTAAATTTTGTGAAACGTGGGGAAGAGGGACCCACTGGCGATGCGGCATAATTTTTATGAACCAACGGAAAGTGTAAAGCGGTAAGTATTATGTAATTTGTATGATATTTATATTTATTGCAATGGCTTATGAAGTGGAGGCAAAGGTGGGGCCTACTTATCGCATCACAAATAAAATATATATGTTGTGGGTGCTCACAATGGTAAGTCAAATGTGATGTGATATCGCAATCACAAATCGGTGATCGCACCATTTAGAGTTTAGTTTCCATGACAAAAATTTAAAGTTTGTGAAATTCGATGAGGGCCCACTTTTGATCACGATCGGGAATGAAAAGAAATGAAATGGTGAAGAGGGAAGGGTGAAGCAAAAAGGTCAAAAAATTAAGGTTTCAATGTATTTCAAAGGAAAATGAAATGGAAAAAAGGAAGCACGACAGGGAATGGGTCCCCCATCATATCGCATCGACAATTTTATAAGTTTCACATTTTATTGTTATAACATAACTTTGCAATGGCGATATGCAATGAGGCACAAGGGGTCCCACTGATGGTTTGAGCGGCTCTTATATATATATATATATATACATGATATGTGATATATATAAAACTATGGTCTATGGTTTAAATAACATGGTTGTTGATGGGTAGCAGAGCTTATAATATAAAGTTCGAAACTTTATATAAATTGGTTTATAAAGTAAAAAACCCCAAAAGGTAATATATGTGGGTTTTTGGGAGGGTTTTGAATGGGATTTAGAGCATGGGAGCATATGGAGGAAATGAGAGGGGAAAAGAGGGTGAATTAAATGAAATGGAACGAGTGTAGAAATGAAGTTTGATTCCCATCACACATTGTCGGCAACACTTCCTTCCTTCTATTGGGTGGATAAGCAGATTGTTTCCTTTGAATATCTTTACATTCAGGAGTTCCCTTCCTTTCTCTAAAAATAAATGATAGCCATAGAATCTTATTTTCAGTAATGACAAACCTAATCAATAATCATTCACCTTGTGATACTGTGAAATATAGGATTCTAATAGTGGCTCCAACTGGGGATGGAAGCTTCTTTGGGAGGTGTCAAGAACACTATAGACTAGTGGCCTAATCCATTGGGCTGATCCCAGCCTTGCAGCCTGGTCTACTGCAACTTCGGTGGCTGCAACCTTTGGGTTGATGTTGATGCTTTCTGCAAACTAAGGTCTAAAACACACTTGATCCTGAGACTGAAAAAGCAACCTGAAACTGAAAACTAGAGACATGCTCATAGTATTAAGATATCATTTGCACACCTACCTACCCAACCTATGATTCTAATGAGTTTTCTTCCTTTTGGGGTGCATTTAGACTTGCAAAACCTGACATCATTTTTCTTTTCAATTGATAACCTATTACCTATCCATTATTTCTCCTATTGGTTTAGATTAGGTTGTTGAAAAAATGTCATTTTCTACCTACCTACTCATAACCCAAGATTAAATGGTTTGGAAACTCTTCATTTTCTAACTATCAGTAGAAAATTCAAAATTTGTACAATCATGCTTAAGTTGTATGACTGCACACAAAATGTTTTTCAGTAGTATTGGAACTTCAATTTGCAACACCCCCAGAAAATTTATATACATCATTTCTTATCAGACTAGGCTTATGGCCTTCACTCCAGGCTTCAACCTGGTCCAATGGATTACTGAAAATTGTAATGCTATGGAAATTACAATGATGAAAGTCTTATCTGTTTTAGCGGAGATAGTGTTTTAGCATCCTGCCATTGGCAGGACCTCCAAGCAGCTTTGTTCCATCCATTTCTTGCAAGAAAAATGCATTTTTTCCTTTGAAAGAATGTATAGTGTATGGCCCTTTCCATAAGTTGTCGAATTTTCCATGCTTACTTTTATCTTCTCACCTAGAGTCCCATTTTAGCACTTTATCTCCTATTTTGAAATCATTGTCTTTTGTCCTCTTGTTAAAAAAAAATCTTCTTATTTTCTAGTACAACCAGGGTTTTGTTGTACATCTCTTCTTTAGACTTTTGCAACTGAATAATCTGGCTTATTCTCTCCCACACATCATTTTCTTCATCTTGCACTTCTTGAATGAGCTTCATGGCTAGCACTCCTAGGGGTGTTGGGAAAACTGCATCCATTCCATAGACTAACTGGTATGGTGACATGCCAATTTATTTCTTGGTGGTTAATCTATCAGCTCACAATGCATGTATTAGTTTGTTATGCCAAGATTTCTTATTATCCTCCAACAAATTTTTGATGATATTGACTAGGCTCTTGTTGGAGGATTCATCTAATCCATTACCTTGAGGGTAATAGTTTGTTGAGTGCTCCAAAGAAATGCGATACCTATGGAAAAAATCTATCATTTTCTTGGACTTAAAATCAGTAGCATTATATGTAATGATTTTTCTGTTGGGTATGTGTTATATTCTTCCACGACTATGCACGTGCGGGGGGGTATCGCCCCTCCCTTTGTCTTTGGGCGCAACGGGGGGGGGGTCACGGTGGGAGGCCGATGGCCCCCCACATCGAGGTCGGGGCGATTAACACGTATGGTTCCTTAGTTGTTCCACTGGTAGTACGTCCATGGTTTTGTGCATGGTTTTGCACATGGTTTTGGGGTTCGATGGTTTTCGGCCCCTGGTATTTTTGTAGATCCGGTCAAGGGAACTACGGTTATGTTCTAATCCGGGGTTAATGGATTGGGGTTTATGTATGCTCCGGCATGTATATATATGTGTTGTAACACTAAAAGGAATATAATGAAAAATCAAGCTGGTCGTCCCGATTTGGGATCCGGGGGAAAATCTCTGTGTTTATCTGTTTTATGTTTTATGCTCTTCATTGTTGTTTTATTTTACATTTATATAAGATTCGTGTAGATAATTTTATTGTTCGGGGTTAAAACCTACACGTTTCTTAGGAAAACCAAATCTCGACAGGATGTTGATTTCAAGGAATTTGATAATCACTGAGTCAGTAGCATTTCTAGAATGGATGGCCTCTATCCATTTTGTAAAATATCCTGTGGCAGTGAGGATCCATTTATGTTGGCTAGAGGAGGGAGGGTGGGTTTATCCACTGAAGTCTAAACCCCATTTTTGTAAAGGATATTCAACAGAGGTAGGTTGTAAAGGCAAACGCAACAAATTTCTTTTTCCCTCAAATATTTTGTAGTTATGATAGGTGGCTACCATTTTTTGGGTGTCTGGGAAAAGGGTAGGCCAATAGAAACGAGCTCTGAGGATCTTATTAACAGTGTTTTTCCAATAGAGATGACCTTCACAATCCCCTTCATGGGATTCTTTTGTACCTCTATCTGCAACTTCTTGAAGAAAAAATTTAAGCAATATGCCCCCAGAATATTTCCAATACAAAACATTTTCTAGTATGTAGAATTTTACAGCCTTTAATTTCAAGAATCTAGCCTTTGCTTTGTACAAACTAGGAGGAGCATTTAAATAGAACAGAACATACAATATATCTACGTACCGGGGAGAATTTAGGTATGCTTCCTCAATAGGTGGAGTCGCCATCTCCTCTTGTTCATCCAATGAATGAATCATGTTAATATCCAGTTCTCGAGAAAAAAAATCAACCATTAATTTGGCTAGTCCTTGTCCTTGGATTAGTTTGGTGGGCCTAATCTCTACATCATACTCTGAGATGACAACAATCCACTTGCCTCTTTTTCCATCTGGATCCTGTGATAGGATTATTAGTGTCAGTCTAGTCATACTGCCATCAGTGATCAAAACTGCTCTTTTGCATTTTCATATTAGGTGTCTCATACCGAATAAATTTCACCATTCCGCTAGGTCATGGATTCATTTGATGGTAGTATTGTTTTATCAGTTTTCCCTCATGAGGTACTTACTGATCTTCCTTTCTATGGTCTTTAGTCATTAGTCACTTTTATTCTTTAAATCATATCAGTAGGTCATAGGATGGGTCTCATTAGTTTCTAGGGTCTCACCATGGTCAAATTAATGAGTCAAGTATCAATAATATCAGCAAGGTCATGAGGATGTCAATAAGGTCAAAGTCACAGCACCAGAAAGATCAAAGAGACATTTTATTCATCTTGATGTAATTTTCACCTCAAAACCATGTTTTGAGGTGAAAACATGATATTTACCTTTATTATCACTCATTATGTAATTTTATATCATCATATGTAATAAGTCACAATTCAGAAGCTATTATCTCCACAAAATGATGTCCCTGCCTTCAGAGAAGTTTTCCACAGCATGTTCAGTGCCAGATCATCTTCAAAGTAGATCTATCAGAAAGAGCCCGAAAAGAGCTTCCAACGGTATGCTACACTCTCAAAACTGACTTCTGAATTGAATTTTATGCTTAAGTGAAGTAAAAGCCCTCTATTCCCTAAGTCCCCCCTATTTCCCCATTTTTCCCTTTAAACTTTGTGTTATTAAAGTTCAATATTCCTTTAAAAATCCCTTTCCCCCCCCTTCCGATTATAAAACCGCGTTATAAATTACTTCTTAAAAATATATATGCGATTTTATTATTAAAACCACTTCCCCTCCATGACCCATTGGACTTCATAATAAAAAGTTCCATATTATAAAGCCCCCGCCCCTTTAACCACTTCCCCTTTTTTCCTTCCCCACCAATCATATAATAAAACTTTATAATATAAAATTTCAAATCGTAATTGCAACTTTTATATGGTACATTCTGATCGGTCCATCGCAAAACTTGCGATGCGATTGATCGCGTCAACCTCCGATCACTCATCCCACCATTGATTACTCCCGTCGATCGGACGGCCCACCATAAATCACACCATCGCTCTGATCTCCCGATCGCATCACACATCCCCTCCCTTCTGATGTGATTACTCCTCTTCCCCCCATCTCCGATGCGATTGCAATTGACCACACATCGCAAATCGCAAATCGGCGGATACAATTATGTGATACACCCGCCCTCATTCCCGATTGCGATTTGCGATGGCACTGTTATATTTGTCAATCCGACTGCCCCCCTCTCCCGAGCCCGATTTTCGATTGCGATTATACCCCGGTCCCACCATTAAAATCCTCCACCATTCATCATAAAACCCATTTCTCCTTTGTAAAGGTGAAAATTCCGTCGCTTTGTTTATTACAAAGGCTTTCTCCCCATCGCATCGCAATATTGGTAATGTACTACCCCGCTCTACCCCCGATTTCGATTGCAATTGCATTGTGTTTTAAAATGATATCTCTCCACTCTTGCTCCAACTCTAATTGTGATTTATATGCAGGTCCCACCTCTCCCTTCCTTTTTCCCATTTAAAATTCATTTTTCCCTTCACAAAGCATATAATTTCATTCAATTCTATTTCTACGGCATTTTATTAAAAGTCAGAGAATAAAGAAATAAAGGAAAGAAAAGGAACAGTCCAAGGGTCGAGAACTTAAAATAAAATGAAGATATCTACAAAAGAAAAAAATAGGAGATCTGTTCACCAGATTACCTATTTTCGTTTATGCAGCCTAAACAGCAAATCTTCAAAGCAGACAATGTGATGTTGTCCCTTACTTTCAGGGGAAAATTGTTGTATTACTTTCTATGATTGTATTTCAGCTGTTAGAATAGCCCCCACTTTTGTGGATCTGTGTTCCCACATTTCAGCTTATTTATTGTATTGTAAATCATTTGTAAAGCAGTTTTTTTCTGAGCAGGAGAAAGCAGGGGAATAGTGTGGGAGAACATCTCTACGCTACATTGTATACTTTGACAGGAATTAATAAGAGATGCAGCTCTGATTTGTGGGATCCATGTGGTATGAAATTTAGCATTTGTTCTCTCCTTTGTTTCATATGTGAATTTTTATGTGTTCCATTCATCCATAAACATTTCTTTTGAAAGCTTTCAAGATAGAAAGGTAGAATCCATTTTATATGCTCTGCCTTGGGAAATCATTCATACTCTGTGTGTTTTCTTCTGTTTGAAAAGGATCCATTTATTGTGCCATTTTCAGCTCCTCACCAGTCTTTCCATTCCATCCTTATTAAATTCTAATTTTCTAAGTTTCTTGCCTATCTTGCCCCATGAGATACCTTGTGTCCTGATTTAATTCCCGGTTTCAACTGTCCCTTCATATCCCACACATCCCTAAAATTCATTCATTCATTTATTTTATTAAACCTTTTCCATCATTTTATCTAGCCTAATATCATTCCATTTATTGTGTTCCATTGAATATTATTTTACAGAGAAAGCCCGCTCCTGTCCTTGTAGGGCTAGTTACAAGGCTGAGCGTGGTTTAGTTTGTTACCCTGTTTTGCCTTTGCAGCCTGGGGTCCAATTCAGGTGCTAACATTCTCTGGCAACCATACTGGGGAGTTGTTCAAGATTGTTTGTTTGGTAGTGTTATTTTTTTTATAAGCTACAGACGGAGCCTGAAGTAATGCCAAGTAGCCTTCGAAATGCACATTTCTTTACAAGTGCATAAGTAGATAAATGCTGCTTCAGTCAATCTCCAGTCTAGTTTTATAGACAATAACATCTGACTTGCAAATATTTGCCCCAGTACATCAAATAATTCCAGACTTTGAAAGATGATTTTCAGATTTCTGCTAGGCTGCAGAATAATATTTTTGTAAAATAGACTTTTCACCACACTGGCTTCAAGAAGATACACCAGGGCTAATCTAGATCCAAATCCTCCCCCTGTGTTTGAAAATCCAAATCTTATCCCAAGAATTGTTAGAATACAAGAAGGATCATTAAGCCCCAAACCTGTCTTCAGATCCTATACTTGGCCCAGTGAATGGTTTTTTGTAGAAGATCTTTCCTTTGATGAGAATTTTGAGCTTTCTTTATTTAGGAATAAGTCTGAAAATGACATTGATGATATAGTTTTAGATCCTGACTTCCTTGTAGATATTGAAGTCCAAAGATAAAATACCTCCATCGACGATTACATTTTGAATTCTCCTCAGTTCATCACTGTAACTAATCCTCCTGAGCCCTCTGAATCATCAGGAACAGCCTTTCCCCCTCCCACTTTATCAGTATTCCCATCATTCAATTCCCAATTATCATCTCCTCCATTAACACCTCCCTCAAATCCTAAAAATCCTGTTGTAAATCCACCCAGATTTATGGCTGCCAGGTATGCACCTCTGGTCTTACCCCGGGTTCTCAATGATATGCCTACTGACTATCAAAGCAAAATTCCTATTTTTGATGCCACTCAAAGCATCACAGCTCAGCAGCATGTTGATAAAATGAATGACTTTTTTGATTTGCATGAGGTAGAAGCAGAGAATGTGACGATGAGGCTATTTGTTCAAAGTTTCGGAGGCGAAGTCAGAAAGTGGTTTAGAGCCCTACCGCCAGGCACAATTCGCACGTTGCAGGAGTTGCACACTCAGTTCCTGGACCGGTGGGATGTAAAAAATAACCCACTTCAAATTCTGTCTGAATATGAGAACATTAAAAGGAATGTCGGTGAAACCATGCAGGATTATTTTTTGAGATTCAATGCTACATATAATGATATTCCAGCTAATTTGAAGCCTCCTGAGGGACTGGCATCGTTAAAATTTCCCGATGGATTTGATGCTGACACGGCATATCAGCTGCGTGAAATAGATCCATTTTCACTTAAACACATGCAGAAGATAGTGGTTAATGTTGAAGCTAATCTGTTGGCTAAAAGAGCACGAGCCAGAGCTGAGAAAAGAGTCACAATAAAAGAGGAGGCCTCTACTTCGGATAGTAAAATGGACACTCTAATCAGAACGGTGGAAAAAATGTTTGATAAGTTAACCATCGCAGATAGACCTGAGCCTCAAATAAGAAATTCAAACTTCATAGGGCAGCAGCCACAATTCAGAATTAAACAAAGAGAGCAGAGAATGTAGGACCAAACTGCGCCACCACAGCAGCAAACTAAAACTCCTTTGCAGCAGAACTACATGCAAGGGATAGATTCAGATGACGATGATCCTGTGATTGAGGCTAATCACTTTTTCACGGCTGATGGTGCGCCCATTTTCCTTACAGAAGATGAAGAATACACAGTGGCGACTCCAGATATTCAAAAAGAACAAAATTTCATTTTGGCCAATGATACAGTACTAGAAGAAGATTCTGATGACTATCAGAGAGGGTATATGAATGCTTTGTCAGCTTAGCAAAGGAAGTACTCTCTAAGGAACAGAGAGGTTACAATCAGCCCCATTCAAAAGAGAAAGGAACTCCAAATGAAAAACGATGCACAGAAGAAAGCTAAAGAGTCGGCTGACCCTTCTTCTAGCAAAGCACCTGCAGTTGCTAACACAGCCAATGAGAAGAACCAGCAGAACACAGTAAAGGAACCAACAGAGAAGAAAGACCCACCCATTAAAGAGGTAGAGAAATCTCCCTCCTTTAATCTAGAAAATGAAATCTCTAAGTTAAAGGTGTCTATGCCCCTCACAGAGTTGGTAAAGAATAGTGTGTATAAAACTCAGGTGTCCAAAGTCTTGCAAATCGATTCTATCTCTGATACGGTCAACGTAGAAGATGACTACCCTGAACTTGTTTTCGGTCCAGCCACAAAAGAATACAGAGAAAATGAAGTCCCTCCTTTTTACTTGAGTCTTAGAGTACATGAGTTTATCCTGCATAATGCTATGTTGGACTCTGGGGCCTCACATAATTTGATGCCCAAAGCTGTCATGGAGAAGCTAGGCCTTGAAATCACTCGAAAATATCATGACTTGTATTCCTTTGACTCGAGTAGGGTCCACTGTATTGGTTTAATTAAAGATTTGGTAGTGTCTTTAGACCAGATTCCAACAAAGAATGTCTTGATGGATGTAGTTGTTGCTGATGTCCCACCAAGATTTGGAATGTTTCTATCTAGGTCTTGGGCTGCAAAAATTAAGGGAACCATATAGCTTGACTTCTCCTATGCCACTATCATTGTATTTGGCCAGTTGAGGAAGTTATATAGGGAAAAGAAAATGAAGTATATGATTACCAGGAAAGACAAGCCTATAAATCATCCCATTAATGCTGTCCATACAGACTTAGAGTCTTTTGTCTTGTATTCTGATGGTGGTTTAAATGATGAGAATGTTCAATTGGTACAAGTGGATGACATACCTGAGATTTCAAAGAATTTCAAAGAGGTCCTCAAAAGGAAAAAGGACAAAGTAGCAAACACTTCTGAATCTTCTGCTTGCCAGCAGCAAAGGGACAATGAATAGCCAGAAATCATCCAAGGTAAAGAAGAGAAAGAAACAAATTTTCAGCATCTTCAAGAAGAAGAAGAAGGCCTGTGGACCATGGATTTTGATGGTGCAGTAGGAAATGATGGCGCTTGATTTGGCATTTGGGTATGTAGCCCTTTTTCCACTCCAAACAAGGTGCCAAGTAATGTAAGGGTTTGTTCTTACAAATTGGCTTTTGATTGTTCAAATAATGAGGCTGAGTACGAAGCCTTGATTGATGGTCTGAAAATTCTTAGAAAGTTGAATGCTAAGAGGATTGTAGTATATGGCGACTCCGAATTAATAATCAAACAAGTGAAGGGAGAATATCAAGCAAAACATCCAAGATTAAGGGCATACAAAAATGCAGTCTTTGACATTTTGAAAACATTCTCAAATTATACTTTGACTTGTGTCCCTCGTATTCACAATGGTATTGCATATGCACTAGAAAAGGCAGCAAGTAACTTGAAGATTCCGATGAACTCCAGTAAAAAGTTCTAAATTCATGTGAAACATAGGCCTGCTGTTTCGGAAAATTTAAGGTATTGGCAAGTATTTTGGGATGATAATGAGATTAATGCATTTTTGCAGGGTGATGGAAAATTCAAAGACACTCCCATAGAGGGTGAGTATGAGGTTGATGATCAAGATTTGGAAGCAAACCAGATGGACATATTGCAGTTGAAGGATAATGTAATTCCTAGAGGTCTCATACCTCTAGAGGAGCTTTTTGATCGGGATGATGTCGCAAAGAAACCAAGCTTAGTGCCCACAGAGAAAGGAGTTGAAGATGTGAATATTGGAACAACTGATCAGCCCAAGTTTGTCAAATTATCAAAGGCACTATCCCCTGAGGTAAAGGAGAAGTATGTTAAATTGCTTTCTGAATTTTCTGATGTATTTGCATGGGATTATTCAGATTTGAAAGTGTATGATAAGAACATAATTCAGCATACAATTCCTATCAAGCCGGATCAGAAGCCTTTCAGACAGAAGCTGAGAAGAATCAATCCAAAGCTGCTGCCATCAATTGAAAAGGAGGTAAACAGGTTGTACAAAGCAGGAATCATAGTTCCTATTAGATTTTCTGATTGGATTTCAAATTTGGTCCCAGTGCGTAAAAATACTGGAGAAATAAGACTGTGTATTGACTTTCAGAACTTGAATAAGGCATCCTTAAAGGATAATTACCCACTTCCGAAAATGGACCATATTCTGCAGAGAGTAGTTGGAGCATCTAGGATGTCACTACTTGATGGCTACTTAGTGTATAACCAAATCTTGGTGCATGAGAAGGACCAAGATAAAACTTCCTTTACAACACCCTGGGGAACCTTCTGGTATGCCAAGATGCCCTTTGGATAGAAGAACGCTGGAGCCACTTTCCAGCATGCAATGGACATTGCTTTTGCAAATGAAAAAGATGTTTTTTTGGTTGTTTATTTGGATGATTTGACAGTGTTTTCAAGTTCAGATGATGAGCATTTGCACCATCTAAGAGTGGTTTTTCAGCGTTGCAGAAAGTTTGGAATTTCTCTCAATCCCAAAAAGAGCCTTTTTTCCATGGATGAGGAAAAATTTCTCGGGCACATCATCTCTAAAGATGGCATCCACATAGATCCAACCAGAGTGGAGGCAATCCAGCTTATAGATCTTCCACGGAACAAGAAAGAGATTCAGGCCTTCAATGGTAAGATAATTTTTTTACGCAGATTTATACCTAATCTGGCTGAGCATTTGAGAGAAATGACCAATATGTTGAAGAAAGACAACACTGTTAAGTGGAGTGAGGAAGCTATCAAGTCATTCAATCTGGTAAAGTTTGATTTTTCTAATGCCCCCGTTTTGATCAGTCCTGACTATACTCAATATTTTATTATATTTTCGTTTGCATCTGAGCATACTATGGCTGCTGTTTTAATGCAAAAGAGAGATCAAGTAGAAAAGCCAATTGCCTTTTTCAGTAGGACTATTAGAGATGTTGCTTTAAGATATAATATTATTGAAAAGCAGGCATTGGCTCTTGTCAAGGCATTGAAATATTTTAGGGTCTATATTCTACATTCACACACTATAGTGTATTTCCCTAATGCAGCAGTCAAGGATGTGCTCATGCAAAATGATCCAGAAGGTCAAAGAGGCAAATGGATAGCAACTATGTTGGAGTACGATCTGGAGATCAAGCCTATGAAGTTGATCAAAGGCCAAGGTTTGGAGAAATTGATGGCCCAATCCAATATGCATGATTTAGATATAAACCTCATTTCAGCAATTTCGGAAGAGGGAGATGAAGGTTTGCTGGTTCCCATTTCAGAAATTTTTCTACAGTCCCCTTGGTATTCAGATATTGTGTATGTTCTTCAGCATCTGTCACCTCCTCCAAGCATGTCTAAGAGTAAAGGTAGATCTTTGAAACTCAAATCTGCAAAGTATTGTATTTTGAACAGTGCTATGTTTTGGAAGGATCCGAGAGGCATTTTTCTAAATTGCCTGGTTGAAGAAGAAGCTCAGAAGGTAATGCACGATTTCCATAAAGGTGACTGTGGTAGTCACCTATTTTGGAAAACCACAACAAACAATATATTGAGAGCCGGGTATTATTTGCCCACATTGTTTTCTGATTTATATCAAACAGTGATGAAATGTCATGAATGTCAAATTTTCCAAGGGAAGAAGAAATTTCTTCCACTTCCTTTGAAACCTATTTCAGTGAATGCGCCCTTTCAGCAGTGGGGGCTCGATTTTATAGGAGAGATACATCCCGCGTCCTTAGCACAGCATCGATGGATATTGACTGGGACAAACTACTTTACGAAATGGATCGAGGCCATCCCTGCTGGGCAAGCAACTGACACGGTAATAATTCAATTTCTAGAATCAAATATTTTGTCCCGTTTTGGTTGCCCATGTAAAATTGTGACAGATAATGCAACCACGTTCAAATCAAAGAAAATGATCGATTTCTTTGATAAATACAACATCGTGCTGGGCCATTCAACAATGTATTATCCACAAGGTAACGACCTGGCAGAGTCATCGAACAAGTCGCTGATGAATATAATTAAGAAAATGTTGGAGGAAAACAAAAGAAATTGGTACCGAAAGCTTATCAACGCACTGTGGGCAGACAAAGTCAGCAGTAAAAAATAAATAGGTATGTCACCTTTTGAGCTGGTTTATGGTACTAATGTTGTCTTTCCTCCTTCTCTTACAGTTCCAGTTATGAGATTATTACAAGAAGTTGGCAGTGAAGATGATGACAACCAGCGAAGGATCAACCAGATGATTCACCTTCAACAAACAAGAGAAGAAGTGTCACAGAAAACAAGTCAGTTGCAAGAGAAGATTAAAAAAATCTATGACAGAAAGACTAAAGCAGAAAAGTTTCATTTGGATGATGTAGTGTTGAAATGGGATGCAAGAAATGAAGACAAAGGGAAGCACTGTAAATTTGACAACCTTTGGAAGGGACCATACAGAATTACAGCATATAGGGTACATAATGCCTTCTTGCTTTCAGAAATGGATGGCCAGGATTGTCCTAGAGGAGCAGTAAATGGTAGGCTATTGAAGCACTACCATTGTTGAAGACATGGATCAGAATCTATCTCATCATTATTGTATATACCATTTTATTTTTTAAAAGAAAAGTTCAAAATGCACAGTCATTCAAGTTTGGGGCCCGAGGTGAAGGCTATAAAACTTGGATGATATGTGTATGGTTTGGTTTTATTTCAGTTTTCAATCTTAGTCTAGAGTCAAAGTCAGTTTTCATTTGTGTCAGTTTTCAAACATTTTGACTCCATGCCCAAAGGATAAGGCTACTTGGTCTACGGCTTTCTTGGCACCTCCAAGGAGCTACCATCCCCATTGGAGCCAATTTTAGTGTCAGTCTAGTCATACTGCCGTCAGTGATCAAAACTGCTCTTTTTCATTTGCATATTAGGTGTCTCATACCGAATAAATTTCACCATTCCGCTAGGTCATGGATTCATTTGATGGTAGTATTGTTTTATCAGTTTTCCCTCATGAGGTACTTGTTGATCTTCCTTTCTATGGTCTTTAGTTATTAGTAACTTTTATTCTTTAAAACATATCAGTAGGTCATAGGATGGGTCTCATTAGTTTCTAGAGTCTCACCATGGTCAAATTAATGAGACAAGTATCAATAATATCAGCAAGGTCATGAGGATGTCAATAAGCTCAAAGTCACAACACCAGAAAGATAAAAGAGACATTTTATTCATATTGATCTAATTTTCACCTCAAAACCATGTTTTGAGGTGAAAACATGATAGTTTACCTTTATTATCATTAATTATGTAATTTTATATCATCATATGTAATAAGTCACAATTCAGAAAGTTGTTATCTCCACAAAATGATGTCCCTTCCTTTAGATAATTTTTCCACATCATGTTCAATGCCAGATCATCTTCAAAGAAAATCCATTAGAAAGAGCCTAGAAAGAGCTTTCCAGCGGTATGCTACACTCTCAAAACTAACTTCTGAATTGAATTTTATGCTTAAGTGAAGTAAAAGCCCTCTATTCCCTAAGTCCCCCCTATTTCCCCATTTTTCCCTTTAAACTTTGTGTTATTAAAGTTCAATATTCCTTTAAAAATCCCTTTCCCCCCCTCTTCCAATTATAAAATCGCTTTATAAATTGCTTCTTAAAAATATATATGCGATTTTATTATTAAAACCACTTCCCCTCCATGACCCATTGGATTTCATAATAAAAAGTTCCATATTATAAAGCCCCCGCCCCTTTAACCACTTCCCCTTTTTTCCTTCCCCGCTAATCACATATTAAAACTTTATAATATAAAATTTCAAATCGCAATCGCAAATTTTATATGGTACGTTCCGATCGGTCCATCGCAAAACTTGCGATGCGATTGATCGCGTCAACCTCTGATCGCTCATCCCACCGTTGATTACTCCCGATGATCAGACGACCCACCATAAATCGCACCATCGCTCTGATCTCCCAATCGCATCGCACATTCCCTCCCTTCCGATGTGATTACTCCTCTTCCCCCCATCTCCGATGCGATTGCAATTGACTGCACATCGCAAATCGCAAATCGGTGGATACAATTATGTGATACACCCACCCTCATTCCCGATTGTGATTTGCGATGGAACTGTTATATTGTCACTCCGCCTGCCCCCCTCCCCCGAGCCCGATTTGCGATTGCGATTATACCCCGGTCCCACCATTAAAATCCTCCACCATTCATCATAAAACCCATCTTGTAAAGGTGAAAATTATGCCACTTTGTTTATTACAAAGCAGCCGTTTTCTCCCTCTTTACCTGTGTGACGCAGAATATTGGTAATGTACTACCCCGCTCTACTCCCGAATTCCAATTGCGATTGCATTTTGTTTTAAAATGATATCTCTCCGCTCTTTCTCTGACTCCAATTGCGATTTATATGTGGGTCCTGCCTCTCCCTTCCTTTTTCCCATTTAAAATTCATTTTTCCCTTCATAAAGCATATAATTTCATTTAGTTCTATTTCTACGGCATTTTATTAAAAGTCAGAGAATAAAGAAATAAAGGAAATCAAGGGAACATTCCAAGGGCTAAGAGCTTAAAATAAAATGAATATATCTACAAAAGAAAAAAATAGGAGATCTATTCACCAGATTACCTAATTTTCGTTTATGCAGCCTAAACAAGCAAATCTTCAAAGCAAACAATGTGATGCTGTCCCTTACTTTTAGGGGAAAATTGCTGTATTAATTTCTATGATTGTATTTTAGCTGTTAGAATAGCCCCCATTTCTGTGGATCTGTGTTCCCACATTTCAAATTATTTATTGTATTGTCAATCATTTGTAAAGGAGTTTTTTTTTTTTTTTTTCTTAGGAAAAAGTAGGGGAATAGTGTGGAAGAACATCTCTGCGCTACATTGTACAAATTGACAGGGATTAATAAGAGATGCAGCTTTGATTTGTGGGATCCATGCGGTATGAAATTTAGCATTTGTTCTCTTCTTTGTTTCATATGTGAATTGTTATGTGTTCCATTCACCCATAAACATTTCTTTTGAATGCTTTCAATATAGAAAGGTAGAATCCATTTTATATGCTCTGCCTTGGGAAATAATTCATGCTCTGTGTGTTTTCTTCTGTTTGAAAGGGATCCATTTATTGTGCCCTTTTCATCTCCTCACCAGTCTTTCCATCCCATCCTTATTAAATTTAAATCTTCTAAGTTTCTTGCCTATCTTGCCCCATGAAATACTCTGTGTCCTGATTTAATTCTCAGTTTCAACTATCCCTTCATATCCCACACATCCCTGAAATTCATTCATTCATTTATTTTATTAAACCTTTTCCATAATTTTATCTAGCCTAATATCAGTCCATTTATTGTGTTCCATTGAATATTATTTTACGGAGAGAGCCCTCTCCTGTCCTTGTAGGGCTAGCTACAAGGCTGAGCGTGGTTTAGTTTGTTACCCCCGTGCCTTTGAAGTTCGGGGTCCAATTCCCAAAGCAATAAAGGATATCTTTTACAACTGTATTGGGCACGAATGAAATGATGTGTGAATGCATAATATAAACTCTAAAATACTTTAGTGCTTTGATCAAGGCAAAAGCCTAGTTCTCCATGATATTTTACTTCAACAATGCATCTCTTAAAGCTTGAATAAAAAATTCTATGGGATTCTCTTGTCCATCCTTATTTTTCTGCAGCAACACAGCAGCAACTGTGTGCACTGATGCAAAGGAGAAAATGATGAAATCCTTGGTGAAATCAGGGTTGATGAGAGTTGGTGCTATAGTAAGTGCCTGCTTTACTAGGTTGAAGGACTGATTAGCCTCTCTGGTTCACTTGAATCCTAAATCTTTCTTGAGCATGTTAGTGATATTCCATAGGAGTTCTGCAAGGTTTGGTATAAACCTCCTCAAAAAATTTATCTTCCCAATGAAGGATTGTAGTTCTTTGATGTTTCTGGGATGACTGATTTGTAGAATGCCCTCAATCATGCTGGGGTCAATATTGATCCCTTATTCAGATATGATGTGGCCTATAAGGTTCCCTTATTCACGACCAAATAATGATTTCTTAGGATTCAGAGATAGGCCAAACTTTCTGCATTTCTCAAACACTCTTCTCAAATGGGCTAGATGCTCTCCATAGGTCTTCAAATATACTATAATATCATCAAGATATATCATGATGAAGAGACCAATTTATTCTGTAAAAAGAAATATCCTTTGCTCTTTGAAAAGTGGCACCAGTGTTTATTAATCCACAGGGCATTTTTACATACATGAAAGTTCCCCATGGGGTGGTAAAAGTCATTTTGTGTTGATCATCGGGGTGTACCAACACTTGATTGCACCCTGAAAAACCAGATAGCAGAGAGATTATTTTGGAGCCCACTACATTTTGTAATATGTGGTCCATCTTTGATAAAGGGTAGTTTTCGTTGAGAGATTCCTTGTTCAGAATTATGAAGTCAATGCAAAGCCTGATCTCACCTGTCTTCTTTCTTAGAGGTACAAGATTGGAAACCCATTCGAAGTATCTGATTGGGACTATTCTCTTTGAATCATACATATTCTTGATCTCCTTCTCCACCTAAGGCATTTGGGTAGGATTTATCCAGCGCAGTTTTTCTTTTAAACGCTTATGATTCTCCTTGAGTGGAATTTTATGTTGAATAATATATGTATCATAAGCTTTCAGGTCTTCATAACTCTAGGAAAATATATCAATGAATTCTTTGAACAGAGAGATGTATTTATGTTTTATGGTTGTAATCAGTGTTCTTGACAACTTTACCACCTTGGGCTCCTGCTCACTACCCAAATTGCATTCTTCGATGTTTTCTTCTGTAGATTCCATTTTTTCTTTCTTAACCACATCATTGAAATCAAATATCTCCTCGAGAGGGACCAGTCCCCTCGACAGGGTGTTGTCTCTAAATTCCAGTACTTCAAATTATTCCTTTTCTAGATCTTCATGCACCTCTATTGTATGCTTATCTTCACTCACTGAAAAATTAACATCAAAATGGTGAGGGGGCTCCTCCCTACACATTTTCTTTCTAGTGGAAAAATCTTCTTCACTGTCTCGGTCCAAATCGGAATCTTCAAACTCACCCTTAGATTGGAGAAAATTCTCAATCTATTTTTCATCTTCAAAGGCTTGCCAATATCTCATATTGTTAGGGACTGTTGGGCAGTGTTTAACCTACACTGTATACTATTTGTTGGGGTGAGGAAATTGACAAGTGCTGGCTGAAAATGATAACCCATTATCCATGAAATTCTGATTCCTTGGAACTGCAGCAAGGTCATATTATTCAAATGTTTTTAGGATGTCAAGGGAAGCATTCCTGTACGCTCTCAATCTGGGATGCTTCACTGAATATTCTCCCATGATTTGTTTAATGACTAGCTCAGAATCCCGATGGATAGAGATTCTCTTGGCTCCTAGTTTCTTGAGCAAATGTAAACCCAAAAGGAGTGCCTTGTACTCTACTATATTGTTGCTACACTGAAATTGTGTCTTGTAAGAATGCCCTTCTGCATAGTTATTGTCAATATTTCATATCCACACACCTACTCCGGAGCCAAATTTGCCACACGAACCATCAAAACTCATGTTCCAAAAGGGTAAATTTTCAGAATTTCATTGCACAATTTCCATTTGGACTGATTGTTATTTCTTATGGTCTTCTTCTTCTTCAGTTACTTGTTCATCAATATGTACATCATTATAAAGAATAAATGAATCAAGGTTAGTGTTGAAAGAGTACAAGGGGTAATTATGAGGCTTCTCTAGACTACTCACCATGTATTTCATTAGGGTCTCCCTATACAACCTCCTTTGCTGGCCAAAAACTAGCATGGTAGCATAACTCATATCCACTTGGAGAGCGCCTGAAATCTTGGCCCCCCATGTGCGTGATAAAATCATACCATATTTGGGAGAGATGTTGGCCATCACGATGTCCATCACTAAACTCTTGGTCGGTATTTGGGCTAATGTAACACAAAGATCTTTGATGAGGCCCAAACATTTAATTTTCCTAGAGTCAAAACAATAAAGGCCTTTGTAGGGTCAAGTTATTTCCATGCCAAGTTTCTCCATAACAATCTTTCACATGAGATTATGAGATGCACCTAAGTCTTTCATGGCATTACGGAGAATTTTATCATGAATATTCAAACTGAGATAAAATGGGGGAACACCTCCCTCTTTGAATTTTCCCTCTACTTCCGATCCAAACAAAAGTTTAGGATTTTCATCATTTATATTGACAGTATCAGAGATTTCTCTTATGTTTAGTGCTTTTAGGATTTGAGACCTATATATATATATTATTTTACTAATTCAGTGAGCGGGACAGAGATATTTATTTTGGCAATTTCATTCTCAATATTGAATGGTGTCTGTCTCTTTGGAAGATTTGAATCACTTTTCTGAAGCACTATTTTTGCATCCATTTGAGATTGTTGACTTGTATTAGGGATATCAACTAAACATTTTTTCTAGGGTTGACTACTGGTTTGCTTGTGCTGCATTCTAGATCATTATTTCTGTTTATTTTAGTAATTTTCTTTGACTTTTATGTTGATTTCTTAGGACTAACTTTAGGGGCCTTAGCAGTAGATTTTTCAAAATTACTTCTCTTGGGGATATCTGAATTTTCTTGCTTCAGAGGTTATATTTTCTATGCACCTCCATGACGGTATTCTTGAACCCTTGTTTATAATCTTTAGATTATTCAAATTCTACTACAGTTTGAGTCAAACTAAATACAGCTTGTTCTTCTTGGGTGAGGAAAAAAATATCTTCATCATTAATTCCGATCAGATTAATTTGACTTTCCTCTGGATCCTCAACCACCCCCTCATCCTCATAAGCATAATTTTCTTGGAATGGAGGCCTAATTTTATGGTCAAGTCCTATTTGTTCTCTTTGTCTGATTTGAGGGGGGTTTCTTCTAAAGTGTGGTTTTTATTTTGAGGAGCTAGCTGATTTTCCCTAGGGACAGCTCTCTCATTCAAGTTGATTCTCGCCATCATTATCTCCATCATTCTAATCATACTATCGATCTTGGCATCAGAAGTGGAAGCTATATTCTCTTCAATAATCATGACTCTTTTCTCACTTCTCAATCTATCCCTTTTTGCAATATAATTTTCTTCCACACCTACAACACTCCTCTGCATCTCTTCCAGTGTAGCGGGATCTTTTTCTCTCAACTGATAAGCCATCTCTGGATCAAAACCATCTGAAAATTTCATTAGCGATAAGCCTTGAGGGGGTTTCATGTGAGTTATATATTGTTGAATCTAGTGCAGTAATCTTGGACACTCTCTCCATCGTTTCTCTTGATGTTTTCATATTCTGATAGGATTTAGAGAGGATTTTTCTTAACTTCCCATTTATTTATGAACAACTGGAGAAGGGTAGGGAGGTCATGGACACTATTAGGGGTTAAGCCTTTGAACCATTTTTTTACTTCTTCCCCTATACGTCGAGCAAACATTCACATTTGGATAGTTTCTTCCTCTATCTCTTTGTAGTCAAAAGCATCATTCATTTTGTCCACATGTTGTTGAGGAGTTTCGGAACTAGTTCCATCAAAATGTAGGATTTTGGATTGATAATCCTGTGGCATAGGCTCCATAAGTTGTGTTAGCACTAATGGAGCATACCAGGCTTCCATGATTGGTGGTTGTGGGACCGAAGGAGGGTTGATCAAAGGAGGGTTTACCAAGGGAGGTGGGGGGTTAAATGGAGGAAGGTGGACCATGGGTGTATGAGTGGAGGTTTGGGAACGCTGGGAGGAATGGTTTGAGGGGATGGTAGGAGCTAAAGCTACACTTGATTAATTGAGTTGAGGATGAGAAAATTTGGAAACAACTGAAGAAGTTGTTGTAGTCAGAGTAGATAATCCTACAGACTACTGAAGATAAGCATCATCAATAGTTGAGGTGAGCTCTGTTACCAGAATTTGAAGGGAGTTTTTGGGCCCAAATTAAGGTATGTTGTCACCCTGTAATTAATTCAAATTATGTTATAATTTTGGGAAGTTCTCCTTCATCTCAACAATAAAGAAATAAAAGATTTATGAAAACGAGAACAACTAAGCTAACGACAAAAGGGATTTTTTTATAATAGAAAACTGACTTCTTTTTTCTCCGCATGTAGGAAGGCAGAGTAGCTAGACCGGTAGGAAATGGAAGCTAATAAACAAACACAAACATGATAGATCTTGGTAACGCCCAATGACCAGAAGAAGGTAGATAGACGAATGTGAACCCAAGAACTCAAATGATAGCCATGTGCAACGGGCTATCGTTTGGAGAATACCTTCTCAATTTGTAAAATCACATTTAAAAGGATGAGGGAAATCCATTCTGAAGGGGGGGGAATCAACTTGTCTAATTGTATTTTTGTAATATCATTGGAAGTAGTATAGAGTTGCGAACAATGATATTTTGAAGTTTTTACTACGCTAGAGCTTCTGGTGGTTTGGGCCCAACCCTTGGAAGTTCCTTGCAAATTCGCATACTGTGTGTAGTCGCAAAAGAAATGTCTAAGTATCTGATGCAGTTGTAAAGTATATTCTATTCAATAAAATTCCAATTAATTTTCCTTCAAAATTGTTAGCAATTGTATTCTTTGAGTTAGATTATTCACATTTATATTTTCTGAGTTGTCATAATTCTTTTGGTTTCTTTCAATGTCATTGCAATTGATTCAGAGATCATAGAATAGTTGCTTTCAACGATACTAAACCTTACATATTTCATTCCCTTTTCAGCATAGCGAAGTGTTCGATTAGTGATTAATGTCAATTAATTAGTTTACAAGATAATTCCATTGCAAAATTATCTAAGTAATTATTTTTGTTCAATTCAATTTAATTGTTGTTCAGTTCAATTGGACGACCTTTCAATTTAGTTTGATTTCTTTTGTTTGATGTAATTTAATTATTTTCAGTCTATTTAGATTGTGGTCCAATTCGATTAGACTGTTGTTCAGTTCATCTAGATTTTTGTTCAATTTAGTTAGACTGCTATTTAAATTTAATTAGATAGTTGTTCACTCCATTCAACTTGCTGTTCAAACTGTTGTTCTGCTATTCGACCGTAGGCTCGACAGAAGAATTAACTAAGCCAATCTTCGATAGGTTAATTGAACTCAGAAGGCTAGCTAATCCTTCCTCCTAAGTAACATAGAGTAACTATTAATCAATTTCACTCACATATACCCTGCCAACACCCTTCAAATAAGAATACTTACGTCGGGTTGATAATTAAATGAGAAGCACTAGAGTTCTCTATAATAAGCCACCTCTGGACACCAAAATTTTGGCACCGTTTCCGAGGAAAGTGTTAAGAGTGATCTCCTTCATTCATCCTTCTCCATTTTTGTGAAGAATTGGGTATTAAAAATGAGACGTAAGAACCTAAATGCTGGCAAGCAACATGCTTGCCCTTTAGCCCGCTTCCCAGCAAGTCATATAAAGACCAGTAGAATAGGTGCTCTTGTTTTATGACTAGGAAGAAGAAGATAGAAATAATATGAAATCATTCACAAAAATCCTCACAATCCAAAGGACTAGTGACAATTGGAAGAACAACATATATAAATGAAATCATTAATAAAGCTAAATCTCATGCATCTATAGGACCCAGAATTGTTTCCATTCAAATTCCTATCATACTCCATCAGGCGGCAGCCTCACCATCTGTAGCCTACACGGAGATTCACTATGAGATAGAAGTGTCTGGGCGAAGCCTTGAGAATACCAATCATATAGACACTGACCCTTCAAAAGAGGGAGGTTCTTGCAACTTACAAGAAGGTGGGGGGAGAGACTAGTGGAGGAATTCACATAGAAATGTCATAACCTAAGTGCCATGAAAGAGTAGTCAAAACAGAAGTACTTAGGATCCTAGATCAAGGAAGTGCTATAAAACCGCCACCCATTCACCTCCCAAACCCATTGGAATTACTCCTACAAATCAGGAAATTCCCAAAGATTTCTGGCACCTCTTTGATCAGATGGAAAATAATCAAAATTAGAATCAAAGGCAGACATCAACAATAGAATACCCCATTGTTGATCATGCTGCCAATGCTCCTATGAAATCCATTCCCTTACACAGCATTCACACCTTTCATGGATTGACCACAGAGGATCTTGATGCATTCCTATTCGAACTTGATGTCTTATGTAGAGGATATGACTGCACCACTGACCCTCAGAAACTAAAATTATTTCCATCCACCTTAAAAGGAACTACGCTACGCTGGTTCATGGGATTGGGTTGGGGAACTATAAGTAATTGGGACCAGATGAAGAACATATTCCTTACCAAATACAAAGACTATTATCGAACCCAAGATCTAAAAGATGAGATCTTCAATATGTCTACAAAAGACAATGAAACATTAGAAGAATATGTAGAAAGATTTCAATACAATTTATAAAGGTCTCCATATACCACGTTATCCAAGGACATATTCAAAGCCACAATGATTAAAGGAATGAAAAAATAATGGGTGTAAAAACTTAACATAATGGTAAAAGGAGATATTTACCAAGATGAATATGATGATATTATTTCCTTGTGCATTAGATGCTCCCGGGGTACTGTGAAAAATCGACCAAGTGGGCGAGATTCTATAAAAAAGAACCTTAAATATGGAAATGTAACTAGAACAGAATTTGGAAATCTTCTAGAGGATTTCAAAACTGACATCTTAGGTACTTTGACAACACAACTCGACGTTTTACAAGCCAAACAAAAGCAAGCTATAGCGGAACAAAGCTTAGTCGCCTTTTGCCCAAGATGTCAGAAGAAACGTAGCCAGAGGGAATGTCCATTAGACATGGTTTAGACTTGTGCCATTTGCACTAAGGATCATACTATGGACCAATTTCCTTCACTTCCTGGGCTGAAAGTAGTTTTTAAAGAAGCAGAGGAAGAAACAGAACCAGTCTATTTAATGAATCAACAATGACAATGGAAAGCACAACCAAGTATGCCATCATACCTGCCATAGTTCTTTCCTTCTTTACAGTTTAACCAGAAAAACCCAACAACAGCATGGCAGACTCAAAATCCTTTTCCTTCTTGGCCAAACCAATCATTTCCTATGCTACCCTGGCCTACACCACCTTCATCAGGGAATAATTATCCGAACTTCCCTTATTCTCCCCCTCATTGGCAAAGTGTTCCATATCAAACCCAGTGGCCAAACCCCCTCCTCAAAACACTAACTGGAATGGGCAGCGACCCATGGGAATGACCAACCTGTCAATAGGAGCAGGGACCCAAAATCAACCTACGCTACCAATGCCATACCCAGTCCAGCACAAACAGCAACCTGTCATACGCCCCCAATTGCCATCTCAGCCTAATCCTAATCCTAACAACATACCAGTTCAACTAATTCAGATCATAGAAAATATAAATTTCGACACCAAACAGAAGCAATGCAACGAACGAAGGTTGAGGTCAGGATGTATCATCTTACCTGTAGAAGTTACGACTCCACCTCAGCCCTGAATTGAAACTCCAACTGAACCTAGCCTAACAAACATAATGGAAACATAAACATGTAAATATAAGGAAACAGTTGATCAACAAAGACCTGAAGAACTTAGGGTGACTCTGCTGCCATTTCCTAAAAGATTAACTTTGCCCAGGCCTATAATCGCTCTAAATTTTGACATCCTGGGAGAATTAAGAAACCTTTGTATCAAAATTCCTCTTCTCCAAGCTATCCAAGACATCCCCATTTATGAAAAAATAATTAAAGAGCTATGTGGAAAAAAAACGAGTAAAAAATACAAAGGTTGCACCCACCGTTCACATGGTAGGAATGCTATCTGACTTGTTACAAGGTAGGGAATTTCCAGTGAAATATGAGGACCCAGGAACCCCATTGTAATAGTACAAATATCTATCCACTCATTTCCAAAAAAATTGGTCGAACTGGGCGTAGCCATTAACATCCTCACTACTGGGGCTTGTGAAGATCTGGGCATATCAACTTTAGAACCGACGACTACCCTGTTGGAACTGGCTGACAGATCTGTTATTAAACTAGAAGGGATAATACATAACATACTGGTCTCTGTGGACTCATGGGAATACCCAGCTGATTTTTTATTTATTAACCCCAAAAACAGGATGGAAGGGCACCCATTGATTCTTGGGTGGCCTTGGCTAGACACAGTAGATGCTTACATAGGCTGCCGAGAAGGTAGTATGACTATCACAAGAGGAGATTCCATAAAAAACATCATTATTTATCCACCTTCCAAACCAATCCTACCCACAGTAAAAATTCGCAAACATCCATGTACATATTGGGAGAAAAACATTTGCCCACCTCTGACACTAGTAGAAGCTATTGAATTTAAGGATCAGACTGAAGATGACGTAATCAATAACTTTATGAATCAGACACCCACAGCTGGAAATTTAAAACGCCAGATGCTGAAAACAATAATTAAAAACGAAGGTCAAGAAAACTCTATGACAGATATTGAATATCATCATGTTTCCACAACTACTATATGTAACAAAATACCAAATGAGATTGAGCTAGGAGAAGTTCTAAATATTAATGGAAATTTGGATAACGACCAAAAGAAAAGGCTTATAGAAATCTCGTGGAATCATCAAGGGGAATTTTATTGGGATTACCAATACATGAAGGGTTTCGACCCATAGCTATGCACCCACCACATCTATACCAATAGGGATGCATGCCCCATTAGGCAACCTCAACGAAGGCTAAACCCGCACTTAAAAGATATCATAAAAAAGGAACTGCAGAAACTATTAGATGCCAATTTCATTTATCCTATCTCAAACAGCAAATGGGTCTCCCCCCTATTATTCTTCCCTAAAAAGAATGGGAAATGGATGATCTACGTAGATTACAGAGAACTGAATAAAGCAACCCATAAAGACCATTTCCCCCTTCCCTTCATTGACCAAGTCCTTGACACACTGGCAGGGAAGCAGTTCTTTTCCTTCCTTGACAGGTTCAACGGTTATAGCCAAATCCAAATAGCTCCCGAAGATCAGGATAAGACAACCTTTACCTGCCTATGGGGTACTTTTTCTTACCGAGTTTTACCATTCGGATTATGTAATGCCCCAACAACATTCCAGAAGGCCATAATTAGCATTTTTTCTAATTTAATGAATGAAGGGCTTGAAATCTATATGGATGACTTCACACCATATGGGGAGGACTTCAATCAAGCCTTAGAAATGCTAGAGAAGGTGCTGGAATGATGCATTGCTACTAGGCTATGTCTAAGTGATGAAAAATGTCACATGATGATGACAAAAGAAGTGATCCTAGGTCACTACATTTCTGCGAATGGGATATAAGTAGATCCGGATAAAATATAGGTAATCCTTCTATTACCTACATGTTGTACATAGACTGAGGTATGCAGTTTTTTGCGATATGAATTGTATTAACGTAGATTTGTAAAAAAATTCTCACAAATAGCCACACCTTTGTATGCATTAACTGGAAACGTTGAATTTTATTAGATTGATAAATGTGATACCACTTTTGCAGATTTGAAGAAAATGGTCTAAACAGCATCAACCCTATGGGGGCCTAACTAGAAATTTCCTTTTCACATTTCTTCATATGCCTTCGACAGATAAATTGGAGCAGTTCTTGGCCAAGAAGAGGACATAAAACCTAATGCCATTTACTATATCAACAAAAACCTCACTCCAGCTGAATTGAATTACACTGTGACCAAGAAAGAATTCCTAGCTATCATTTATGCTATTAATAAATTTAGGCACTGTATAACTGGTTATGAAGTATTCATGTATACTGATCAGCCTGCTATTATATATCTAGCCAATAAAACAACCACTAATGGGAGAATAACTCGTTGGTTGCTGTTGTTGCAGAAATTCGATATAACAATTAAATACCATCCAAGAAAGGAAAATGTGGTCGTAGACTTCCTGTCCAAATTTCCAAAAACAGACGACACACTAGCAGTCGATGATCAGTTCCCTGACAAACATTTGTTTGTTTTAAAACACCATGGTGTGCAGATGTTGCAAATTACTTGGTAGTCGGGAATCTACCCAGACATTTAACACCTAAAGAACGGAAACCGATTGTACAATGTAGTGTAAGGTTCTCCTGGATCGGCGGTTACCTCTTCCACAAGGGGGCTGATATGCACATATGGAGATGCATCAGAGAGGATGAAATCTATGACATCCTACGAGCCTACCATGATGAACCTTGTGGCAGCCATTTCGCAGAACATAGAACGGGGCATAAAGTGATGTAATTAGGCTATTATTGGCCTATGGTTTTCAAAGAAGCAAAAAAATATGTCCAAGCTTGCGATAACTACCAAAGAATGGGTTTCCCAAGCCAAGCTGATGAAATGCCACTACAACCACAATTGGTGGTAGAACCATTCGAACTATGGATGCTGGACTTTGTTGGACCATTCAGCCCACCATCAAACCAGAAATTCCACATATTAGTTGCTACAGATTATGTAACCAAATGGGTATAAGCAATGGCCTTGTCAAGAGCCACGAAAGAATCAGTAATTAAGTTTATTTTTGAACTATTCGTATGATATGGTTTTCCACGGGAAGTGATAACCGATGGAGGGGCATAATTCATAGGTAATAAAATTTCAGCCACTCTAAGAAATCACCATATCACCCATAGGATTACGTCTCCTTACCACCCTCAAGAAAATGGGCAAGTTGAAAGCACCAACAAAGTTCTGGAAGAAATCCTTACTAAAACTGTAGCAGCACACCATCGGGATTGGGCCAATAGATTGCTAGAAGCCTTATGGGCTTATCGTACAACCTAGCGAGACACCACTGGATACTCACCATATTAGCTAGTAATTGGGAGAGAACCTATATTCCCTATTTATTTTGAAATCAAAACTTTAAGAACAGCCCAGGAAGTAGGACTGGACTTAACAGAAGCCCAAGATAGAAGACTCCAAATAAATGAATTAGACAAAATACGTCTACTAGCCCTACAACGCACATCGATCATACAACAACAGCGGGCTAATTGGCATGATAACCTTATCAAGAAGAAAATATTTCAAAAAGGAGATTGGGCCCTCCTTTATGACTTCAGATTCCAAAATTTTCCGAGAAAACTAAAAACAAGGTGGCTTGGTCCATATGAGATTCATGAAGTACACGTCAATGGCACACTCACACTGATCACCATAGATGGGTATGGTTCAACATACCGAGTTAACGGACATAGAGTACACCTCTATCGCAAACCTCTCACAATAGAATATTTTTGCCAACATATACAAAACGATCCCACCATCCAAGTTGTGGCAAAAGGGGGTGACAACCCCACAAACTCAAGTACATGAGAGCTTTGCTCCTATCATTTGTAAATATTGTACATAGATATATTATTTTCTTGTACATTCTTCATGTTTGCAATTTTTTCTCCTCGTAAGCGGCATTTTTATTTATGTTGTTCAATTTGTGAACAATTACTGTTCAATCTTTGAACAGTTGTTGTTCAGTAAAATTGAACAGCCATTTCTGGTGTTTTCATTTTTGTTGTTCAATTTACGAAAAACTATTGTTCAATCTTTGAATGGCTGTTGTTCAGTCAAATTGAACAGCCGTTTCAGGCGTTTTCACTTTTTTTGTTCAATTTCTGAACAAATGTTGTTCAATCTTCGAACGGTTGCTGGTCAATTGAACTGAATAGCCTTTTTTTTTGTGTTCTTTATTTTTTTTTTCAGCGGCTGTTCAATATTTGAATGCATATTGTTCAGTCGAATTGAACAGCCATTTCTGGTGTTTTTATTTTTGTGTTTCAATTTGTGAACAACTGTTGTTCAATATTTAAATGGTTGTTGGTCAATCGAATTGAACAACCATTTCTTTTTGTGTTTTTATTTTTGTTGTTCAATTTGTGAATGCTTGTTGTTCAATATTTGAATGGCTACTGGTCAATCGAAGTGAACAGCCGTTTTTTTTGCGTTTTCATTTTTGTTGTTCAATTTTACAAACGGTTGTTGTTCAATCTTTGAACGACTGTTGTTTATTCGAATTGAACAGCCATTTCTGGTGTTTTCACTTTTGTTGTTCAATTTGTGAACAACTATTGTTCAATCTCTAAACAGTTGTTGGTCAATCGAACTAAACAACCATTTTTGTGTGTTCTTTATTTTTGTTGTTCAATTCATGAACAGATGTTGTTCAATTTTTGAACAATTTTTGTTCAGTCAAATTGAAAAACTATTTTTATGTTCTTTATTTTTTCTGCTCAGTTTGTGAACAATTGTTGTTCAATCTTTGAACGGATGCTATTCGGTCAAATTGAATAGACGTTTTTTGGCTTTTTTATTATTATTTTTGTCGTTCAATTCATGAACAGTTGTTGTTTAGTCTTTGAACGGTTGTTGTTCAAATGAATGAAACAACCATTTCCCGTGTTCTTTATTGTTGTTGTTCAATTCTCGAACAATTGTTGTTCAATCTTGCTACTATTCAGTTGAATTGAATAGCCACTCTTTGGCATTTTTTTTGTTGTTCAATTTGTGAATAGCTGTTATTCCATCTTTGAACAGCTACAGTTCAATCAAATTAGACAACCATTTTTTTTCTTTCTTTTTCTTGCTTTTTCTTTATCTTGTTGTTCAAATTGAATAACCTTGGTTTTCCCTTTATCTAGCACCCCTCATTTACACTACATTAGCGCTCAAAAAAGCATCTCCGAGTAGATAATGGCAGTTCAAAAAGAGAGGGAAATGGTAAAATCACAAATATGAAGACTCCCTAACACCATAATCCGTAAATAGGAAGCTAACATTGCATATAGATGAAATGAAAGGCTAAGTCATCCCCAGTTCAAATAAGTTATCATATGATATATGACCATATGATGGTATATATTCCTACACTATTCGAGTAATATTTCCACCCAACATGAAGGAATGGGAATGAGGGGTATTAATTGTATTGGCATTCTTTCACTTCTTTCACCATCCCTCACTCTTAAGGAGTTAATGAGCCTCCCTTCGTGTATAAATAATAACTATTATGTGTTCATCCAAAATTTTAAGAGGATAGGGGGTCACATCATGAGCCATCCTACCATGATCATAGGGATTTAACAAGTGACATGCCTACAATGGCCACCACACAAGGGTAATGACCTTCTTCACTGCTTTAAGGATAGGAGGTCTCATCATGAGTTAGCCTGATCATTCTATTACAATCCTAGTGAATGGAACTGTACTATCTGGATATCACACCAGCACAGTGACCTCCTTATAAATCAAGATATTACAATTCAAAAAGAAGTGCTACGCTTATATGAAAATTTTTAAGAGAGGATAGGGGGCCTCATCACGAGCCAGCCTACCACATTCATAATAGCGTAGCAAATGACATGCCCACAATGGCCACCACACCAGGGTAATGACCTTCTTAACTGTTTGAAGGATAGGAGGTCTCATCATGAGTCGGCGTGATCACTTTGCTACAACTCTAGTGAGTGGCACCATGGTTATCTGGACACCATACCAGCATGGTGATCTCTCCATAAAATTGGTAGAATAATTGCTTGTACATAAGGCTCATGGCTCATACTTTCGAGTTAAAATAACAACCTCGTCAAGGCTATGAATGCCTGCTAACAGCAGTGGCTCTGCTTATGGTATGAAAGTATGTTATTTCAATAGAAAATTTCTTTTATATACACCTTATCCTCAAATCCTTCTTCCACAAGCTATTACTCGAATCATTGATAAATACAACCTCTCACAAGAATACCTATCAAGAGATATGCTTACATATGCAAACTCCGAGATGACAAAAGAAATCATTACTTGACTTAGTCATGCTTCCTTCATAACTTTTCATTGACTGAGGAAATCATATCATAATAATGATTATACCATTCCCTCTCCCTTTCCGGTCACTTTCGCACAAGATACAATTATGACAAACTTCCAAAACCGATATTTACACTACATATGCTAGTAATTACTCAGCTACCTGAAGCTCAACCTGCTCATTCACATATAGATCATTATTACCAAATACTAACATTCCCATGCCTGCATTCACCATTTCCCATATCTCTCCTGTACTTGAGGGGGTGGGCGCCATTTCTTCGATGGAGGGGGTGTAATTGGTCTTAAATTGGAAAGCATGCAAAATATTTGCACAAATCCTGCTAGACACGTCGATAAGATGAGAGGAACACTACAATTAAGGCATGAAGTTACCAGTTCAGAACCTCAATTTCTCTTTTGCTTACATACAACAGTCAGTCCTAAAAACAGAGCTGAGGAGAAATACAATCAAAAGAAGAAATCATATCAGCTATGGGTGGGAATTCCCTTCAAAAAGACCCTGTAAACTTTCTAATTTCAGATACAGCCAATGCCATCCTCCAACAAGCCAGCTGGCTGACATATGTACATCAATTATAGGGATTCGACATGAAAATCGCAATAAAATTTATGCAAAATTGGAAGAATGGAAAACCAGAGTTAAAGGTCGAATTATACCAGTCACAAAGGAGATTATTACTAAAATTTCCAGAATATCAGCAGAAGGAGAAAGATGGGCAGAAAAGCATCTCCTCCTATGAGAGGCAGTAGCAGCATATCAGGACCTAGAGGAGTTGTTGGAATGAAAAGGGAGAGGGATTAACCCTACCTATCTACACCAGCCATGGCAGGAGCTGTCGGCATTCATCCAAAACTTCATTACATGCAAAGGATGGTGGAATGTGGTAAAACCTCTACAAAAAAAACTTTTAGGTATGCTTAAACAAAATATTTTAATTAATCTACCTGCCTTCTTGAATTCCATATTGCATGACACTACTGTTCAATTGAGAAAAGCCAAAAATCCTGAAGCAGTGGTCAGCCATCAGGGGTTAATTAAACTAATCATCATTCATGAGTTGGATATGCGACAGATATTCTGAGACAATTTCGTTAACCCTGAGGTGCAGGAACCAGAAATAAACCCTAACAAAACTAAAATTGAACCCCTCAGGGTAAACACACCAAGGATAAAAGGGACCTGAACCACAACTTCAGAACCAAGTAGGCAAAAATGGTCCAAAACATTCCAAGGAACAATGGACCTCATGGAGGAAGCAGGACCATCCCATGCACCCTTGCAAGATTTTGAGGAAGATATGGCTCGAGTCCTAGGACAAATAAGGATAGACTACGAATCTAGAAACCCATTGGGAGAAAAAGAGCGATAGGAACTTGTTGATAAATCTATCACCCACAGTAGTTTTGGTCACACTAAAATCCTACCTGACCAAGATGAACCACAAGATGAGGAGGCTCTGTCCCCTCTTGAGAATTACGAGGTGTACAATGAAGGGCAGATAGAGGAGAGAATGGAATCAAAAAACCTAGTTAGGTGACACTGTCCTTGTGGAGAAAAACACACACACACACAGAAATATCCCCTTTGACACCTGGAGGCAGCACTGCTCCTCCCAGTCAGGAACCTCACATTGAGGTAAAATCTAAAGATTTAATGAGAACCACCATTCTAGAAAACCTTGAGGATGGAAACACCATCCCTAAAAAGGGGAACTCCGCTCCCCCACCACCTGTTGAAATTAGGATAGGTGAAAATTCAGAGGAAAAGAGAAGTAAGATACTAATCAGGGCCTACAAGAGATTAAAGAAATTGGTAAAATATATAAAAAACAACTAAAGGAGGAAAGAAGGGCCCGAAATCCAAAGAAGGAAACCACCACTACAGGAACCCAAACAGAATTGGTAAATACTATTGAAGACAAAAGGCAAACTAACTTAGCTGACATTGTTGAGACTGGAACCCAAACTAAATTGGTAACCACTTCAGAAGCTGAAGTGCAGACCAACTTAGCAGACACCACTGAGGTTGGAATTCAGACAGAACTAGCAACCACCAGTGAAGCCTCTACCGAAACCAGACATAAATTTATAGAAGAAAAGGGGACCCAAACAGAGGAAGTACCTACCTATGCCCATCTGGTAGAAAAATTTGTCAACCAGAAACTATGCAATGAACTAGTGCAAACACAACATTAAATAGCACAATGTAGGAAGGAAGTGGTTCCATTACAAGAATATCAAGCACTACTGAAAAAGAGGAGAACAAGAAAAGGTAAAAAGGGCACAAGAGTATGTGGAGCAAGCTAAGAAACAAATCTCTACAATTTTCTCTCTATATAATGATGCGCTATCATGTAGAGCCTCGAGAACCGACTATGCCCTATTCTTAATAGAACTGTATTTAATCCTGAGAGTCAAAGCTTTCAAGGCAGGAAAATCCACTACTTTCAGGACTATAGAAGAATTTGTCCACTATTGTAATGATCAAGATGAACAGGTCCAGTGCCTCCTATGTGAACTGTACATGCATAATTTATTTTTAGAAGAAGACACAAAAAGCAACCCTAGTCCCTTCATAGGGGATGTTCAACTACAAGCCTTCCTTTCATTTGCTAAAAACCAGATCAGGTGGCCCAAGGCCTACAACATCTTCCAGAAAAGAGAGAATGACCTAGATTTATGGGTCAAAGGGGAACCTACAAAGCCCCTGCAATTGTTCATTCAACACAAAATCTTCATGAGAAGGTGAGGTGTAAGGACTAGGCCTGATCCCATCCATAAAGACATCATAGAGAATGGGCAAGAATACTTTGGAGAAATTCGGGACGCGGTCTTGGAAATGTATAAACCAAGGTGGATGGCCTCCACAAACAACTTGAAGAATCAAGACCCATTCGGCTGTAGGAATTTCAAGGTTGCTGCCTCCAAATTTCTCTCATATAGTAGCCTGGTCTACAGCATGGGGCCTATGTTGTTAGGGTGTAGATATAGAAGTCCTCTCCTCTGGTATCCTCCTGAGGAGTATAATCCCAATTAAAAATTTCCAAAGGGATCCACCAGTGCTGGCTTTGCAATCATGAAACAAAAATAGGGCGTCAGAGCCTACAAAGAGAATGTATACCCTGCCTAATCCTTGACTCAATTACATCTCAACCATCTATTTTCCTAAGGACATGAAATTAGGGAAGAAGGGGAGTATGTTGGGCCCAAATTAAGGTATGTTCTCACCCGGTAATTACTTCAAATTATGTTATAATTTTGGGGAATTCTCCTTCATCTCAAAAATAAAGAAATAAAATATTTATGAAAACGATAAAAACTAAGCTAATGACAAAAGGGATGGTTTTATAACAGAAAACTGACTTCTTTTATGTTCGCATGCAAGAAGGCAGAGTAGCTAGATCGGAAGGAAACATAATCTAATCAACAAACACAAACATGAGAGATCTCGATAATGCCCAGCGACCGACAAAAGGCAGACAGACGAATGTGAACCCAAGAACTCAAACGACAGCCACACGCAGTGGGCTGTCGTTTGGAGAATACCTTCTCATTTCGTAAAATCACCTTTAAAAGGATGAGGGAAATCCATTCTGAAGGGGGGGAGAAAATCAACTTGTCTAATTGTATTTTTTTAATATCACTGGAGGTAGTATAGAGTTGCGAACAACGATATTTTGAAGTTTTTACTACGCTAGAGCTTCTGCTGGTCTGGTCACAACCCCTGGAAGTTCCTCGTAAACTCACATATTGCGTGTAGTCACAAAACCAATGTCTATGTATCTTATGCAGTTGTAAATTATATTCCCATCAATAAAATTCCAGTTACTTTTCCTTCAGAACTGTTAGCAATTTTTTTCTTTGAGTTAGATTAATCACGTTTATATTTTCTAAGTTTTCATAATGCTTCTGGTTTCTTTTAATGTCATTGCAATTGGTTCACATATCGTAGAATAGTTGCTTTCAATGATACTCGCCCTGTGACGGATTTCATTCCTCTTTCATCATAGAAAAGCGTTCGATCAATGATTAATGTTAATTGATTAGTTTACAAGAGAATTCCATTGCAAAATTATCTAAGTAATTATTTATGTTCAATTCAACTTAATTGATGTTCAGTTTAGTTAGACTTCCTTTCAATTTATTTTGATTGCCGTTATTCGATGTAATTTAATCACTGTTAGTCTATTCAGATTGTTGTCTCTAATTCGATTAGACTGTTGTTAAGTTCATCTATATTGTTGTTCAATTCAGTTAGACCACTGTTTAAATTCAATTAGATAGTTTTTCACTCCATTCAACTTGTTGTTCAAACTGTTGTTCTGCTATTCAACCGTAGGCTCGATAGAAGAATCAACTAAGCCAGTCTTCGATAGGTTAATTGAATTCAGAAGGCTAGATAATCCTTCCTCATAAGTAACATAGAGTAACTATTAATCAATTTCACTCGCATATACCATGCCAACACTCTCTAAATAAGAAGACTTACCTTGGGTTGATAATTAAATGAGAAGCACTATAGTTGTCTATAATAAGACACCTCTGGACACCAACAGAAGTCAAAGTGTTGGAGAAATTGAAGATCAGTTTGATTGGAGGTCGAGGCTTCCCCAAATGAAATTTTCTGTAAGATGGCTGGATCAAAAGTTGCTTGGTCTATCCAATTCTGAGATTTGGTTCTAAACAAGCTTTTCTAAAAGTGTAGGTCGAATTGGATATCTTGTAATTTCAAGGTTTTTAGGGAGGGAACTTGCTTTGTGAATAGGCCTGCTAATAGTTGGATTTTCAGATCTGGGAGTTTTTCTTAGGATTTTATCTGGATTTTCAACTATTGCAGGGGGATTTGGGTCAGGATGCGATCTAGTGAAGATTCTTTTGGAATCCAGAATTCATACCCAAGGCACAAATAGGCCAAATACTTTTCAAAAACCAATATGTAGTAATTACTTAAGACACAGTATTTCAACTTAGGTTTCTGAGTTCAGATGAAATATTAAGCTTCTCAATAGTTCCCTAGTATGGTCACCATTATGTTGGCACTCTATAATTTATAATATTGGCAAAGCTAAACTATAAATAACAACATCAAACCTCTTGGAGTCTAGGACCTAGACTTCCTAGACTCAGAGAGGGCTCTCTTTGTTTTATGATTTAAATCAATTTGACTTGCTAGTTATAAGTACTGATATTAGGCTAGTTACAGTGATGAAGTTTGTTTTTTTTTTTTTTTTATTGGGTGGTTGGACAGATAGGGCTGCATAGGCTATTCTATTGGGAAATGGAGCCAAAGGCTAGAAAGGCACATCAAAATCAAGAGCAAATCATAGGGCAAGCTAACTGTGCGAAATGGATCTTAAGAGCTGTATGAATTAGGAGGTGGAAGAAATAATAAGGTTCAGTAATGACTAAAGAGAAATTAAGAATTATTTAAATGGACTTCAATAGAAAACATTCAGATTGTAAATTGAAGACAAAATTAAGGCGCTCCGACAACGAATCTTAATCTAAAATATTTTATTTACAATTAGATGAGCATATACACAACAAAGAAAATGATGGAAACATTTAAAAAAAGAAGAAACACATCACCATTTTAACATAGCTCAAGAATCTTGTAACTGGTCTTTGATTATCGATGTCCAGCTCCAAAAATATAGTGCTCCAATAGTAATTCTTACAATACATATGCTAATATATCCAAACCCTTCTAATGAGAATTCTAGCATTATTTAACTAACAACTAAGTTGGTTTTCCCTAATCTACACTAGAAACCTTTATTTATTACAAACAAAATGAAATTAGACAAGTGTGGCCATGCAAGGCCAGAATAAAGAAAATCTCAGATGAACACCACTTGCATAATTTATTATGGTAACTCTTCAAGGATGCAAAACTCAGGCGTCTCTTTGTGAATCAACAAATTGGCTTGGAGGCCGTTGTGATGGTTTTAAAGAGGTAACCAATGGAGGCTCTGACATCTGGCTCTGTTCTATAGAAAAATATAATTTATTAATTAATCTTGTGCAGTGCTAGCCACTCCTCATTGATTGGTGTCAGTGCTGGTGCTTCATGCTGCCCCTTTAGTCTTCGTCGTTCAATCTCTGCATAAATGCTTGACTCGACTTTACTGTCTTTTTCTTTATAACGTTCATCCTTGCCTACCTTTGACCACCCTTGTCAGGTTTGGCCTGAGTCTTTCTAACATGCATAGCCTATTTCCTCATAAATGGTGCATAAACTTTATATGCCTGGTTGTGGAGGGATGGCAGCTGGCAGACGTGGTGCAACAGTAGTGGTAGTGGCCGAATGAATAAGGTGGCGGTTTTGAGGCGTGCAAAAACAACTTTTTGAAGGTGGTCTTAGGTGGTAAACGGTAATATAGAAAGGGGGTGTAAAATAAAAGAAGGGCCAGACACATAGCGAGGAGGGGCTAAGTGATACCACCCATTTCAAGCCCCCCCCCCCTATGGTTAAATATCGGAAGCTAACCGGGGGTGCGAAATGCACCAGGACCAACGAATGAGGAGGGGATAATTTGAGATGGAGGAAAGATGTAGGGCGAGGAGGAGGAGGTAACGAGGTGGCAGTAAGGTGGGACCGGACTCTACCCTTTCTGTTTTTTTCTACCCGAGCCCTTTCAGTCATTTTCAACCCTTTTTGAAGCGAAACAGTGTAAAAAACCATTCACTAGGACTTGAAATCCTTTAGGCCTTCACTATGAAATACATTGCATCTGTGCCAGCATCGCACCTTTCACGGTTCAGAAGATAACATTTACCCTTCGCACTTTAATCTATAAAACTTGCAACGCGTAATTTACAATCGAGCCCCACCGCATCCCATATCGCACTTTGGGATTTTTTAAATTTTACTTGGCAACTAAATTGTAAGGCTTGTGATGCACGATCTGTGCTCTGGTTGCATCGCAAGTTAAATCTTTTAACTTGCAGGGGTTAACTTTTAATTTTGCGAAATGCGGGGAAGAGGGACACACTGGTGATGTGATGGAGTTTTTATGAACTAGAGGAAAGCGTAAAGGAGTAAGTATTATGGAATTGGTATGATATTCATATGTATTGCAACGGCTTATGAAGCGGAGGCAGAGGTGGGGCCCACTTATCGTATCTTAAATAAAACAGATATGTTGTGGCCGCAAACAATGGTAAGTTAAATGCGATGCGATATCGCAACCGCAAATCGGCAATCACAACATTTAGAGTTTAGTTTCCACACCAAAAATGTAAATTTTGCAAAATGTGATGAGGGCCCACTTTTGATCATGATCAATAATTAAAAGAAATGAAATGGTGAAGAGGGAAGGGTAAAGCGAAAAGGTCAAAAAAGTAAGGTTTCAATGTATTTCAAAGGAAAATGAAATGGAAAAAAGGAATCATAGCAGGGAATGGGTCCCACATCATATCGCATCAGAAATTTTATAAGTTTGGCATTTGATTGTTATAACAAAACTTTGCGATGGTGATCTGCAATGAGGCACAAGGGGTCCCACCGATGTTTTGAGGGACTCTTTGTTATATATATGATATGTGATATATATAAAAATAAGGTCTATGTTTTAAATAAAATGGTTGTGTATGGGTGGCGAAGCTTATAATATAAAGTCTAAAACTTTATTTAAATTGGTTTATAAAGTAATAAGCCCTGAAAGGTTATATATGTGGGTTTTTGGGAGGGTTTTGAATGGGATTTAGGGCATGGGAGCATATGGAGAAAATGAGAGGGGAAAAGAGGGTGAATGAAATGAAATAGAATGAGGGTAGAAAGGAAGTTCGATCCCCATCACACCTTTTCAGCAACACTTCCTTCCTTACATTGGGAGGAGAGGCAAATTGATTCCTTTGAATCTCTTTACAGTCAGGAGTTCCCTTTCTTTCTCTGAAAATAAATGATAGCCATAGAATGTTATTTTCAGTAATGAAAAATCTAATCAATAATCAGTCACCTTGTGATATTGTGAAATACATGAGTCTAATAGGTGGTAACCCCTATGGTTCTTAAAACATCTCACCATGCTAACTTACCACATCAAACAAATCAGATTTCAATTTTTCATCACATCCTTCAAAAGATTCATAGATAACATCTTCCCTTTTCTTGATCATAAGAAGCACAAAATTTTTACTTGCATTTACTAGCCTCTTCATTTACCTTGCATTAACTAAAGAGATATTCAGTTTCTTGCAATGAGCTCTCACGATATACTCCACTCCATCTTTGATCAAATGATATTTTTTCTCATGATGGTAAAATACTGCTTTCCTATCATAAAAATATGGACTACCCAAGATAATCCCTGAAATATCAAGTGGTAAAACATCTAACTCAACTCCATCAACAAAGTTTGCAATAATAACAAATCTGAAAATACATTTCCTTGTCACCTGTAAATTTGCATTGTTAACTATCCAACCGAAAGGGTATGACTTATGATAAGGTATGGTTTCATGGTTCAATTTTTTAACTAAGTCTTATGAAATCAAGTTTTCTTGTGACCCTATATCAAATAAGGAATCAATCTTTGTATGATTAGAAATTACTCTAACCTGGAATAATTATATCCTTGTATCCTCATTTGAAGTGTTATTGTGACTGTTCTAGGCACTATAACTTGCAATCGCTCCCTTTCCTTTGTTAACCATGGAAATTAGTTTGGTTTCATCTCCTGAATCAGATCCAAGATATTTTTGTATGGTGGCAATCATCTTTTGTTTCCCTTTTTTATTTGGTTTCTTTGGTCTTAGTTCAGGATGTAGTTTCCAATAGTGAGCTTCATCATGCCCCTCTTTGGAACAATGTTTTCATGTTATTTTCTCCCCTTCTTTCTTCACACTTGCATTCTTATTTCCCTTCCATTTTCCTCCTTTCTCTTTTCCCTTACCCTTGAATGGCTTCTTCTTACTACCCTCTTCAAAAATGTTTTTACCCCTTGCTTCAAGATGTGTGGCTTGCACGCATACTTCATCTATGTTATTTGGGTTAAACATGAGAATAGTGTGTTTAAGTAGTAATGTAGACCTCCTATATACTTCAAGAGTGTGTCTTGTGAATTTAAGTCTACTCCAAGTAATAAAGCCCTTTTCCTAAACCCTTGTGTATACTCTTAGACACTTTTACCTTTAAGTTTTCTAAAGTTTTTCCAACTCATTATTGCTTTCTGCATATAGGCTAATGGATAGAATTGTCTTTTAATGGAAGAAATGAATTCAACCAAAGTAATGGAAATCTTACCATGGATGCACATTTCCTCTTGTGTCTTTGCCTCCCACCAAAATAATGCTGCTCCTTCTAGCCTTAATGAAGGCAATTGGATTTTAATATCGTCTTCTTGCAAATTTTGAATTCTATAGTAAACTTCTAATTGACGAATCCAATTATCTAGTTTTCCAGCATTAACTTCTCCATTATATGTAGGAAGTTCAAATTTGATGTCCAACTTGAGTAACAGAGTCTTACCTTTTGGGATCTAGGAATGAGTATGGGTATGAGTTTTTGTAGTGGATTCGGAAGATGAAGATGCTAATGAGGATGAAGATGATGATGACGGTGAAAAAGGAGGTGGTATTCCACCACTACCTTTTGAGCTCCTCTCTTCCTCCTTTTTATTGTTTGAAGATTATTCTCTATGAGGGTGTTTTGAACCTTCTCCACTTTCCTTTGCCATAAAATATTCATACATAAGTTTCACCATCCTTTTCATTTCTTTGAACTCCTTCTTGAAATCCTCTTCCTCGGAATTTTCATGATACTTTTCATGGCCTGACATTTTGGCTGTTGATTCAAGCTCTATCTCTGTAGCTTGTATCTCTTCAACCACTTAAGCCTCTTGTGAAATTAATTCCTCTTGTGCTTCAAGTGTTTCCTTGAGTGGTCCTTTGGGTAAGGATGATGCTATCTCAACCTTCTTTCTTCTTATCCTAACTTCTAGACTAGCTATCAGTAACTTCCCTTCTCCTATCTGCAATATCAATCTTGTGAGCATCACTAAATTTGCACTATTAAAAACTCTTCAAGTAAAACAAGCAAGAAACCTTGTGCTCTGATACCAACTTGATCTGAAATTACTTGCTAGTTAATGTTGTGCTAGTTTCATTTAAAATATAAACTTTTCTTTGCATTATTTTACTTATCCTTCATGAGTTTTTTTAAGAGCATGTGATTAGAAAACAATGTACTTAGTGAAATTATGATTTTTTCATAAGCTTAAAAAATAATTATTATAATGACAGAAAAAAAGCAATAGTAAACATAACAAGCACATATAACAGAGCTTAACATGAAGAATTTTGATAAATGATTTCACCCCTCCTGGGCTACATCTCCTTGGTCCAACTTCATAGTGTGACCTTTGTATTAGCTTCAAGTGTGCTCAAATTTTTGTTACAAGCTTCAGAACCTCTTGGAAACTATTCCAGTGAGTTTATGACATCATAATATCCCAAAAATGACTATTTTTTTTCTATATTTTGACTTTGGATGCTCTGGAAATGACCCCAACACCTGTTGGTCCTAGCCTTCAAAAATATTCAAATTTACTAAAACACTTGTATATCACATTTTCTGCCTCTGAAACCTACTTCATTGAGTTCCTAGCATGCAAATTATCCAGGAATGACTTTTAATGAGCTCATTTTGGTCGAAAATTGAGTGAGTTATGACCAAAACCAATTTTGCCCCAATTTCTACTCCAAAACTGGAGAAACTACTAGTTAAGTTTCTAAATTTGTTATTCTGCCAAGTTTGGCGCTGCCTATGAAAATTCCGCCAGTTTAATTGTCGGGATTAATTAACATAAGCAAGATTAGCAACAAATAATATAAGATTAAATTTTATTGTGTTTTACGTGCTACTGACGTATTAACATCATTAAACCACACTTAAAAAATTAATTAAACGAGTTTATTTCTGTTGGTTTTTCATTTGAACTAGATCTCGGTCATGCTCTTCTTTTCACATGGGGAGGGGGTTGGCTTGCGGGGCTAGCCCCCTCCAACCCTCAACGGTTGAGCGGTTACAATTCAAATAGATGCAAAAGATGGTATGGGTAAGAACTACCCATAGGAGAGATGGCGAGCATGCGTATGGCAAGTTGGAGGTCAGGGGTTCGAGTCCCGACCCCACCATATAATTTTTCTCTAAGTCATGAAGACCTACACCGCTAACTTTGTCCATCTACCATTCTAGTTCCTTTTCCACATTGGTTAGTATGCCTCCAGATTTAGCGAACTCCATCATGGTTGGTAGTTTAAAAACATTATAATATATATGTAATATACATACATACATATACCACCATCAGTAATAATTCGACCAACCTTACACTGCTAACTTTGTCCATCTGCCATTCTAGGTCCTCCGCCACATTGGTTAGTATGCCTCCATATTTAGCTAACTCTGTCATGGTTGGTGGTTTAAAAACATTATAATATATATATATATATATATATATATATATATATATATATATATATCCGAATAATACTACCACGAATAATAATTCAACCAAACTTACTCCAAATTTGATATGACTTGTCATTCGACCTTCCAACCTGTCCTAGCATGGGGGTTACGTGGCATGCCACGTGGCCCTTCCCCATTGGCCACCATATAAAATAAAATTCTAATTTAATAAAATTTCACGTAGACTTAGGAATAAAAAAATTTCACTTCTTAGTCATCATTAACAAATCTATTGGTGCCACTTGGCATAGTGTCATTGGCTGTTTCTAGAGGATATTCCTACAAATTTTGACTGTACCTACCATATCTGCACTGTACCTATTCTGCTAATTGTTTTTCCTATTTCAGAAAATGAACAACAGATGATAACTCAGTCATACAAACTTTTATTTTGATGAAATGAGTTGCACCAAAATCCTGGTGATGGGCTCTATCTAGTCATTCAGGTTTGAAGAGATTTCGAGCACTTTCAATTTTTAGCTAAAAAATGAGCCTTAGATCACATCTATTCCAAGTTGAATGTTGGGAAAACATTGTAGTGGGAATCACTTGTTGTTTATTAATGGCTATGTAAATTTTCAAAGGCAATGGTAAAGGAAAAGAGGAAAAAAAATGGCATTTAATTATGAGAAATAAATAAAATAGGATAAAAGGGAGATGAAGAGACATACATATGCATGCAAGGGAAATTAGAGGGAAAATGAAGGAAAATGAAGAAAAATGAGGCATCAATAATAAAAGGGAATCATATAAAAAATACACATCTTTTGGCTTAGCTTTTGTGAGTTCAATCTTGGTTCTATCCATACCCTTTCATACACTCGTAGATAATTCTTGGAGAGATCTAAAATTCACTTGGATTTGGAGAAGGAATGCAAAGGAAAGTAGAGGAAACCAAGGAAGTGCAAAGAGAAGGTAGGATCGGTAGCTTCAGTAGGATGATCTTGCAGGTAACAGGTTGCATGTGTGATTTCCTTTTTGGGATGTAAATGCATGGTATATGAATTTATTTATTTGGTTCATTTGTTGTCATTGGCATGGGTTTTTCCTGGTTTCATAGTGGTTTTAGCCTTGCCTTTCCATTTCCTAGATAGTCATGATGTGATGGGATTCATTCCTGGTTGAGATTTAGATTTCCATAAGGTTTTGGAGCTAGGTGAGGTGGTCTCAAGAAAATTCCAAGGGTTATGGGTGGATATGGTTTTCTCCGACAAGACCAAGAAAGGTGGTTGGAGACAAGAAAATTTCTCAAGGTATTGCAAAGATTTTCTAAGGCATACAATCTTGGTTTGGTTTTGTGGTCTCGGGATTGGTTTAGGTGATATCATGGTAGCTTGAGGGTGGACGTGGTTTAAACTCAAGATTCCTTTTTTGATTATGTCTTTTTTTATCACATTATATCCCACATTCATGCTTGGAATATGGCATAGGGGTGATTGGCTGAATGAAATAATTGGTTCATCCCAATATATGGTCAGGTGGTACGTGGAAGTCCTTGATTTGGTTGGATTTTTCATAATTTAATAGGACATATTATTATAATGTAATTAATGGACACATGTTCTTGTTATTATGTTTATTTTATGGCAGATATGTCATGGTTCCTATCATGACCGCATGCACAAAATAGGGGATTTTGGGTCATAACTGCTGAGAGATAGGCTTGTGAGTGTGGTTGGGGGCTCAAAACCACATGCATGAGCTGTAAAGGGTGTGTTTCTAGAGTTAGGTCAGTGAAAAAGAGTTCCATCTCAGGGATTTTTCACCTAGGATGGTTCTCAGGCACTTGAGTGATTTATAGTCCCTGAGGGATGGCTGTAAGCTTTCAGTTTGTGGGCCTTACAAAATTTTAGATGATTGGTTTTCCTTAAATAATAGTGATGAGGTTTACCGGGTCCTTAAGAGAACAAAAACAGTGACTTGATGGGACCAATTGGGCTAATTACCTAAAGTATATAGAATATCCTTTTCCAAGACCGGAAAACCAGATAGCGAAGCTGTGAAAATTTAGATGGAGGACCAAACGTTGGCAAAGTTTATGGATAAGTATGTTTTTTTATTTTTCTCTCTCTCCTAGTGGTCTCTTATAGTCTAGTTAATCACAATCATGTCTACAGTTTATAAAAATAAAAAATTCAAAATCAATGGCTTCAATTCTTTTATTAGAAACAAACACTCAAGAACACAAAGGAGGAAAAAGGAAAACACAGAATCTTGTATTTTCAAAATATTCACGTATATTTATGCTTGTATGTACATGTTTATTTGTCATAACTCATATTGGTTATTATTTCATGGTCATGTTGTTTTCCCTTTTCTCTATTCACAACTTCTCTGCTACTGACAAAATAGATGAAATTTAGCTAGAATCTAGGATTTTGCAAATACTTTTCATTTATCATCAAATGTATCAACCTAAAAAATATGAAAATATTTAAGGAGAACTAAATGGAATGTTTTTTAATCATGTAATATTATTTCTCATATTTAATAAATATCATTGTAGGAGGAAATACGAGTAGGTAAGGTTATTGAATGGAATAACCGAAGTATAGAAATCCTCTGCTCCATTTCTTTCTATCTCCAACCCAAATTGTCATGGATACGAAAAAAAAAATTGTAAACATGAATTATCTAAATGTAGGGTTCCATTTATATTAGAAACCAAATTACTCTAGTAACATATTTTGTATGAAGCATACACTTGAAGACGAAAGTTTTCTCCTCCTTGACTACAATGATCCATATATGTTGTTTGTCACCAAGATAAATTCTCTGAAGGGGAGAAAAGTTTATTCTTCAAGAACAACATTTTTTTTAACACAACTTAGCACTCTTAAGCCTATAATTATTGAGCTAAGCCACCCAATAACTGTTACTGGATTTGAATCTAAAAAACAAATTACTTATGCAATGATGCAACTTCATATTTGATTTGGAAGCTAGCGAAATCTCATGTATGTGCTAATGATGTTGGTTTTCACCAGGTCATCAATCACTAGTAAGGCAATTAGTTTATTTTCAAATATTATAGATATTTTTCAATGTATTTAGTTTCCTTTCTTACTACAATGGTGTATATGACAGTGTGTTACAAAAGGAATGTTTTGACATTTACATTGTGGTACTTATTTTTCTGCATTTGTGCATACTTTTTATTTGGAGTTGAGTAATAGACTTCTAAGATGGCCTTTCTGTTATTTTCACTCATGCAAAGGTTTATGCTAGACCATAACTCTCTATACAAATTGACAGGTAGTATGGATGCATGCTTGCATGGAGCCCTATATTATTGGAGCTAATAAGAAGTTTAGTTGTATGAACCCCGAAGCCTGATGAATGGAGGAGGAGTTATTGAATCTTGATTTATACCGAACAAGTACTCCATGGAGTTAAGTTCATCTACATATGATATAAAATGGCACTTTGACATGGAGGCCTGGCCTGCAGACTTGCTTGCAAGGTATGTGGTTTAATTTGAGATAGTAAAAACATGACTTTACTTTCATATTCCATTATCCATGAATACCTGATGAATCTGATGGGATCTAATATTGATATAAGGCACATTCAAATCCTTTGATATGAGATTTTACTTTAGTAGGAAGAAATGGACATTTACTCTATTAAGAATCACATTGTAATGTCTTGTTGGGTCCCTAACAAATAAGTATTCATTTGACAATAATTTTAGTTTCCTAAATAAAAATTTACAATTTTTAGCTCTGGGATTTTTATATCATCCATTTAAAATCCCTTTTACAACAAGCCTAAACTACATAACATAGATAAAGGTTTTCCTTGTCGTATCCAAATTCCTAAGAACAAAGTTAGTGGTCAATATGCTCCAAATTACCTTAAATAAAATATTTTCCCAACCTTAAATCTTAACCAGCACTAGTCTATTTCTTTGAAAATGGCTATTAATTCCAAGAAATGTTTTTTGGATTGGAGAGTACTACCATTTTCCTACTCATTTTATCAAGAAAATAGACACTTCTTCGTTGGTAACTTGTAATGCTTATTTATAATCAATGTCTACTAAAATCATCATAGACATCAATGCTTCTCAACTTACTTGTCACAAAAGCCTCATAAATAACCACATAATGTTGCCTCAAGCTGGGGTACTCTCCTATGATATATCTCTCTTTAGGTACCATTGTCATTTATTAAACATGTTTGGTTGTTTTTCAACAACAAATTCCTTATGTCTATCATCTTCATACATTGCATTTTTCCCATTGTTCATAACCTTCGAAATCATGCAAAAACCACATGCAAGGTTCATCTTGTCACTTTCAAGGAAATACTCAACTTATTATTGGTCACTAATATTTTGGACTTATTGATCACAAAAAAATAAAATTACATATTTGATCTTTCATATTTTCAAACTCGGCACAAAACGTATTAGAAGAATCAAAATTTCCCACATGCACCTTTTGCAACAGTGCTTTCTCTTCAACTCCACTTTTTTAGAAATTTTCTTGCATATTTTATGATGTAAGCCCCTTCATTATTCTTCTACCATGCACAAAACCATGTGCCTTATTTAATCATAATTGAATATATCCACAATAGTATGGGAAGAGTGTTTCTATATATTATTATATTCATGTACTTGATTGTTAATTTTTTCGTCAACATGGAGATTCCTTTCCATAGATTTTATTTTTAGCATTCAAATAAATTATTCAGTTTTTACTATTAACTCTCCCTTCACATCCTATTTTATTTTGGTAAACTTCAACTTAAATTCTAAGGCGATTTGGTGTGCCTCTTTAGGAGTTACCTCCTCCCACTCATCTTCATTCTCATAAGAAATCTTTTGCTTTCCTTTCTACCAAGATTAATCCAAGGCATGCACCTCCTTCATATAATTAACCTCATCCTCATCTTCGTGAGGTATGTTATTACTTTCTTGGAATCATGTGTTCTCTTTCTCTGCTATATTATACTCACTTTCTTGAAATTTTGTTTACAAATCCAAACACATATTACCTATTTATCATGTTGGAGTTGTCTCTTTCTTGAAAAATTCCACTAAACAATTTTTTTGTTAGTGCCATGTATTCCTACAACAACATTTCCCAATATTTTCCTTCTTGTAGCTATTATCACCGTAGGTTCTGCCCACTTTGATATGTACACAATTCCTTTTGTATCCTTCCAAATTAGCAACATCAAAGAGCCTCATGCATCTAGTTTGGCTTATTCCAGTAGCTTTTCTTGTATGCTAGCTTTTATGAAAATGGTGTCATTAGCACTTGTTTCTACAATGCTAGTTCCATTTCACTTCTCATTTACATAAGATATATTGCCTTATCTCTAATGGGGAATGTCAATCAATTCAATTTCAAATAAATTTTATTATAAGCCTCAACCATTTTTCATGTTGGGTTCATCTTCAAAAATGGTTAGCTTATTTCATATGCTAATGTGCTACATTTTGATGCACTTTTGCTTCTATATTGCTATATTTTTGCATTGTGTTTATGTTCTCTTTAAATTCTTCTCGGCCTAGACTCTAGGGAGTGAGAATCCTTGCATATTGTAGCTTGATTTATATTTTTATTGGAGTTATTTTTTCAAAACCTACTTTTCTTCATAGAGTTGTTGAAATACTCTTTCAACTATTATTCAAAGAAACCTAAACTAGTTGAAAAACATATTTGTTGAAGAGAAGAAAAATATTCACAGCCAAAATGTTGCAAATCCAACACAAAATGGTGCGAGTGATGGCCTTTTCCATGATCAGAAGGCATGGTAGTAGAACATATAAGTCAACCCCATGGTCTAAGACTTGTAATTATAGATTACCCATATGTTGTTAATGGTCTTATTATTTAGTCTTCCATGAAGGAATAAGTGGAATATTATGTTTTCATCTATTACTTTGATTCCAACAATGTGAAAACTTATATTGAACGTCAAGCATGGTAGGATGAAACAATAAAAAAATGGTGTTATGATAATAAAATGCATCTCGGTGGCCAAAATTGGAGACAAAGGAATATCTAGCAGGGATATTAGCTAAAATAATTTGGGTGGAATTAGGGTAGCATGTTGCTTTGAATTTTGGACAATATCCATATGGAGGGTATGTACCCAAAATACCCTGTATTATGAGAGACATGAGACTAAGTGGAATAATGATGGAAGAGAATTAGAGGCCTTTAAAAGGTTTATTTCCATAATTCATGGGGTAGAGGAAATATTACATTAGAGAATTGAATATTTGAATAACCAAAACACGAATGAGGTTGGTGTACTTCCTTACAAGTTAATTTTTACATCATCAAGTCTAAGGGTAGCTAGTCATGATATCCCCAACAGTATTTCAATTTAGTTATCAAGATGAAATTTTCAGTTTTTTCCTATTTTGGGTTCCAGCACTTGTAATGCTTTGACTTCACGATGATGCTATATAAATATATATCTAAACCAATGTGATTTGTTATGTGTTATAGATAAATTTAATTTTATTATTCATTTCCTGTTCAAAACCACATACATGGTCCAACAAGATTCAAATGCACCAACACATCTTAAATTTCATCAAAAATGAAAAAAACTTGTGCTTGAAGAGAATTATTTGACACCAATAAATTTATAATGTACAGATTGTGGTTTCATTCATCTTTAATTCTATGCATAAATTTATCCTAATAATAATTTGAGAGAAAATTTGTGGATGAAAATAGAGGTGATGAGAAGAAAAACAAGTATAGTAATAAAAATATAACACAACACACTTCCTTACTTGATTGTGTAACCATTACATTATTAACAATCTCAACTAATGTAATTTTGATAAATGAATAAGTGTATTACAATGTGTTATGTTGTAATTTTTTATAAGGGTCTATAAGACCTTCACCCTACAATTATTTTTATAATAAATCCTTTCAAATTATATATAGAACCATTAGTACTCATCTTACCTTATCAATTTTGGATTTCTAAATTCAAATTTAACTCAAGCATTATTGATTTCCCATGCTGGAATTGCATGTTTTATTTTTGTCATTTATTAAAATTAATGCTAACATAAAAGGAATTATGCATTCTCATGAACATCTTGTGATGATCATTAATTATAGACACATAAAATAAGATAACTCACTTTATATGATATGGCATTGTCGTAGTTTATAAAATTTTAATTTAGAATGATTTATTTTAATTAATACATATTTAAAAAAAAAATTAATGTGAAATGTGTATAATAATAATATGGTAGTTATGCAATTCCAAGAAGCAAGGTTTCATCTGCTTTGGAAAGTGTTTTAAAAATATTTCTTGTACATTGGCCACTTACTCAACACCTAGAAGTGCTAGGATTTTTTTGAACATTATAGATTTATAAAATGCATATGGATAATATCGTGCATATTTTTTAAGTGACAATGTAACTCCTACTTGCCGAAGTAATTCCAAAACCATGAGGGAAAGAATAAACCCTTGATGATTTTTCCTTATGTTTTTAAAAGTAGAGTTGTGTTTGTAAATTAATATAAGAAACTTTTTTGAATTCCAGTATGGAGATTAATTTAACAATAGCATAAGTTAACATTTTCATGACTTCCAATGTCCCATTATTCAAATATCTAAAAATTTTAATTCTTCATTTAAATCTTCATGTGATAAAAGAAAGAAAAAGTTCCCAATTACAAAAGATTACACAGTGGAAACAACATTAATATTTATCTTTTACGCAAATTGAGCTACATTTAAATTGACTAACATATCACATCACTCTTCATCTAAGCTCTTTTTTCATATGCTACCGACTTATGGCGTTTCCTTTGCAACATTTGGTGCAATTACTAGTTTATCCACTTCACATCTCAATTTATTAGTTCTTTCCAAAGGAAGACTATACGATTTGATTTTCGTAATGACCATTAATACTTTAGCATTGAGAAAATTTATTTTAATGTGATATGTATATTATGATTTTTTATTGGAAATTGTTTTTTGTAGTTTTATTAATAAAAGAAAAATTACAATATAACATATTTAATTCAATTGATTTATTGTTTTATTGTTTTCCTAATTAATTCAACATTATGTTTTTTTATTATTATTTTTTGATCTAATGGTTTATTTTCACAAACACTATAACATCTCTCCCATATTAAGTGAACATTTAAATTCTTTCATTCATTTATGCACACTAAAACATCTCCCCCATACTAGGTTGTAGAGCACCTCTTGGCACAAAAAAGAGGAGGGTGGTTCATCATCTTAGTGTATAAAAGGTGGAAAATGTGGTCAATCGACTCATATCAACTACCTTTACTAATGTGGTTGCACTAATTAAAACCCATGTGCATGGGTTGGATTCATAAACCATGATTAACTATGGTAATGTGGGTTAACAGTTGTTAAAAATGGTTAACAAAGGTTGACTATGGTTCACCATAGTTGATGAGAGTTGATTAATGTTGATCGCGATTGACTATGGTTATCAATTAATGTAACAATGTACTTACATTAATCTAAAAATGTTAGTTTTAATGTTGATGATTGTTACAATGTTCCGTTCATGTTACATTAATGTTGACTTTCAACCGTGGTTGATCAAGGTAGAGCTTGGTTGACAATGGTTGACCTTGGTTTACTATGGTTGACCTTAATTGATTATGGTCAACCATGGTTGACTATGGATGTTAGTGATAGATTATGGTGGACTAAACATAACCATGGTGACCATGTTTAACCATGGGTGACCATTGTTGAACTTCTTTGACCATGGTTGAGCTTGTTTAACAAACACTGACTGTGGTTAATTATGGATGAACATTGGGGAACATGGTTGTCAAGATTTAACTATAAATGAATATTGTTGACCATGAAGACTATGGTTGACCATTTAGACCACCCAACCATGTTTGATCATGGTTAATTACATTAGCCATGTTAACCATTGACAAGCATCATTTAACCAAGTTTATTGTGGTTAACCATGTGACAGCAAAAAAATTGAATCCAGGCCTCCTAAGGAGAGCTGGTCTACTATTGTAGCTCTGTCATCATTTTCACTCAATTAACTCAGTTCATCTCCACATGGTCTTCCACAAATTTCTTGTAATTTTATTTATCAATTTCGAAGAAATTGATAAATAAATATACTCAGCAAACTTTGGAAATTTAAATATATCTCCCGAACTTTAATTCTATCGTTGAACCTTATAACCAAGGTTACCACCCTTCGAAACTTTATATTAATACCTGACGCTTTTTTTAAACAAACAACCTTAGTCCTCGGGCCCACCATGCACAATCGACTAATTTCAATTAAATACACACGCCATACCTTGGTTAACCTCCGTGTTACTTCTGAATACGATCATTGTTCGATGAGCCTCCCTCCAGATCAACGGAATATGGGGATATCGCGCTGCCTCCTCAGTCGACAGTTAACATGCAATGAGGGCTGTTTTGGAACCTGCCTTATGCCACGTGTCAACAAGTCTATGGAATCGCTCCAATTTCTTGAATGCCGCTCGTCCCACAAAAGCGGTGTGATCAAAATCGCTTCCAGCCATTGAACAGTGGTGGACCAGGGTTAAATCGAGGTTACACGCTTCTTTTCTATGCTCTCTCGTTCACTGACTCAAGGTCTGACCTCGATTTAGGATTTCAAAAAATCAGAAAAACGGTCTATTTCCCTTATAAGCGGAGTCTTCACTACTACAGGACAGAGCTCAACGACCACAATAATACGCAGACCTCTTCCTCGAGTGGGATTCAATTCAACAGAGTTGTTCGGATAATTCAAGGGAAATAATGGACAAAGAGATACAACGACTCAATTCAACAATCATACACAAACCAGTGTTCAATCGCCTCACGACTAAACAAATTCCTTCACAATATCAATTCAACCCAATTTGATAATCAACGAGAACTGAAATTTATTCAACTGGAAGAAATTGCTTAACACACATATTTTACTGCAGAAATATCCTCCCTTCAATACATCTAGGGGATATAATTTATATGCATTACAATGTGTCTCTTCGGTTCCTCGATGAGGACCTTCTATCTTCTAACAAAACTTAATCATACTATTTGAATAACTGAACATGACAGACGAACTGAACTAAATTGTTCGACTTCTACTGACTCTAACTGATCTAATGCAACATACAGCTAAGGTATTGACACCTTGATGTTACAATTCGAATGATTTTGAACCCTCCTAGCCACAACATGTGGAAAAAACCTCCTACATTGCTAGTTAGTGTCTAATGCTCCTACATCAGACTCTCGAGGGCAATTTTCTTCATGGACTCCTGTCCATGAGCTCTTCCACTGATCTTCCTATCTTCTACAACATTCCTTCAATCATCCAAGTGGCATCTTCCTCTGGCTAGTCCTTCCATTTGATTAAGTACAGAAAGTACTCTTGTCCTCTGCTCTTCCTGAACACTCTTTTGTCCAATATCTTCTCTGGTTGCAATGGTTGTGTTGGAGGTAGCTACTTTTCCCACTCAATCTGTTCCTTGTCCGCTGGTCCCTCTTCTGCACCATCATCTTCATACTTGTACAAACCTGCAACATTAAAAATGTGAGATATTCCAACATCAGGAGGCAATTCAATCTCATAAGCATTTGTAGAAAACTTTCTAAGTATGTTGCATGGCCCAATATTTTTGAACTTCAGTTTATTATACTGCTTCTTTGGGAATCTATCCTTTATCAAGTGTGCCAAAACCAGATCTCCTACTTCAAAATAAACTTATTTTCTGCTCAAGTCTGCTCTGCCTTTGTATTTGATGTTGCTACCTTGTAACTTTTGTTTCACTTGTTCATGTATGGCTTGGATCTCTGATGCAAATTCTTCACCATCAGCGGTCCTTAGTTCTGCCTTTCCAAGATATCTTAACTCTGATATTCCTCTGGGGTGCATTCCATAAAAAATCAGGAATGGACTCTGCCTTGTGCTTCTGTTTGGTGAGTCATTATATGCATATTCCACCTGAGGCAAAATACGACCCCACTGCTTGGGATGCTCTCCTGCAAGAATTCTCAACAAATTTCCCAGACTCTTATTCACTACCTCAGTTTGTCCATCAATCTGAGGATGATAAGCTGAGCTGAAACTCAATTTGGTACCAATTTTCTTCCACATTTTCCTCCAAAAATGGCCCACAAATCTGGTGTCTCTGTCTTAAAAAATACTCTTAGGAAACCCATGCAACCTAACAACTTATTTGAAAAACAAGTCAGCAACATGGGTGGCATCACTAGTTTTAGAACATGGAATAAAATGTGCCATTTTGGAAAATATGTCCACTACAACAAAGACTGCATCATTCCCTCTCTGATTCTTGGGCAATCCTAGAACAAAATCCATACTCACCATGTCCCAAGGCCTGTCTTGAATAGGCAAGGGAGTGTACAATCATGCATTCTGGCTCCTTCCTTTGGCATATTGACAGATTTTGCAAGTTTTCACAAACTTGTCCACTTTTTCTCTCATCTTGGGCCAATAATAGAAGTGACTCAACTGCTCATAAATTTTATCAGTACCAAAGTGTCCAACAAGTCCACCACTATGTTTCTCCTTGATCAAATTTTCTCTCATGGAACATTTTGGTACACACTATTGGTTTCTTCTGAATAGTAAGTCTTCCTACAACAAATAATCCATCCACTGACTTCTATTTGTTAGAACATGATTACAACATGCCTCAAATGCTTCCTTAAAATCTGAATCTTTTTAATACAGCTCTTTGAGAAAATCAAATCCTACAACTTCAAAATTTGTTTCTTGTACAAGCATGTGCCTCCTACTCAAAGCATCAGCTACTTTATTTTCTTGGCCACTTATATGTTTCAAAACAAAGTTAAAACCTTGGAGATACTCAACCCATTTGGCATGTTTGTGATTCCACTTGGGCTGCTGTAAAATGTACTGCAAAGCATGATTGTCAGAGTATAATACAAATTCTTTGGACATCAAATAATGCCTCCACTTTTTCAATGCCTGAACAACTGCATAGAATTCCTTCTCATAAGAGGAATAATTCCTTTTGGTGTCATTCAGATTTTCATTGAAATAGGCTACAGGCCTATCATGCTGACTCAGCATAGCTCCAATGGCCTCTCCATTGGCATCACACTTCACTTGAAGTGGTTTAGTAAAATCAGGCAGAATCAAAACAGATTTTTAGGTTATCTTTTGCTTCAAAAGTTTAAAGTTTCTCTCAACTTCAGCAGTCCATTTAAATGCCTATTTTCTCTTTTTTATTGTCTCAATAATGGGTGCATTAATCTTAGTAAATTTTCTTATAAATTTCCTGTAAAAACTGGCAAGTCCATGGAAACTTCTTACCTCAAAAACATTTCTAGGTGAAGGCCACTCCACAATTGCCTTAACCTTTTTTGGGTCCATCTTCAATGCTTCTGCAGAGACAACAAAGCCCAAATACACCAACTCTTCCTTCATGAATGAGCATTTCTTTAAGTTTATCAGCAGTTTCTCTTGGTGCAACTTCTTCAAGACATAATTAAGATGCCTTAAATGTTCTTCTTTAGTTTTGCTGAAAACTAATATATCATCCAGATACACTATCACAAATTTACCAATGAATTCTTTCAATAATTCATTCATAAGTCTCATGAAAGTGCTAGGTGCATTTGACAACCCAAAAGGCATTACCATCCATTCATACAGTCCTTCATTCGTTTTGAAGGCAGCTTTCCACTCTTCACCCTCTCTTATTCTAATCTGATTATATCCACTTTGTAAATCTATCTTTGAAAAATATTTAGCACCACTCAAACAGTCCATTAGATCCTCAACTCTGGGCAAATGGAATCTGTACCTAATTGTTATCTTATTGATTGCTCTAGAATCAGTACACATCCTCCAGCCTTCATATTTATTTGGCCTCAATACTGCTGGTACTACACATGGACTCAAACTTTCTCTAATCAGTCCCTTGTCCACTAATTCCTGTACTTGTCTCCTGATTTCCTCATTTTCTGTGGGAGTCATTCTGTAGGCTACCTTATTTGGCAGATTTGAACCAGGGATAAAATCTATCTAATGGTTGATCTTCCTCACAGGGGGAAGCTCATCAGGTAAATCATCCACAACAATGTCACAATAATTGTCTAACATCTCTTGGATTTCTATTGGAAAATTAGAAATCTTTGTAGAAGTAAGAACTACCTTAGGTTTTCAAACTAAAGCAAAAATTACCTCTTCTTCTTCTATCTACTACAGATATTCCTTCCCGCTCAGCAACAAGGTCTTTGGATCAACCACTCAACTTGATGGCTCTCCTCCTTCCATGGGTATCAAGGTATGATGTACCCCATCCTTGAATAGCTTGTAAGTGTTCTTCTTGCCATCATGCAATGCTGCTTTTTCAAACTGCCAAGGTCTACCCACCAGTATGTGACACACATCCATGGGCATCACATCACACAGGACTTTGTCTTTGTATTTTCCCATTTGCAGTTATATCTCACACTGCTCTTTTACAATCAGCTAGTGCCCTTTATGCAGCCAGGACACCTTGTAGGGAGTTGGATGCTCCCTTGTCTTCAGCTTCAAATTCTCTATCACCTCAGTGGAAACTAGATTTTATGTGCTACCACTATCAATGACTAGCTGGCAGCATTTCCCTTGGACTTTGCATATGCTCCTAAACAAAGTCTTCCTTTGTGTAGGCTCAGTGACCTCTTTGGCTTGTTTCAACAAGACCTTATTAACCACCAAGAACTCTCCCCTCTCCGGTAGAATCTATTCTTCAATTTCTGCCTCTTCTCCAGCCTGGGAAACAACATCATTTCTTGGACTAGTACCCACATTCTTTGGGCACTCATAGTGCTTGTGTCCCACTTGCTAACATCTATAGCACCTAAATTCTCTACCTCTGCCTCTGCCTCCTCTTCCTCTATAAGAACCCCTTCTGCCTCTTGCATCACCCTCTATAGATGCATTCTGAGGTGAGCTACTCTTAGCTCAATCTCTAGGTGTAGTAGGCTTTCCTCTACCACCCTGACTTCCCTTTCCATGGAAATTACCTCTCCCTTTGGCAGACTGCTTCCTCAGGAATTTCTCCTCTGCTTTCAAGGCCATATGATAGGCCTCTTCAACTGTCTTAGGAGACAGAAGACCAATCTCATCTTGGATCTACAGCTTGAGACCATTCACATATCTGGCAGTCTTCTCTGGAATGTCCTGAAAATGCCCAGCTCTTATTCTTACTCTATATAATTCTTCTGTGTATTCCTTTACTGTCAGCAACCTTTTTCTTAGGTTCTGCATTTGCATAAACAATGTTACCTAATAATCACTAGGCAAGAATTTACCTTTTAACTTAGCCACCATTCTGGTCCAACTATTGATAGGCTGCTTGCCAACTCTCCTTCTTTCTGCTTGCACTCCATCCCACCAAATTGCAGCATGTCCCTTCAACTTTGCTACTGCAAACTTGACCTTATTATATTCGCTCATTTCTTCATAGTCGAAGTAATTGTTCATTTCATTAATCTAGTCCACCAGCTCCTCTGGATTCAATCCTCCTGCAAAACTTGATACTTCAATCTTGGGCTTAACTACAGACCCCAGAACAGTTCTAAGGAGCCTCATGTCAGGCGGAATCTCAAAAATTTCTCCAACTTCTTCTGTTTTAGGTTCACTAATGTCTTCAAGATCTCTAGGTTGTCTTCGCTCCATGGCATCCATTCTGGCTTCGAACCTCTGCAAGATCCCCAACACTTTTGCATTGGCAACGGGTCCGCCTCTCCTTCTGCCATCACCTCTACCAACTCGGATTGCCATGTTAATTCTCTACAAAAAAAACTCAAAACATGCTCTGATACCACAAATGATAGCAACAAAATTGAATCCGGGCCTCCTAAGGAGAGCTGATCTACTATTGTAGCTTTGTCAGCATTTTCACTCAATTAACTCAGTTCATCTCCACGTGGTCTTCCACAACTTTCTTGTAATTTTATTTATCAATTTCAAAGAAATTGATAAATAAATATACTCAGCAAACTTTGGAAATTTAAATATATCTCCCGAAATTTAATTCTATCGTCAAACCTTATAACCAAGGTTACCACCCTTCGAAACTTTATATTAGTACCCGACACTTTTTTTAAACAAACAACCTTAGGCCTCAGGCCCACCATGCACAATCAGATGATTTCAATTAAATACACATGTCATACCTTGGTTAACTTCCGTGTTACTTCTGAATACGATCATTGTTTGATGAGCCTCCCTCGAGATCAACGGAGTACGCGGATATCGCACTGCCTCCTCAGTCGACATTTAATGCACGATGAGGGTTGTTTTGGAACTCGCCTTATGCCACGTGTCAGCCAGTCTATTGAATCGCTCCAATTTCTTGAATACCGCTCGTCCAAAAAAAGCAGTGCGATCAAAACCACTTCCATCCGTTGAACAGTGGTCGACCAAGGTTAAATCAGGGTTATTCGCTTCTTTTCTATGATCTCCCGTTCACTGACTCAAGGTTTGACCTCGGTTCGGGATTTCAACAAATCAGCAAAACGGTCTATTTCCCTTATAAGTGGAGTCTTCACTACTACGGGACAGATCTCAACGACCACAATAATACACAGACCTCTTCCTCGAGTGGGATTCAATTCAATAGATTTGTTCAAATAATTCAAGGGAAATAATGGACAAAGAGATACAATGACTCAATTCAACAACCATACACAGACCAGTGTTCAATCGCCTCACGACTAAACAAATTCCTTCACAATATCAGTTCAAGACAATTTGATAATCAACGAGAACTGAAATTTATTCAACCGGAAGCAATTGCTTAATACACAGATTTTATTGTAGAAATCTCCTCCCTTCAATACATCTAGGGGATATAATTTATATGCATTACAGTGTGTCTCTTCGGTTCCTCGGTAAGGACCATCTATCTTTTAACAAAAATTAATCATACTATTTGAATAACTGAACATGACAGACGGACTGAACTAAACTGTTCTACTTTTACTGACTCTAACTGATCTAATGCAACAGACAGCTAAGGTATTGGCACCTTGTTGTTACAATTTGAATGATTTTGAACCCTCCTAGCCACAAAATGTGGACAAAACCTCCTACATTGCTGGCTAGTGTCTAATGCCCCTGCATAACCATGTTGTATATGGTTGTTTACCATTGATAATGGATGAACATGTTCACCATGTTCAACCATGGTCAAACACGGCTGACCATGGTTGACTAACTAAAGTATGTATGGTCATCGTGACCATGGTTGACTATACTTGAGCTAGTTTGAGCAAGGTTTACTATGGTTGAATTTTTTGACTATGTTTCACCATTGTGAGCATGTTTGACCATGGATAAGCTAAAAATGGTTAAATTTAGTCACTTATGGTTTATTTTCATGAACATGGTTGTCAATGTTTAGCTATAGATTATTTTGGTTGACCATGTTAACATGGTTACTCATATTTTACCATGGTTGATCACATAGAAAAATTGACCATGTTTAACAAGGGTTTCTTTTTTTGTGCATATGTCCATGAGTAAGCACGTTCAACCAATTTCATTGTGGTTGACCTTGTTGTCTATGGTTTACTATGGTTGACTAGGGATGAACATGTTGACTAATTTTTTCCATGGTAAACCATGGGTGATGGAATGGTTGACCACAGTTTACCAAGATAACTATAGTTGGATAGCATTGACATTTAATATTTCATGTGTTATGAACATTTTTTATTCCATTGTGAAGCTAATTTTTGTTCATCATAATGTGACATTGATTTTTGTTTGTCACATTGTGAATTTGGTAGTTATTTGTCACAATGTGACAACAATGTTTTTCATCAAATCACAACATCAACTTTTGTTTGAAACATTTTTGCTACTTCTTTTGTTCCTTCAATTATGGTGGTGAATTTTGTTCATCATTGCATTTATGAAACTCTTTTTCCAACACATTGTGATGTCTATTTTTTGTTCATTTGATTATGAAATTAATATTTGTTTGTCACATTGTAATATAAACTATTTTTTCATCACAATGCAATGTTAATATTTATTAATCACATTGCAAGTCAAATTTTTTTTCATCACATTATAACATGAACTTTTTTTACCATGTTTGACCATGTTCAACCATGGGTGACAATGGGAGAACATGGTTGACCATGGTTGTCAATGTTTAACTATAGATGAATGTAGAAATATCTAAATAGATTCAATTGATCTTGTAATGTACTAAAAAAAAATACTAAATCAATTATACAAATTGCAGAAACCAATTTCAATCGCACAGTCACATAAGCAAGTAAGAGAAATAATTATTGATCGCACAACAGAAGATGTATCCGGGAAAAGCCTCAGCTAAAAACCCTGCTATATGTCTATTTCATAAATTCAATAACATGAAACAATACAAATGTTATTTCCCTTCCTGAGAAACCTTTGCACTTTACTAATTGTCTCACTCTGATTTAAGCAAGTTTGGTCCAATATTTAACCAAGTCCCTGCCTCTACCTCACCATCCTTCCTCATGCATTCCTGGGCTAATTGACCTGCTATCAATTACAAAATTCCCATTAATATATTACGAAATACATCTAAGGCATCTGGATGACCTCATGAATGACATGTAGAAATTTCTAATTATACAACTGATAGTTATCTTCCCTTTAACCAAAATCTCAACTAGGCCTTCCTTAGAACTTACATTCAACAACTATTTATAGTGAATTATCAGTTAACGGATTAATCAGTACATGTGAATAAAATAATATTTAGTTCACTTTACCTATCACTAGCTTATCCCTCAATTAGAACGAGTTAAATTGATTTTAACTCAAATAATTGAGTTAACTAATTACAACCCAAAATAAACCACAATTGGACCCCCTAAAACTTAGAGTGACCTCTACATGCCTCCAGTTTGACCCTTAAATTGAATTGACTAAGCTAACTAAGTCTTCATGACTCAGTTAACACTTACAATTTTCCATGTGATTTGGAAATACAATTTACTTCTAATTTAATTAAGGGAAAATTAAATTAGAAGCCCCCTAGGGTGTCATTCTTGTTTCCATTTCAACCCTCCCTCTCAAAAAGAAAGGGATTATCAACTACCTCAATCCTGTCTCTATGGAACTAAAATTTTCTTCTTAACAGTGCCTTCATCAACATGTATGCATCCTGATCCTCTGTGGGAATGCACTCTAATTACATAATCTGCCTCTACACACAATCTTCGATATGGTGATACCATATATCAATATTATTAGACCTGTAATTAAAAATGAGATTAACCGAGAGTTTTATGCGACTTTCTTTATCACAATAAATTACTATCGGATCCATCCATCAACCAAACAAACCAATAAGTATCTTCCCATTAGGTCCCTATATTACTAGTGTAATCCCTTATTGTCGTTAGTGTAGCCTCTTTATTGTTATATTTTTACCCCTGTAGTCCCCATATTGTTATTATTGTGCCCATAAAAGCCCACTATTGTTATTTTTGTTCCCTTACATTATTATTGTTAGGTCAGCTAGGATTATATTGTGACTCCATGGACTCCTATATATAGAAAGGAGGTTTTTTCATTTGTATCATCCAATAATTGTTCATTTATGTAATATAAAGGAGGTTTACCCCTCTAAGAGACTTATTTATAAGTCGTTGATATATCTTTTCTTCTATTTTGTGAGCTGGTTTCATAACATTTGGCATCAGAGCTTTGGATTCTAGGGTTTCATTCCTTCAAACAGGTCATCGTGGCATTTTCGCTATAACGTTTTTTCTACAAAGGTTCATAAGCTATAATAAAAACCCATTTGCATCAAAATCTGTAGGAACTGGGTGGAAACATTTCATATCCTGGTTCGTAATATCTTCAGAGATATGATATGTGGAAGTTAGGGTTTTTGCAGGCTCCCAAATTGTATCTCAAAGAGGTGACCTTAGGAAAATCATCATAACTCTCTCTCGGCTTCAAATTGGAATTCTGTAAAATGTTTTTGAAAGTACATAGACTGTAGTTTCATATGTATCGATTTGAAAGCCGAAAGAGGAAACAGGGACATGTGGCACGTCGTACAAGTTTGATATACTGAACCAATCCATAATTAGGACATTCTGGGAGATTGGGTATAACTTTGTCCTGAAGAATATAAATCAGGCCAGACCTGTGGAATTGGAAAGAAGATTCACAGGGCTAATAAAGTACTAAAGATAAAATATCGAGTATCATAAATTACAGAGATAAACAAGTTTCAATATCGAACTCCTCAAAAGCAAGAAAACAATGTGTATTTTATTTTTTTTAATTGCATAAGTTTGAAAAATCAGTTTTAAGTGATTCCAAGGGCATATTGAAGCATAGATATCAATATTGGGTTCTAAAATTCCCCCTAAAAATAATTCAACATCCATTAAGCCCTTAGAAGTCTCTACTATGACTCATGAAGAATAATAAGTACAACATGATATATCAAAATTACAAGAACAAGTGCAACAAATTTTTCTCTTGTAAAGAGTAACAAAAAATGAAATGGACGCTAAGATGTATAGTTTGAAGAAAGGTGTGGAAGCTAAGATGGATGGTTTGAAGAAAGGCATGGAAGATAAGATGGATGGTTTGAAGAATGGCATAGAAGATAAGATGGCATAGAAGCTAAGAAGAATGGCATGGAAGCTAAGTTGGATGGTTTGAAAAATGGGATGGAAGCTAAGATCGATGGTATAGAAGAAAAATTTAAAGGTTTGAAGAAATTTTTAACAAATTTGCTACGAGAAATGATTCCTAATGGTGAAAAGGTAGTAGAGGAGACTCATGATGAGAATAGAATAAGCGTTAATCATGATTTCATAAACTTTAACGTTGGATTTAAGACCCACCATATTCCAAATATCGATATGAGGAAGTTTGATGGCAAGGATCTCGTAACATGGATACTACAAGTGGATAAATATTTTTATCTCCATAATGTGAAAAGAACACAAAAGGTACGTATTTCAACTTTATATTTAGAACAAAATACATTTGTATGGTATCGATGGCTTTGTTCTCATAAAAAAATTGTCACTTGGTCAATTTTTATGGAGGAAATTATAGCACATTATGAGGATACAAAGAGAAACACCTTATTTAGCCAATTGAAAAGTCTCAAAAAAAGGGTTCAATGGTGGTGGACATTGAGGGCTTCCAAAAATTGAACATAAGGGTAACTAATATTCCAGAGGAAGACAAGATTGATGTCTTCATAGGGACTTTAAAGGATAACATCCAACATGAGGTTTGCCTTTTGGAACCCAATTCATTGGAGAAGGAATTTAGGTTGGAAAGAAAAATTGAATGTAAAATTATGGCAAGAAGGAATTCTACCACTCACATCCATAAAGATAGAATTGTTGCTACTCCTAGACTTCCACAACCTACAAGGTTGACACCACAACAATTGGAAGAAAAAGGAGAAAATGGACTTTGCTACAATTGTGATAAAAATACACTAAAGTTCATAAGTGTGCTAAAAAGAAATTATTTTACATAGATTGTGAAGAGGAGGAAGAAAATGAACAAGAAACTTCAAAATAAGAGGATATAAACCAGGAACCAACCATAGATAAATAAGAAATCAATCTGACCATACTTATAATGCATTGGAAGGAATTATCACTCCTCAAACCCTAAATATAGAAGGACATATCAAGAAAAAAAATGTAATATTGTTGATTGATTCAGATAGTACCCATAATTCTATTCATTGTAAGGTAGCCAAGGAATTGAATTGCTTCCTATACCCATCACTAGAGTGTCAAGTGATGGTTGCAAATGGAGGAACTACAAATTGATCTTGAAAGTGCCATAATATCAAGTTAACCATGGGGAATATGTATTGAATAGTGCAATGCTTTCCATTCTAATGGGTGGGGATGATGTTGTACTAGGGGTATAATGGTTACAATCTTTGGGGGCTGTAGCTTTTAATTTTCGACAACTTTTATTGAATTTTTTTTTGAAAGTAAAGAAAGTTGAATTACGGGGTATTGTAGGGAAGCCAAGAAAGATAATAAGCTCTAATTTCATGAAAAATCTTCTGAAGAAAGAAAAATGAGGAATAATTGCACAATTATGCTCACTAGACATTCCAACATCAAAATCATCTATTTCTCCAAATCTCTAAAAATTCTTGGACAATCATTCCAAGGTGTTTGAAACTCCCAAAGGACTTCCACCTATTCATGATCATGATCATGCTATTCATTTGATTCTAGGAATTTTTACTCCAAACATTAGGCCTTACATATATCCTTATGTCCAAAAGAGAAAAATTGAGCGTATGATTGCAGAAATGCTAGAGGCTGGTATAATTAAACCTAGTCAAAGTTCTTTCTCTACTCCATTAGTATTGTTGCACAAGAAGGATGGATCATGGTGCATGTTTTTGGATTATAGGGAGCTCAATAAGCTCACTATAAAAGATAAATTTATCATTCCTATGATTGATGAATTATTGGATGAATTACATGGAGCAATTTATTTCACCAAGTTGGATCTTCATTTAGGATATCATCAAATTATAATGAAGACTAAAGACATTTTGAAAATAGCATTTCGAACTCATGAGGGTAATTATGAATTTATGGTCATGCCTTTTGACCTTACAAATGGACCTTCTACATTTCAAGGGTTGATGAATTCCATTTTCATACCCTTCCTTATAAAAGTGTCAGTATATTTTGATGATATACTAATCTACAGCATGTCTTGGAAGGATCATGTTGAACATGTTGTTAGGGTGCTCAAACTATTGGAGGAGAAACAATTATATGTAAAAACCTCCCAATGTTTCTTTGGAGTAGAAGAGGTGGAGTATCTGGATCATATTGTATCACATGAGGGTGGTAAGGTAGTCCCTAACAAAATTAAATCCATTAAGGAAGGGATAGTCCCCACATCCATAAAGTAATTACAAGGATTTCTCGAGTTAATATGGTATTATCGCAAGTTTGTTAAGAATTATGGGAAAATAGCAGCACCTCTAACAACATTATTGAAGAAAGATGCATTTTCATGGACTCCTAAATGAACGAAGGCCTTTGAACATGTTAAAGAGGAAATGTGCCAAGCACCGATATTATCTACACTAGACTTCACAAAAACCTTTATTGTGGAATGTGATACCTCAAGGAATGGAATTGCTGTTGTTTTAATGCAATAAGGAAGACTCATTTATTTTTAAAGTCATCCAGTCAAAGGAAATTATTTACAAAAAGATATTTATGAGAAGGAAATGTTGGCAATACTACGTGCACTAAATAAATGGTGACCTTACCTAATGGGAAGACACTTTAAGGTAAAATTGATCATGATAGTCTTAAACACCTTTTGGAACAAAGGGTCACAAAGATGTTGGGTTATGAATTTGAAATCATCTACAAAAAAGGAAGCTAAATTTTGTTGCAGATGCACTCTCAAGAATCGATGAGGATGTGGAAGCATAGCTTTGTACCATTTCTATTATCCAAATAGATTGGATAACTGAAGCAAGGGAGGAATGGAAGAATGACGAATAAGTGTGGATGCTCATTCAAAAGTTCCAACAAGATCCCAATACATATGATACATTTAGTTGGAAAATGGATCCATTGTGGTACAAATATCACTTATATATTTGTAAGAATTCCCAACTAAAACAAAATATTCTTTTGGAATTTCACACCTCTCCCTTAGGAGGACACTCAGCATTTTTAAAAACTTACCAAAGGGTGAAGAAAGAATTTTTTAAGGATGGCCTTAAATCTAATATTCAAAATTTTGTGGTGGAAATTTTGGTTTTCCAACAAAATAAAGTTGATACAATTAAGACCTCAGTTATGTTACAACCTTTATCCATTACAAGTCAACATTTCAAAGGATTTTATCACAAATTTACCTAAGTCCGAAGGAAAGAGTGTCATCATGGTGATAGTTGATACTCTTAAGAAGTACGCACACTTTTGTGAATTATCTCGTCCATTTAAAGTGATTACAGTTGCTACTTCATTTATGGAAACAATAAAAAAGCTACATGGAAACCCAAAGATTATTGTAAGCAACAAAAATCCCATTTTCACTGGAAATTTTTAGACGAATTATTTTCTTTTTTGGGTACTCAACTAGCTCATAGCTCATTTTATCATCCTCATTATAATGGGAAAAATGAGATAGTGAACAAATGTTTGGAAGGATATATTCAATGCTTTGTATCTAATAAACAAACATAATGTAGGGTCAAGTGGTTACCTCTGGCTGAATGGTGGTATAACACTTCCTTCCACACCGTAGAAAAAATGACCACATTTATGGCACTTTATGGATATCATCCACCGTCCATCACATCATATTTAAGAGAAAATTATAAGGTTCAAGCAATGGAAGAGCACATAGAGCATCAACAAAAAGTTCTCCAACTCTTAAAGGATAACCTAAATTTCGCACAAAATCGAATGAAACAACAAGTAGATCAACATCGCAGCAAGAGAAGTTTTGATGTAGGCAACTGGGTATTTTTAAGGAAATAAACATGGAAACAAATGTCCCTCAAGGAAGCTAAGAAGGATAATAAATTATCGCCAAACTACTATGCTCCTTACAAGGTGTTGCAAAAAATTGGTACTATGGCATACAAATTGGAGCTTCCTGCTTCTTCCCGAGTGCACCCAGGTTTCCATGTTTCACGCTTAAACAAGGTTATAGGTGACAAACTTCCAGTTCAAACAATATTACCAAAACTTGATGAGGAAGGAAAAATCATATTGCAACCTAAACCTGTCACAGAAACAATAACTCAACAGTTACGAAATCGATCAATTTTAGAGTATCACATTAATATGAAGAACTTACCCATTGAAGATTCCACATAGGAGGATGATAATTTTATACAGAAGCATCTATAAATACTCAAGCGTTGAGGAAAACACTTTTTTGAAGGAGAGGGACATGTTAGGTCCCTATATTAATAGTGTTATCCCTTATTGTTGTTAGTGTTTCCCCTTATTGTTATTGTTGTACCCCTGTAGACCCCATATTTTTATTATAGTGCCCATAAAAGCCCACTATTGTTATTTTTGTTCCCTTACATTATTATTGTTAGGTCAAATAGGATTATATTAAGACCCCATGGACTCCTATATATAGAAAGGAGGTTTTTTCATTTGCATCATCCAAGAATTGTTGATTTATGTAATTTAAAGGAGGTTTCCCCCTCAAAGAGGTTGAATTATAAGTTGTTGATATCTCTTTTATTTTATTTTGTGAGATGGTTTCATAACACTTCCTTATCCAGATGGCCTCACATACTGCCTGACTGGCCGATATGTACTTTCCCTCTACTAATTTGAGTGAAACTGATCTTTGTTTCCTGCTATACCAGGAAACTGTTGCTGATCCTATGCTGAAGATGCCCCCTATTGTTCTATTCATGTTTGTTAATTGTAAAATCGTATAGGTAGAAGATACAAATAAATATTAAGCAGAAGGTACAAATAAATATTTACAGGGAAGAAATACATTAGAGGAGCTAAAAATTTAATGTTTCCTAAGGTCAGAAGGAAACTTTTTTGGACCGCGCACAGGAAACACTATCTCTGAGCATGCATTGCAGTTTTTCCTTCGACAGACATGCGCTACGCCACTATCCCTTCGATAGTCGCACGGTCCTAGGGATGGGGAATGTCACCGTTCAGGACCACTTGGCACACTTGGAGAAAAATATTCTCACTAAACCTATCCAAGTACAGTCACCTTTGAGCCACATTAAGGATTTATTGCAGCACACAAAGGAATCATAACCCCACTCTTGTGTCACCATCCATCTTGGACCAAGAGAAGGAGGGAAATTTTTAAAATTTTCTATAAAATCTAGCAATGGGAAGATAAATATGAGACACATTGTTATGTTGGCCAAATTTCTCATCAGCAAACCAGCTTGTGTTGTCCAACAGCAAGAGGATTTGAAGGATTCACTTGTCTTCCATCCAACACCTCAATCCAAGAGAGAATATTTCACCACATGTTCATCGATCTACCATCCTTTGAGAGGGAAGATACCCCCTTTTCTTGGATATTTGAGCTTTGTAGCTCGAAGGATCCACTACAAGAGATTTATAATTTTATCTTATACAACTACTGGCACTTAATAAATGGAGAAAGCTCTCCGTTGTTGAGATATTAGTGTGTTTTCTCTATTGAGCATGTTTCTTGTGAAATTGTTTTGTTTTTGTTTCATTTTTTATGTAGCATGCTATGTTTCCATTTAACTTAGCTTATTACATGTTGAACTTATTCCACTAATGTTTGAGAAACCACTTTGACATGTGAATTGCATGTAGGTAAGCAACCTCCATACTAAGCAAAGTGTATTTTGTCCGCCCATGAGCCGAATACACTACCACACGAATGGTGACTCCACTAGATTATTTCTTTTGAGTTAATGGTTGTTGATGCACATCCTTCTTCCTACTTAACTTGATATAAAATCACTCCTGCATCCTCTCAGCACCTTTAGTCACCCTCAGTGAGAAATTTTTCCTAGAGGAGGAGGATTTTTTTTCTTTTGCTCGATTGCATGCATCCTATTTAGATAAACACGTGTTTTGCACATGTGGGTGTATAATCCGCGCGGTAGGAAGGAAGCCTAATTTTGCTTGGTTTTTCTCATTTTTTGCAGTTGTAAAGTGTTTTCCAACCCATAAGAAATTTTCCATCACTGTGTTTTGGTATTTCATGACTGGTTAGGACTCTTATTTGCTAGAATTTATCTTAGCAACTAAGTAGTTTTAATTTTAGTTTTTTATTTTTGCAAATCACACATATTTTAACTACGGAAAAGAAAGTGGACTGCAATCCACGTATGTCATCCGAACAAATGATTCTCTCATAAAATATAAAAAACACATTATGTAATTATCATAAAAGTAAGTGACCCATATGTCCACATATATTTAGCTAGTTCAAGTTTTTTCAATTTTTGCATTAGATTAGATCAAATTTGCATTAGGAATTGGGACTAGGACCAAACTGTCGAAAAGAAAGCAAGTAATATTTTCCACCCTTGCACCTCACGGTGAGCCTAGGTATGCATATGAATGCATTCCTAAGGAAATTTTCCATCTCCCTATAGTGCAAACATGTTCTAACTAGGCAAGGTTTAAGTGGCCCATGATCCACACATCGTTTATTTTTTCAAGGAACAATCACACATAGGCTAATTAGAAAAGGATTGTAAAGGATCAATGCATATCCACATCTCATAACACTTGCGATTTTACACTCCAAAGCACACATGAAGCATCGATAAGCATTGGACCAAAAGGCACCCAGTTTGTTGGGACCTTTATCCTCTTCTTATAGTTACTTCACTAAGGCACACCCTAAGAAAATTGATACTCTATAAAAATAATAACTAATCGAACTCACTAAATTATCCACACGGGGACCACAAAAGAAATTATAGTTCAGGTTAGGACCATCAGTGGTAGGCATCCAATAAGTCGACGTGGTCATAATACATTTTGAAACATAGATGTTGACTTTTAGGGATCTTCAAATTCATCTATCCACCCACAAGACAAATACTCGAGTGTTACTAGACACCAATTTTAGAGGGGATTAAGCTTAGGCCCAGTGCGTGCAGTAATTTTGGGCTACCTGACCCATCTAGTGCTCGATACTGGTAGCTGAATACCAAGAAGCTCAAGACTCGAACGCTCATGTGGGATGATGGTACTTTAGTGGCAAAAACTATGGCATCCTTCCCTATAGGTGATGGTGCAGGCAACACTACATCCTCTTACCATTACCTTGGTCGATTATTCAACTGCTCGAAGGCGTCACCAATTCTTTTAGGATGTTAGCCCCAGTACCCATCAGAAGACATCTTTGCAAGGCCCAGCTACATTCAGAATGTAAGAAAGAATAGGTCAATCTAAGCTTTTGATTATCATACACAAATCAAACAAAACCATTTTTTTTTATTGATTGATCACATTGTGTTAATTTATAGAGAGGAGTGTCAGGTCTTAAGCCATTTATGTGTTGAATAAAAAACACCACCACCATTATCAGTTCATTCTTTATCGGGGCATATGTGATTGAAAACCCCCAAGGGTCACCTAACATCACTCTAGTGGAAACCCCAACAAGGTCACCACACTCAACTCCTCCCACAACCCCTAGAGGGCAGAGGAGAGCTACCCCTTCAGGGAGTCAACAGAATATTTATCAAGGCACGCCATAGGGTAATATCCCCCAGCCACCCCCCATAAACCATCACATTCATACACATGCTTTTCCATAGTACACAATGGCAATCAATACTCAGTTACCCTTCTTAGAATAACTTAATCTTCCATATAACGAAGTTAACTAATGACCCCATTTCTCACAGCATTAACTAGCCTCCCATGCCCATGAAGCTCCCTTCAGATATACCAAAATTTGAAGGGAAGCAAGCAGAAGACCCAGGAAATCATATTATTAATTTCCACCTGTGGTGTTCATCTAATAGTATCATTGATGATACTATTTGACTAAGACTTTTTCAACACACCCTAACAGGGCCTATGACGAAATGGTATGTCGAGCAGCCATCTGCTTCACGTATAACCTTTAGTGCCCTCACTACCAAATTCCTCACTTATTTTCAGCTATCCATTCACCATGATTCAAGAATGGAACTGCTCCCTCATTTTAAGCAAATTCCAGCCTTCCATATATTAGACCATCTCCCCAAATGCCAGTGATGTTACAATTTGTGTAAAGCCAAACTTGACAATATATGGAGGAAAACCCCATCTGAAATCAAAACTAAGAGCCAAATAACAACTCCCAAGGGAAAAAAAAGAGATCCAATCTAAGGAAAAATAATTCTTGTGACATATGTTGTGAATACAACCATTACACTCACCATTGTCCCGAGCTCCCCGAACTGAAAAAAATTCAAGCTAACCGTGGACAAGAGGGGGCTACCCAAAGGCCTACTGTAATGCAGGAGCCTTTCCCCCATAAAGGAGTGGTTAACACCCAACAAAAACAACCACCCAAAAAATATACCAGAGGTGGCAATCACAAAATTTACATGACTAGTGAAGAATTGTTCTTCCAAACAAGGAATAGCAACTATGATACCCACCTAGGCACCAACCCTTTAGGTACAAGCACGAGTTCACCTAATAAACGATTAAACATATCCGAAGTACCTAAAGATTGCCTTCCGAAAATGGTTAAGGGACCAACCAGGCGCATAGGACATCACTCTAAAGCTACTCATAGCTACACCATAGTTGATGATTTAGCACAATCACTAACTATTATGTTAGCCTTGGAAGTCCTAGAATCGTTCCCAAGACAACAGAAAGCCTTACTTTTTGCATTAGGTGCAATCAACCCTTCTGATTTGCGCCTATAATGGTTTTTGACCTAGACAAAGCAACCCGCAAGCTTCCTTCTCCAGTCTCTTTCCAAATATCAGTTTCATTTAAGAACATCACCATACATCGATGCATCATTGATGAAGGAGCATTCACATGCATCATGTCCAAATTCGTTTGGAAAAAGTTAAGATCACCTGAATTGAAACCATCTGACATCATGCTTAGAGAATACGACGGGCGCCCTTCATCCCTCATCGGTCTATATCAAAATGACCCTGTAAACCTAGCCAAAAAGACATTACTTATAGACATTGAGGTCTTAGACGCATAGCTAGACTACAGTATACTCCTCGGGTGGAGTTATATGTATGCCATGACTGCAATCGCATCCTTTGTCTTTAGGGTAATTATGTTCCCCCATGACGATCGAATCATCACCATCAACCAACTCACATACTACGATAAGAAACCTGCAATGGCTCTTGATGTCGTGTTACCATATGTAGACACAACTACGGAACCACTTACGCGATATACAGAATTTTCTCCTGGCTAGTTCAAACCATCATCCATCCTAGGATCATTCCTAGGAGATCCCCCTATCATACCAAAGGGAGTCCCAGAAATCACGGGAGCACCGAGGTGCATGATGCTCACATCAAACACTAAAACTAGCCCAGACATAGAAATTAGTAGTACAGGGATTGAAGCCACTAGCATGACATTCCTACCCTACGCCATTTCGCAAACCCCATTTTTATACCCCCCACCTAGTTTTGTGTCAAAACAAGTCTTTGCACCTATAACATTGCCAAATATGGCTTTCGCAATACATGTGTGGTATTTGGTCCCACCAGCCATTCTAGGAAGTCTTAGTATCACTTCTACAGGAATAACCCCTATCACCCCTCAGGAGGCCACAACGGTTCACGAAACACTAGTAGTAGCACTAGCTAATGTGACCAAGAAAAATAACAAAAAAGGGAATAAAGTTGAAACCTCCAAGTTACCTAGAGCATTACAACCTTGTGAATTATGTGATATTGTAGGCCATCCTACTAATATTTTCCTAGAGTTAGATGAATTAAAACCTCTTCTATACACCGAAAGAAATGCCGCCACCTCAAGTTCCCATAAAAAGGAATAGGCCATGAACAACCAAGGGAAAGCATTGCACACCAACCATGTGTGCTCCATATCCAACCATTATGGGCATTATACCCACCATTTCCAAGATATGCTATAATATAGGGATGCCCCACAAGCCCTAGAGAAACCTTGCCAACATGACCCCTCAGCTCCACCCATGCAAATGGACAAGCGAGAACCTAAAACCATATTGTACATACGAGAGGAGCCCACATATTTCTCATCCACAGTCACCCTAACGGACTAGAAACGAAAAATGGAGGCCACACGGCAGGCCCCAGTTTGCACATTGTGTGAAGAGCCTGACCACTTAGTCACACAGTGTCCGAGTTAAGGGCGTTTAACTGTTCGTATCAAGTCCCGCACATTGCCCAAAGAAAATTAGTTTAGCATTGACGAAATATGTGTCATATTTGTCAGAGTAACCACCACATGTGTCTTTGTCCCCGTATCCATCAATTCTGATCTATATTGGATTTCATGCGATGCTTCATCGCTAAAAACCCCGACTTAGCTAGTTCAAACACAGAATCTGCAAACAATACTACAACTAAAGGGACGGAAGCAACAAGGACCATATTGTATGTGTCTAAGGAGAGATGGTAACCTGAATGACCACCTCCCCCCTGTAATCACCCTCAAGCTCTAGTCCAACTCTGTGCACTTTGTGATGGATGAGATCACTTCATCGTTGATTATGCAACTCTAGAATAATTCCAAAGATGGTACCCAGTCAACCCAGTATACTACGACGGGCTACTAGCAGTCCAATATTCATGTCAAGTGTGTTCATGCGACCAAATTTTTCATCGATGTCCCTATATCCCCTGATTCCGTTTGGTGTTAAAATTTTTATGCCAAGACATAACACGCCTGGCCGCAATAGACAAATTAGATTGAGAATCTGTGGAAATTTCGAAAACTCAAGAAAATGAGGCAACCAGGTCCATTCTCTTCATATGAGCAAAAAAAATTCCAACAAGGGGGTAGATCATCACCCCCAACCACCCTCAATGAATAAACATAGCCTGCACATTTTGTGATGCCTACAACCCATTAGGGGAATTTTGAGGTCGAAAATGGGCCTCCTAATGAAATTATAAAATAATAGTGGAAATAATATAATAATATTTGATTACATCATCAAATTTATAGGGAAAACTTATCTCCCAAATTTTTTACTCAAATTTCAAGTCGAAGTACTCATTATGTGAAAATTTTAATTCCTCATCCAAGCAGTACCCATGTTGCATACTTTCGATGGATCCTGCTACATGAGAAATGAGAAATACATGAAAAAGTGATTGCAATCACGTTTTTTCATGTATTTCTTATTTTTCATGTAGTAGGGTCCATCAAAAGTATGCAACATGGGTACTCCTTGGATGAGGAATTAAATTTTTCATCCAACGAGTATTCCCACTCGAAATTTGAGTTAAAAATTTGGGAGATAAGTTGACAATACTAGTTGAAAAAGTAGTTTTATTATTTTATTTTATTTTAATATTTTTACCCTTTTACTTAAAAAATGGTGAATTATCCCCCATGGTTGGCATAATCATCTTGAATCCTATTGGTTCTTATAAAATTTATTTTGGTTGTACATTTTTCCTAGGAGGCCCATTTTAGACCTCAAAATTACCCTAATGATTTGATTGCAAAATGTTTAGATTTAAGAACATTTCGCAAATGGTACCCAATTACTCCAGCAGTCTAAAGGGAGTGGAGAACCAAGGAGCAACACTCTTGTCTGATTTTTCATGACAACCATCAGGCTCGACATTGTACTTACATCCCCAAATTTTGACCTTTTTTAGACACCATACACTCATTGGTTACCAAATACCCAGATGTAACTGGTTTAGAACCAAGGCATCCTACCCCCCATCATTACCAAAACCCTAGGAAGGCTAAGGCGACCCATCGTCCTAGTAGGGCCCAAAACTAGCCAAGAATGACATGTGTTCTATGTGATAGAAATGACCACAGGCTCAATCAATGTCAGGAACTCAAGAAAATCACGAGCATTATTCACATGGTCGCCACCATACCGCAGATCCATCTCTCTAATCAGGAGAATATCACACACTGCTATTGTAGGATTTTCTCACAATTCCACCATACTATAAATTGTGAATACCTCCCAAGGCTAAAAGCGACAAGGGAAACATTGAGTTTGAACTTCCTAAAAGAGCGAGACTGACCAAAACCGAAGACTCGGAGATAGCAGAAGCGTAAACATGCCCCAATTCCCAATCATCTCCAAGCATCCACTTCGGGCACAAATAGTAGCATTGGTTCTCACACCATCTACTCAATAGGCACCTTAACGCCATGCACCATTTTCACAAGTCAAAATAATGAAACAAAGTTGTGCCGCTTAATGGAAAAATTTTGGCACCTCTACACTCAACGCAACTTCCAAATCTAGGAAAGTGTGAATACCCTTAGTAAGCTGCTATAAGAGTATGAGTTTTCTCTCAAAAAAACCACCACAATGGAAACTCTTCCACCATTTAACGTTCACAGCACACAATACCATATATGATTCATCTCATCATGAATGGGAACCATCAATCGTGTTTAATGATCATATTTCATTGGTGTCGATATTGCTACAACTACCACAATAGTACTTGTACCATCGACGGTGCAAACCCAACCTGTATGCACCCTGTCAACCTCGTCTGGTTCCACAGAATCAACCAAAAAATCGTATTCATGTTTGTTGACCAACACTGTTAAGCCCAAACCAATTCCTCATAGCCTCACACAAACCAATTCCCCCTTAGATGTCTTGTTTCATTCATACGAGGATATTCTAGAGGCCATGACAGAACAAGATTTTCCATGGGACTCAATGCATCACCGCTCGTTTTTTCTTCCAAAAAAAAAATCCGTACCTAACAACCTAGAAACCCAAGATATATACACCATTTAATATAAATAATTCATCCCATCTGGGAAGGTATACTGGTTCAAAAATCTCATCCTAGCACCTGATGCATTTGAAGAAAGGAATATGTTGAATATTTCACCAGCCATTAAGGTGAATATCTCAAGAAAACCAGGCAAAATCGAAGAAATATCACTAGGGGCAGCATCCTCCCCAGATGAGGTAGTCACTTACACAAACTTGTTATAAGAGTACAGGGACATATTCGCATGGGATTATTCAGAAATGTCAGGGCTTAGCCCCACTATCATAGAACACCACATTGACACTTGGCCTGACATGTCACTAGTCCGCTAAAAACAGCGTTAGTTACACCAATCTAAGGGAGAAGCAATCAAGAAAGCAATTGACAAGCTTCACAAAGCTGGGTTCATCTACCCAATTGCTTAAACGTCGTGGTTTTCCAACCTTGTACCCATCATGAAAAAACAAGGCACCTTCCAAGTTTGCACTTATTTCTCAGATTTGAATAAAGCATGTCCCAACGATAACTACCCTACATCGTTTATCGACCAAGTCATTGATGCTTGCACTGGTCATGAGGCCTTGTCCTTCATGGATGGATTCTCATGGTACAATCAAATTCAAATCTAACACATAGATCGGTACAAGATGTCATTCACTACCCCTTGGGGCACGTTTTCCTACCAAGTTATGCCCTTCAGTCTTATAAATGTTGGAGCCACCTTATAGCGGACCATGAATTATATATTCAATGACCTAGCCCACATCACCTTAGCTTACTTGGAGTAGCTCACCGTATGATCCAAGAAACGAAGTGACCATCTGGAGGATTTATGGTTGGTATTCCAACATTGCCGACACTACAACCTGCACTTGAGCCCTCTCAAGTGTGTCTTCTGTGTTAATGCAGGTAGGCTATTAAGATTCATCGTATCCCAACAAGGGATCAGAGTGGACCCCCTCAAGTTTTAGGAAATCAAATAAGTGCCACCACCCAAAACTCTTAAGCAACTTCAAATCTTATAGGGTAAATCCAACTTATTACAAAGCATTTTCCTTGACTATGTCACTTTCGCACAAGGATTCCCATGCCTACTTCATCAATAAATTTTGTTCAAATGGGATGATCGGGCTGAACAATCATTTGAGGCACTAAAAGACACATTATCTTCAGCCCCTTTGATCAGAAAACCAAATTATGACAAAGGCTACACCCTATACCTATCAACATCAAACATTGCCATAGCTGGGATGTTAATCCAAGACGAATCAGATGATAAAAAACACTTAATCTATTATGTCAATAAGAAATTATCTGCCCTACTTTAAAATATTAACCGAAAGAAAAAATTTCCCTAGCCCTTGTACATGCAATACAAAATCTTCGGCATTACATGATCCTGCGGACTATAGCAGTCACAGAACTATCAACCCCATGAGATATTTTCTAACCTAATGTCTAATGAACCACAAATAGGCTTGATGGGTAGTCATAATACTTGAATTCAACCTGTAGTTTAGCTCCCCCAAGAGAAAAAAATATTTCATCTTAGTTGAGTTTATCACTGACGTCCCAATTCTGACTAAAGGTTTCCCATTCAAAGATTCACTACCAGATGAACATCTATTCCTAGTGACAACTGAGGATCCTTGATACAAAAACATCCTCCTATTCTTACGAACCCAAAATTTCAAGCCACGACTCACACGTGATGACCGAATGCGCATATGAAACTAGGCCCCCCGATACTTTTTCATGGGGGATGTTATTTATCGAAGAGGCATTGACATTGTTTTACGTCGCTGCTTCACGCACGACCAGGTTGAGCAAGCCCTAAATGGTTTCCATAGTGGGGCTTGTGCCGGCCACCTATCAAGGATGGCTACGGTCAAAAACTTCCTACAGGTGGGTTATTTTGGGCCCACCATATTCCACTATTTCATTCAAGCAGACAAACAGTGTGAGTGATGCCAACGCTTTGCCCACAGGGCAAGAGAACCTCCCACTCCTCTTCACCCGGTCATTGTAGCCAATCCCTTTTGCAAATTGGAATCAAATTTATGACTCACAACCCTACATCATCTAGAAACCACAAATACATTATTGTAGGCATCGACTATTTCACCAAGTCGGCATAAGCCATGCCTACATATGACAACATGGCAGAAACTGCAAAACGGTTTCTCTTCAACCATGTCATCGCACGCTTCGGTGCACCCAAGGAATTAGTCTCTGATCACAGAAAGAATTTTGAAAATGAAATATTCCAAGAGTTGTCCCACCATCTAGGTTTCACACATGAATTTGTGTCACCATACTATCCCCAGTCAAATGGTTAGGTAGAAGTTGTTAACAAAGTACTCAAAACAATGTTACATCGTATGGTCACTACCCATAAAAAAAATTGGCACCATATGTTTTTTTCATACCTGTGGGCATATCACACAGCAGTTAAAACCTATACAAGATTCACACCTTTCCATTTGGTATACGGATTGGAGGTTGTGATTCCCAGTGACCGCGAAATCCCCAACTTACACACAGTTATCGAACTCCTCAATGATACCCTGCCTTTATAGCAATGGTTGGTACAATTATAACTCATCAATGAAAATTGACGAGAGTCACTCAAATATAATGACGCACATAAGAAAAGGGTAAAATCATCATTCGATCGAAACATCACCCCCCACTCACTTTCAAAGTGGGAGCTAGTTCTCCGCTACAATGTTGCAAAAGAGGCCTTAGGACTCGAGAAGTTCGAAACATTATGGAAAGGTACTTACATCATAACGTTACCTCCTCAAAGGAGCATACATCCTATCAGAGCCAAAAATTACATGCCTAACTAACCCCATCAATGGGCTCTACCTCAAAACATTTCACCCATAAGTGCAGGAAGTCTCAGCCTTAGAAATAAGATTCATGTAACACAATTTTTCGAGATGATCACAATCATAGAATACTTTTTCTAAGAAAAAAATTCTCTTCTATCACAGATGGATCGTCCCCCCCCCCCATCCACTATTTTGGATTCATTGATGGAGCCTCGTGATGGTCACAAAATCTAGCAGCAGTCGCCTGGGCCATATACTATCCTGACTGGTCACCATTCCTCACCAACGGAATATGCATCATATCACCTACTAATAATCAAGAATAATATGATGCAGTCATCATGATTTCGATCATTTCCTCCAACTAAGGCATTCACCATCTACATGTCTATATTGATTCCCAGCTAGTGGTATCGCAGTTAAACCAATTTTTTGAAGTATGAAATTCACACCCATTTAGGAATTACTTTCATGCACAATGATTAAGTCGTAATTTTGAGCACATTACATTTACACATGTACCAATAAATCAAAACCAGAAAAACGATCGCATAGATAGCCACATTCTAGACTGGAATGCATCTCGTATAAACCATAATCCATAAAAAAGAAAAGCATAAAACATAAATATCCATCATAGGCATATAAAATCCATCATAAGCCTCAACTGTCTTTTCCCGTGCCTCAGCCACCTCATCACGGGAAAGGAGGGCAGCATCCCCTCCGACAGTTTTAGCACGGATGCCCTCCCGTGAAGTTCCTCCAGCACCACCCTACCCCAAATCTGGGCCTGACCAGCCCCACCTGGGACCCTCCTCATAGGATAATGTCCCACCAAGCGGGCAGTAGGAAGCCCTGTTGAACCCACATATATAAGAGAAACAAAAAATAGTATCACTGTCACCATAAAATACATATAAATCGATACATGATAAAATCCTCAAAAATTCATAAAACATCAAAGGTCGTACCTGTTGGGCCACATGCATAACCAGCAGGAAGACCCATATTCGGGTCCCCCCAAAATTCCATTGTTGAGTATGGGTAGTCCAGAAACATCTACGATTTCTATTAGAACCATGCCTTAATGGTCACATTCCAATAGTGACCAGCCTCTCCTCCTCAACTGCGAGGCATCACGGGTGCCCACCGCCACATTTGAGGATCTCTAGGAGGACCTAGGGGCATTGCCACAAAATTTCTAACCATCACCACCCTCTCATACATGATACTGCAAAGGATGCTTGCATAGGTGAAGACATTAGAAGTCCCCCTCTAGGACTTGCCCAACTATGTCACCATACCCTAGTAGACATGGCAAGCCCAGTCATAGAAGTGATCAGCCTAAAGCTGGCGCAAGACTGAAATATGTGGACCCGACACCCTATTAGGCGATGATGACCCTATCAGGTGCACTATCATTGCTAAGGCACCCCTCTCATCTAAATATATCACAGAGCTGATAGAGAGACATCCCTATGTAATTTCATCAGGACCACAGTGATCCCGAGCCCAGCGGCGGATGTTCACTCCCCCAGCTGGGAGTGGGTGTGGAAGAGCCTCCCTCTAAGGCAGTAGACTGGTCACAAAGTAAACATATTTCTCTAGTTGGATGACGATGTCTCTATGGCGCTGCACCATAACATGTTGTCTCATGTTCCAACAACAGACCAGGTATCAAAGTAGACCATCTTGTGACATCAGTAAGTTTTTCTTAAGAAACATAAGCAACCCATACTGTGCTAAAACCCCTAGAGCACCAAGATTTTAGGCCACAGCTTCTTGAAGATCGGGCCAGTCCCTCTCATGCCACAACATCCTATCACCAAAGAAAAACCAAAAATCAGTGACTAAAACCTAAAAAATTGAAAACAAATTAAATTTTTAGGGCCTTGTCACACCTGTGCAGAACTAAGGCATGATGATCACGTGTATGTATCAGATACAGATGCACGAATCATTGCACAAACTCTTCACTAAGCATGAAGACCTCGTATGAATATTCCCTTCTACACGAGGACCGTGTGGGTCATCCTTGATCACCCACACGGTCAAGGCAAAAAATAAGTCTAATTCCGTAAAAAATCCACATTTGTATGGACCCCCAAGGAAAATAAGTGACAAAATGGAAAATTTGGACATTTAGGGCCCTACCTGACACTGACGACACGAATCTTGGGTACTCATGCTTACCACAATGGCAAGAAAGGCTTGGGAGCAGGGGCTCATCTCAGACCTCAGACTCTCAATTGACACAAACGAGTTGAAATGAGCCATATTGGCCCAAATATCACCCTTTTATCTTTATTTGACAAACCATAACTGGAGCTCAGAAAGCCTAATTGCAAAACCGCGAGAGACAAAGTGATCATCACTTCATCATGCTCAAGCTAGGCCCCATAAATCCATGCCTCAGAAAAGGTAACTTTTTCAGCCACAAAAGGTATGGCCTCTCTTATTTCTTTACATTCAAAGTCATTTCAAATATGTTTAATTGAAAAAAATGCCTTTAATTGGGGTATTGGTTGCAGGTATTAAAAACATGTTGAATCACCAAATGCTACAGGCAACAAGGTACAACAGTAGGTATCATTCTATCCCTAGCATGATAGGCTCCCTAAAGAAGTTTTGAATATCTTGACATCATTTCTCCATAGAAATAAACCATAGATTTCATTCACCTGACCATGTTTATCATCACCCCACTTTACACATGATAAACATTCTTGCAGGTCGGTATAACGTTGCCCTCCATGGTATCCATCACTCATGTAGACCATACACCAAAATTCTGGAGCCATGGTCACAAAATTGAAGTCCGAGAAGTACTTCATGTACATTCATCCATCATAAATCAAGTCAAGTTTTACCCATATCATGTTAAAACCCCTTTCCTAGGCTACCATTCTCATAAGCATATCAAATACGTGCCACCATGCCTCGCACTTGGCCTACCACACCACCATCAGCATAGTCCATCTGCAACACTTTTCATCCACTTCATCACCCCCACATAGAGACCAACTAATGGGGCCCCTACCCTCAGCAAAACACATTCCACACACCATAGTGGCGGATTATTTTCATGTTTTAGGGGCACCCGTCTCGATGCTTGTACATCAAAACCCATTCTATATTCTTTCAGCAAGTGTACAAATATTTTTTAGGAGAGCACTCCCACCCATCCATTCACATTTCTCACCTAGAATAAGTCCCTAATCACGCTTGGTCGGAGCTATGCATTCTTTACCACACCCCACCATGACACTCATAAAAACCATACACCCACCCTAGATGTCCTACCCACTCCAGTGATTTCTCCACCATAAATAGTTATGACTGTCGCCACACGCATTTACAGCTCTGACCTCGAGCCACTTAACTACCATCATTCGTTATATTCATTTCTCGTCATCATGCCTAAGTTAATCTATCACACCATGCCCTACTACATCAGAAAACATGGTCCCTTTCATCAGTACTCATCTCGGTCGGTTGATGCTTCCTTCTTTTCGACTACAACAAAGATTTTCCAAGAATGAGGTAGTACCTTGGATGACTCCTCACCTCAATAGGTGCATCCCCAGATGGCACTATGGGAATCATCATTGCCCATTGATGTCATCGATCCTCTTGACATTCGACTTCAAGATAAGCTTTCAATTCAAGATGGTATCGTACTTCATAACCATTGCAACTCTATCAAAATTCATCAAATACCTGTGACTTGATAATAATATATTTCAAAAATGCTTACACAGGAAGGACCCCAACAGTCAAATACCCATGCATAAAATTAGCACTTGTTCTAAACAAACACGCCATACCAATATTATGCGTGTGGGCACCACATTCAAACTTCTTTCAAAGAAAAAATTCCCCTGAGGGCATCAGCAACCATCGTCATCAACTAACAGCAGTTCACTACCATAAAGTGGCATAAAAAAAACCACTATCTATCAGATAATATTAAATACTCAAAACTTCACGAGCATGGGACACGCTTGCCTCATAGAAATATTTTATTCATTCTATCTCTTACAGGTTTCCAACAGAGCACGGTGTCTTTTTTACTCATGACAAGGGGTCTCTAACCTCAGTTCTAAAGCAAGTTACTCCCTCTCTCTCAAAAGTAATACATAGAAAAAGAAACTATAATGTATTTTGGCTATACAGTTCTTCCTAGACCTCATACATTAGGGGGAAACCGTTAACACTGGAAAATCATATAGGCAGAAGGCACTAAAAAATGTCAAGCAGAAGGTACAGATAAATATTTACAGGGAACAAATACATTAGAGGAGCTAAAAATTTAATTTTTCCAAAGGCCAGAAGGAAAAAATATCGGACCATGCATAGGAAGCACTTTCTCTAAGTGTGCATTGTGGATTTTCCTTTGATATTTTCACACTACGTGACTATCCCTTCGATAGTCACCACGCGGTCCTGGGGATCTAGAATATCACCATCTGGACCACTTGGCACACTTGGAGAAAAATATTCTCACTCAACCTAGCCAAGTACAGTCGCCTTTGAGCCACTTTAAGGCTTTTGTGCAGCACACAAAGGAATCATACCCCCACTCTTGTGTCACCATCCATATTAGACCAAGAGAAGGAGGGAAAACTAGAAAATGGTCCATAAAATCCAACCATGGGAAGAGAAATGGAAGACACATTGTTATGTTGGCCAAATTTCTCATCAAAAAACCAGCTTGTGTTGTCCAACAACAAGAGGATTGGAAGGATTTAGCTTTTGGTCATCCAACACATCAATCCAAGAGAGAAGAGTTCACCACATGTTCTTTGATCTACCATCCTTTGAGAGGGAAGAGAGGCTTGCTGAGAACTTGAGGGGAAGGGACCCCCTTGCCTTGGATATTGGAGATCTGTAGCTCAAAGGATCCACTATAAGAGATTTATCATTTTATCTTCTACTACTACCAGCACCTAATAAAGGGAGAAATATCTCCATTATTGAGTTATTAGTGTGTTTTCTCTATTGAACGTGTTTCTTGTGCATGTTTTTTTGTTTTTTTTTTCATTGCTTATGTATAATTCTATGTTTCCATTTAACCTAGCTTATTACATGTTCAACTTGTTCCACTAACATTTTACAAACCACTTTGACATGTGACTTAAATTTAGGTAAGAAGCCTCCCTACTAAGCAAAGTGTATTTTGTCTGCCCATGCACCAAATACACTACCACAATTTCAAATGGACTCCCTGCCCAATCTACATCAGTGAACCATTGAAGCTTCACTCCCTCTTTCTGTTTGTAGCATATCCCATACTTTATAGTGCCTTTGAGGTATCTCAACACATTCTTTCCTACCTTCCAAAAGAGATTGGTTGTCTTAACCATAGCTTGACTAAGTCGATTAAACACATAGCATATGTTTGTTCATGTGTTCACCAAATACATGAGTGAACCCATAAGTTTCCTGTAAATAGTAGCATCCACTACCTTGCCTAATATAGCATCCTTCTTCCTCTAGTTTCCTGCTAGAAGAATCTCCATGGGTTTTTATCCCTCCATGTGTAACTTCCTGAGGATCTTGTTGGAATTTTTTCCTTGAGATACAAATAACTCCCCATATATTTTCCATATTTCCAATCCCAAGAAATAGTGCAAGAGCCTCATGTCCTTCATCTCAAATTGCCTTGCAATATCCTCTCTGCAAGACTTGATGATATTGTCATCACTTGTCAGTATCAGATCATCGAAATAAATTACAATAATCAAAATCTTACCTTCTACCATAATATGATAAAGTTTAGCATCTGCTTCACTCTTTGTGAAGCCCAACCCGATGAAATAGCAATCAATCCTAGTGTACCAATCACGAGGTGCCTAATTCAACCCATACCGTTCTCTCTTAAGTCTGCACACATGTGACTCTCTGTCAAAGTTCTTAAAATCTTCTAGATGCTCAATTTACACCTCTTCCTCACTCACCCCATTGAGGAAGATTGTCTTTACATCCATCTAATGTATCTTCCATCCCATCTGCATTGAGAGTGAAAGCATGGACTGGTGTAAAAGTATCATCGTAATCAATCCCCTCCAGAAGAACCCTCTGGCCACAAGCCTGGCCTTGTGCTTCTCCATACTCCCATCTAATGCCTGCTTCAACTGGTAGATCCACCTGGATCTTACAATTGGCTTACCGTCTGGTCTTCGGATAACTTCCCATGCACTAAATCTAATAATGGAGTCATAATCCTCAACCAGGCAATAAACCCAAATTGGTTGATGCACTGGTTCCTCAAAAGAGGACGTCTCTATCCCTACACCTTCACTCATAAGAGCCATGTAGTCAGTGTACCGCTCTGGGGACCTTATTTTCGTGTGTTGTGATGTGGGTGCTCCCACATTCTCTCTAGCATCAAGGAACAACATGTTAGCCTCTTTGTCGTACTTCCTTCCATATCGAGATGTCTCTGCATGAGTGGGTGCTTCCACTCTCTGCACCTATGCTTGTGGCTGCTCCACAACTTGAGGTTCTTCTTTTGGAGCCAATATATCCTCAACTACATGCACTTGAAGCTCCCTCTAAAGGGAAATTCGCATCGCCTTCTTTTCATTGAATTTCACATCTCTTCTAACCACTGTAATCCTATGTTCTGGAAAGTAAACCTGATAGTTGTGAGGTGTATCAGTGTACCCCACAAATATCCCCAAGTTAGTTGTTGTCTCTAGATTCTTGTTGGAACCTTTGGTCAAATGGGAATAAATAGAGGAACCAAAAATTTTAAAATGTGAAGCATCTGGTCTCTTACTTGAAAAATATTCCTCTGGTGTACTCATCCCAAGTATCTAATGAGGACTTCTATTATGCACAAATATTTTTGTATTGCATGCTTCTTCCCACAAATGCATCGGTAGGCCCTTATCATGTAACATAGGTCATGTTGCTCCCACAATAGTTATGTTCTTCCTTTCTGCAACCCCATTCTGATGTGAGTTATGATGTGCTATCAATTTCCTTCTAATTCCTTCTTAAGCACAAAATTTATTATATTCATTAGAGACATATTCTACACAATTCTTTCTCCTCAGATCCTTCATCTTCTTCCATGTATCTCTTTCGAAAAGTGATTTGAACTCACAAAACTTGGAGAACATCTGATATTTCTTTTTCATGAATAAAATCCAACACTGTCATGAAAAATCACATAATACATGTGTTTTATTGTGGAATCTATCGAGAACGGTCCATACACGTCTAAGTGAATTCTCTTAATGATCACCTTTTCTCGGCTTTCCTTGTCATGAAAGGTGGATTTGGTATACTTTCCCAATGTACACCAAGTGCACCCTTTGGAATTCCTATTGAAATCTGTTGCATGATCTTCATAGTTCCATGGTGTAGATGGACCAATATCATGTTCCATAAGTCACCGATGTCTCGACTCTCCACCTTATTTTATTTTTTTTATTAAGGAAACACAGTATTCTACATCAAATTTGTATAGGTTCTTTACTCGGACCCAAATATTTTTCACCTGTCCCATGGCTTTGTGATGAAGGAGCACCTTTCCTTCACTAAATATCACATCATAGCCATGGTCCTCCAAGATAGAACCAAAAGCCAAATTCGTATTTAAACAAGAAACATACATGACATATTTTAATGTGAGAGGAGTACTTGACTCCCTCTGGAAGGTAATTTTACCTATGTTGGTATCATTGTACCTCCTATCATACCCCATCTCAATGTGCATATGGATATCCTTCTCCTCCAAGTTTTCGAATAATTCTTTGTTTTCGGTCATATGGAACGAAGCTCCACTATCTAGGTACCACACAAAACCCATCACATATGACACCATGCATTTAATGAGGGTGAAATCTAACTTGATTTGTGAATAAATTGCTTCACCTACCGCTCCTTCTGAGGACTTATTTTTGGTCTTCTTGTGCGGACACTCTATAGCATAGTGTCCAAGCTCATCATAGTAAAAACATTTTACCTTTGACAAGTTTCGCTTCTTTCCTGCCTAAACAGAATCTAATTTGGAATGGGACACCTTCCCTTTCTCTTTCATCACCTTTCCATCCAAGCCATAGTTCTCCTCATTACCAGTCTTTGATGAGGATCCATCTCTAGTGTTCAGTCGAATCTATTCTTACACCAAGTTGGACCATAAACACTCCCACTTTGGTAGCTTCTCCCTCTCATTCACCAAGTCTTGGTAGCTATGCTAGCTCTCTGGAATACCTAGAAGCATTAAGCTCACAAAATTATACTAGGAAACTGTTACCCCAACACTCCCAATATCATCTCGACATTGAGTGAACTTCGTTAAGTATTTTGGAATCATGTCGCCCTTCTCCATCTTGATCATTTTGAGCTTTTCCTTTAGCACCAACTTCCTATGGTCACTTTTATTCTGAAACATATATGTTAAGGCCTTCCACATAGCATATGTAGTTTCATTTCCATGGATTTTTGATACAATATGATCTCAAACTCCTTCTATTCGAATCTTTCTTGCCTTTGCTACATTCTTCTTCCATGCATCAAGAAGTTGAGCATCTACTACTACGGGCTAGGGAATATCACTGTCTATGAATTCCTCCAGTCCATTTCCCTGTAGCACTACCTCCATCCTATCCTTCCATGCTATGTAATTCTAATTTCCCTCAAGGTCATAGTCGAGTCTCAAGCCAGTAAAAGACATCTTGACCTACTGCTAGTCCTAAAGAATAAATCTACAAATTCGATTCACCTGTTCAAAACAAACTCTGATTCTTCTCTTCTATACTGATTCCTCCTCTGGTGCCATGTAGAAATATCTAAATACGTTAAAATGATCTTGTAATGTACTAAAAAAACATACTGAATCAATTCTACAAATTTCATAAACCAATTTCGATTGGAAAATCACATAAGCAAGTCTTGCACAGTATTTTGTCACCGTCCCTGCATTCCCTATTCCGAATACTAGAGGACCATCATAGTGACCCCTGTTAGCAACCTATAATATGGGTCATAATTTTGACTTGAAAGTTGATAACCTTGTAAATATGTACATACTTTGCCTTCTGCAAGTTGTGTTCACATATTTTGTAAAAAAATCAAAAAATAAAAAAAAAGGTAAAAAGTCCTAAAAGAATAATCAAAGGACTTAGAAAAAATAAAAGACCCCAAAAGAAAAATGAATAAAAATTAAAATGTGCAATCATAAATGCCATACTTATTATTTTTTTATCTGTGGCAGAGTGTCAATAAATGCCATAGTCCATGACGAGTTAAATAGTTTAATCTTAACTTTTCATTTTTCAATTTCATTTGTTGTAGATAGAGAATAATGAGTTGTCATACAGTTTAATCATGACAATTCAGTAGTTAGGTAGAGAAATAAAGTGAATCCAACAGTTTAATCTAGATTCATGGATGAAATAAGTGTAGAATTAGATATTTTTACTTGCTTTCAGAAAGAATAAATGCTATGAAGGTTGCTAGCTTAAATGCACCTTACTACAAAGGAAGAAAAAATGTTAGCATGGTAAGCTGGGTAGGTAGAAGAAGGTAAAAATTCTCAATGTAAATATCATTCATCACTAGCTACAAAATAACTAACTTCCCCTTCCCATAGTCATGAAACATTCTAAACTATCAGTCAGAAAGGCTCAAGGCATTTCCTTGAATTTTGTTGGGACCGCACCCAAGGCTCTATGACTGATCAGTTAAAAGTGTAAAATGTCTATATTAATCCCTAAAATCATATCATTTACCATTCATGCATTCATCCTCCTAAACAATCCTAAGTAAAACTCCAATTTTTACTTAAAAGGCATTATAATTCCCATTTGATTAACTGCCTTCATCATTTGAAAGCATTAAACCCTCAAAAGTACATTATATCTTAAGTTAAAGTGATAAGATCAATGAAAATTATCTTTTGAAATTCACTTTACTTGTTATGTTTATGTGTTTTGAGTACACCTTGTCCTATTTTCATATTAACTTTAATTTATGTATGAATTCCCTATAAAAATAACCTTTTCCTATTATATAACTTCTTTTTATATAATAAATCCAAAAACCCACTTTTTATAATTTTAGCCGAAGTTTATAATTCCCACATGTTTAATAAAAACCCACATTATAACCCCCTTTGGATAAAATATATCTTTATGTATAATCCCGCCCCTATGGTAGTTAAATCACTCTGGTTTAATTAACCATATAATAAAAATATTCGAAAATCTTTTAAAACATGTTTTATATATGTTTGAAGAAAAAATATCGAAGTTTTATTTAAACTAAACTTCAAAACATAAACCCATTTCCTTGTATATTTTCCCCTTGCCCGACTCCCTAACCTAAGGTTAAACCCTAACCTAACCCTTTTCTCCCCGATATATATCTCATACCCCAATTGTTAACCTGGGTTAAAGCCTTTATATCTTTCCTGACCATGTTTCCTATATACAAAATATTTTTGTATATAAAACTTAACCATATCCCTTTACACTTTCGGACTTAATATCAGCCCTCTGATCCCCTCCGTTCGTGTAATCCAACGGTTAAAAATCTACGTGATGGTTTATTATATTCCCATCCCTTCCCCTATCGTGTAGCATGACCGCCGTTAGATTTTCCATCGGATCCAGATCGGACGATCCATATTCAACCTGATGACTTACCTTTCCCTGTACCTCTCCTTTTGATCGTGACCGTTCACTAGTTGAAGCTAGATCCGACAGTGCCAGTTCATTTTCGCGCTCATAAAGTAATCGACTAATGTTTTGAAAAATTCACGCGATATAGGTTGTTTTCTGAAACCACCCTGTGTCAACGTGTCTTGATATAATTGGATCGCGTTAGAAAAGCGATTTACCGCTTACCACTTTGGAGCTGCGTGAATACCACCCAGTGGTATTTCGAAACCACTTCTACCCAAACTATGATTTAATATGATTTAACTATGGTTTGAAATATGGTTTATTCATAAAAATCATAATTTTCATTAATTTTTCTCACCTATTCGTGCTTTAAACCTGTGAAACCTCTGCTAAGCCTATTTTCGTGGAATTTTCACCATTTTGTGCCAAAGCCTGTACAGAGCCCTTTTCACCATTTTCAAACCTACCAGTGCCATTTTCAAACCAATTTTCTTGCAATTCAACCACGAAGAGCCAAAGTACCCTCTAATAGACCAATTCAGCAGAATTGAAGACTGCGCGCAACCGTGAAATGTCTTCAACCACAATTATACCTTTTAAAGGTATTTTTCATCAAACTTATCCATAGAAAATTCAATTCCAAAAGAAAAAGCACCAATTTTTCAATTATTGCTTGTAATTATCTGAGTTACTCACCCAGAAATTGCAAAAACCATCCAAAGTACAAGGGGAAACTCTGTCAAATTTTCCCCAGAATCCCGCATTTTTGTTTTTTGCAAGTTTTATCCATACCCTGGTCATTTTCACTGTTGGAATTGATCATAATATTTCTTCTGAGCATTAAAACCCTCTTTTCATCTGAAACTTTGCTCAAAATCCTATTTTACCAGAGATATTCTCCAACAATCCCTTATTTCTAATAGAAGAACTCAGCAAACAGTCTAAGCTTTCTCTGTTCAATTAAAAAATGATAAAGAAACAAGGAACCCCCAAATCCGGAGGTCCAAAACCTCAAAGGAAAGCCTCTGCTAAAATCCCTCAGCCTGAGTCCTCTAAGCTTGATAAACCAACTCCTGCACTCATTGCTAATTCCTCAAAAGTTGTCGGGCCTATCCAACCTCTAGTTACTTCACAAGAAAATAGTCCTTTGGTTGACCTTGATTACAGAATATTGGACCCTTTAGTAGAGTTCAATTTACTTGATGTCTATAACTGGTGTTCTAGAAAATCAGTAGAAAAAAGGTGATAAAGATGTACCAGTCTAGGATTCCAATCTGCCAAAATGCATTGTCCCTCTTACTCATTTAGCCCCTGATTTTGTCAGATTGTGTCATTCCTACTATCTTCCAGACCAAAGATGTATTGTCAATAAAGATAGAGAGGTTATATTTTACATCAATACAGAATCCATAAATTCTATGCTACAACTGAACCCTGACCCCAATGCTGCTTCATTGTCAATAGAGGATTTAACTCAGAATTACCTAGAACTTGATTTTGCTTCTAAGTTCAAAATCTTCTAGACTTTTTGTCCCAAACAGGTTGATATCCCTAAGCTTAATCCTCCATTTGACACTTTTGATTTTCCAAATGAAACTAGACAGATTGTCTCCATGCTATCATTCATACTGGGATACACCAGTGATGAATTCACTGATGTGGCTATCTTAGGTTTTCTGTCTACTCTGAGTCCTGGCCAGTCTCCATCCATTGTGTACAATTTTTCCAAGTTCATTGTAGAAAACATGCACTATCAATTGTTTAGATTTTCAGAAGAAAGAGTCTTTAGATATACCTCATATCTACTTCATCTCTTTTTGTACTATCAAGCAGACAAGTTTCCTATTGAATTTCAGAAGATAGATCCAAAAGGGAATGTACTTTCAGTTGTGTTTTGGTCGTCAATTCTGAGAAAATGGAACAGGGAATACAACTTTGTAGACTTTAATGACTTGTTTTTAGTACCTGCTATGAATTTACTGAACAAAGAACAGACCCCTAGAATTAATGAAGAAACAAAGAGGATCTTACAGCTATGTGAGAGCTGTAAAACAGGGGATTGGTACTTATACAAGAGTTACACAGAGATTATATTATATGGTGCACTTTTGGCCCCATATAAATTGCTAAAATTTGTGACAACAAGGATATTTGCTTTAGAATATTTGAGGCAGTTGTTGAATGCAGATGAAGTCAATTTCATAGCTTCTAGGAAAAAGACTCAGTTCAAATTGAAAAACCAAGTTGGGCCATTCATTGTGAATAACAAAGAAGTAGAAAATGAAATTAATGTCAAGTTGAAAGATTATAAATTCCCATATATTTTTACGTGGAATCATGATCCTCAAGGTATTTTAAGTCAAATCAAATTGAAATGCAAGTTGTCAACTTTCTTGCATGATCCCAAGCCCCAAATTGAAAAATATGCCAATAAGCTTGAGTGGGAGCCAAATAATTTATTTGATGATGACTCACAGAGCATGCAGGGAAACAATGGAAAGGAGAAACAGATTGATCAAACACAGGTGGTTACATTGAACAAAGAATCTGAAATTATTCATAAAAGAAGCAAAAAGGAAGATAGTTTCAGTGCTGAAACTATTCAAGATAAAAGATTCAGAATTCCCTACAATAAGAAAAGTAAATTGACTAATGAATAAAGGGATAAATCTATCAATGTTGAAGATAACAATGGTCATGAAACTGATGATGAAGCAACAAGGATAATAACTGAAACACTCAGAGAGCTTCAAAATGTCCAACTTGGAGCACAGCAAAAAGACACAGTCATGGTGGATAAACAAACAAAGGTTGATATGCCCTCTTCTTCTAAAGAACCTGAAAACACAGAGTTAGATATTCAAATCAGGTTCATACAAATTAAAGAAAAGAATGAAGAAATAAAAAATGAAGCTTATTCCAAATTCCTTAAAGAAAATCCTGGGAATAAAGATAGACTTCTTTCAGCTTTTGATTATTCTTCTAATAAATTGGTTATGTCATTTCTCAAGCCTACAGTGGCTGATCCAAAAAATATTTCAGATTATTCAAAGACAGACCTTGAAGTTGATGCAAATGATGTCCATGAATTGGACCAAATAGAATTTCATAGGAGAAATTTAGAGATGCTATATTCTAAAATAGTCAATAATACTATGAATTCTATCAGGCTTGAGAAAACTCTGATAAACCTTCAAACTCAAATGAAATTAGATAAAGCCTCATTATATGCCAATAACTTGAAGATAAAAGCATTAGAAGACTTGGTGATTGAAGCAGAGGAGCTGATCAGCTAACATAGAAGTTGCAAAGGCTTTAAATCAAATAGAAAAAAGAAGATATATTCGCTTCTAAATCCAAGCAAATTGCCTCAAAGTGAAAATCCTCAAATACAAACTTTAGAAGATTTAAAAATGGATGAAATTGAATTAACTTGTTATAGTATGACAAATTTTCAAGAAAGAAATGGAAAGCCAAATAGAAGCTTTCATGAAAGAAAATGAAAACCTGAAGAAAGCTCAACAGGTTTTCATTCCTACAATGATCCCAATTGTAAGTAAAACTATTCCATCTACATTGGTAGAACACTTGGCACCACAAGGAGCATTGGCAAATATTGTGCCAGTCACTTCTCATGACATCTCTGACTCTTCTTCATCAACCTCACAGATAAACACAGTAGAGGACAAAGCTGCAATAATCAGAGCCATGGAAGACATGTCTTTAAAAGATAAAGAAATACTCAGTTTGAAAGGCATCATTAAAAATCTGGAAATTTATAAAAGAGATACTTTAATTACTTCCAAAGGGCATGAACATAGGGTTGATAAATTACAAGAACAAGTAAAAATTCTTCAACAACGGGTGAATCTTACAGATCAGGTTGCATACATAAAAAATAATTTATGGACAAAAATCATTGAAGGCATTCACTCACAATGGCCTTCTATTTAGATAATTTATGAGCAGAAAGAGTTGCTATAGGCTGCAAATGCAAAAATTGATAAAACCAAGAAAGAAATTGAAAATAAGCCACCACAAGCAGTACAACTCATAAAATTTTTGAACAACAAAAACAGGGAAGAATTAGAAGAGTTGAAAATTGCTGACAAAACAGAAGCCATCCTTCAAATTAATAAAGTCTTGAATAAGAGAAACATGATGAATAATTTGGAAGACAGGTGTAAATATATGAACTTGGCCATCACAAGATTTTGGGCCAAATACAAAGTATTACCAGAAGCAGGTTTACCAGACATTCATGCATTGAATAAAAAATTAATGCCACAGAAAGATTATAATCAGAAAATCAGAGCTCATGCTAAGGAGTAAGCTAAACAGCCTTTGCCACAAGGATCCCCAAGTGGAAAAGTACTAATTCAATATTTTGAAAATCTATTCTTTTTGGAAAATGAAATCAAGCATATGTTCACAGTAAAGCCAAACTTTTCCAAATATACAGAGGCTGATGAAAGTTACAGGAAACTAAAGAATATGAAGATCCCCACTACTGAACAGTGGCAAGAATTCACACATCTGATGTGAATTTGACAGGTAAAGAGAAAGAAAATCATACAAAAAATTCATATTCTACTGTCACTTTATGGTGAAAAAATCAGTGTCAAAGAGTATTAGGATCAAAGTGTATCAGTAAAATCAAATTATTACTGTTGGTCATTTTTTCAATTACAACAGTGAAACAATGAAAAAAAGAGATAAAGAGTATCAGAACAGAAGGTGAAAAGGAAGAGTATTATACAAGTCATCTTCCACGAGAGGATGCACCTAATGCCAGCTATGTACACAGCACCTCAAAAAATCAGTTTAGATAAGATAAACAGTTCTATTTTTCCTTGAAAAAGAGGACAGCTTGCAAACTGTTTTGCTGTTGTCCCTCTTCTTATGTTACATTTCCTATTTTTCTTTAAAACATTATCTCAGACTTTGAGATATTTTGTAAAAAAATTATTTGTATAAATACTTCATCATTCGAAGTATTCAAGGTGGAATAAAAATTCTCAAGACTACTATAGTGATTTTGTTGGATATATTGAAGTTGGTGTGAGTCAATTAGTGAAGTAGCAGACTAGAAACGAGATTAGAGACATCATAACTAAGGATTCTCGTGGTGACAAGATAAGTCTTGTATTTTTCCCTGTTTTTCATTGTTATTCCTTAAAAGTTTACATACATTCATTTGATGTGTTTCTTTTCTGTAATGATCAACTAAGGAGAAATTAAACATGATTAGTGATAATAAGCTCCCTGTTTTAAACTAGTTGGCATTTTTATGTTTTTGCTTGATGACCGGACCATAGAATTCTTAATTGCTCTAGGTCCTAGTTTGATCCCCTCCTTCAATCCTCTTTTCTATAACTTAAGGATTCTTAAGTGCCCTTTTGTTCAGATTTCACCCATTCTATCAACAAAGCCTATTTCAAAGCCTTAGAAGGTCATCTATCTCGCCCTTAGTACATTTGCATCTTTAAGTCTTATTTCCTAGCTTTGCTTGCCTAGAGAGTTGACTCCATTGCCCAATGTTCTTGTAGATCCCTTTGGTTTACCTTGAAACAATTTTTGTTCCTGCCACACTTCTAAAATCAGTCTTATTGTTCACTCATAACTAGCCTAAAACTCTTTACTAAAACAAGGCTAAATCTTTAGGAGAGATCCCTCTCCGGAGCTCAGGAAGGCTAGATCATGAATTCCCAAAGCAGTTATTGGTTGGCCTCGGTGTTATTAACTACAAAATCCCCATCCGACACTCTACGACTACTAGGTGATAACAACCCCTATGTACTATCACATATCATAATTAATGTTAAGTCCCTATATTAATAGTTTAGTCCCTTATTATGTTAGTAGCCCCACTTATTGTTATTGTTGTACCCTCAGAATCCCCATATTGTTACTATTATTGTACCTTACACTATTGTTAGGTTGGCTAGGATTACATTTCAGGTCTCACTAGGGATTATATCAGGCCCCATGGACTCCTATATATTGAAGGAATGTTCTGTCATTTGTAGCATCCAAGAATTTTTCATTTATGTAATGTATTGGAGGTTGCCCTCTCGAAGTGGCTTATTTATAAGGCGTTGATCTCTCTTTTCTTCTATTTTTGGAGCTGGTTACACAACATTTGGTATTAGAGCTTAGATTCTAGGGTTTCCATTACCCAAACAAAGCTAAACAACAATTAATTTTGGATCACTACCAGTAAGGACAATAACATCAACATAAAGAACAAGGATGGTGAAGGACTTACCCACTTTCTTGGTGTAGACAGTGTTGTGAGAATGACACCTAGAAAATCCATTTTCTAATAGAAATCTATCCATTTTTGCATACCAAGCCCGAGGAGCTTGTTTGAGAGCATAGAGAGATTTCCTAAGGCGACAAACAAGGCTAGAGTCATTTTGGATAAAGCCATGGGGTTGTTCCATGTAGATTTCTTCATGACAATATCCATGTAAGAAGGCAGATTTAACATCCATCTGATGGACTTCCCATTTAAAGGAGGCAGCAAGGGAAAGAACAAGTCGGATAGAATCCATTTTTGCAATAGGGGAGAAGGTTTTAGTATAGTCAATGCCTTTAACTTGTGAAAATCCTTTACCAACAAGATGAGCCTTATGTCTATCCACTTTTCCATCTAATCCAAACTTTTTTTTGTACACCCATCTACATCTGATAAGTTTTCTTCTTTTTGGAAGAGGAATAAGATCCCAAGCATCGTTCACCAATAAGGAACGATATTCTTCATTCATAGCTTCATCCCAATTTAGATGATCGAAATCTTCTTCAAAGGTTTCTGGATCAGGATTTTCTGGTACTTGAGCTAATAAGGAAGAGGCTCTTTAGAACTAAGAACGTGTACGTCGTTGATCTACAGGGTCACCTGCAAGAGAACCTGTTGCATCTCAAGTAGAGCAGACCCATCTTGGAAGCTGTGGAGTGTAAGGAATAATTTTAGGAGGTGGAGGAGGATTTTTATCCTCACTATCATCATCTGAACTAGAATTAATGCTATTAAGAATAGAATAGAGAGAGAGAGGTGGCACATATGTCGAATCAAGCTCGCAGGCCATAGGTGGCACACCCTTCGAACTAGGCTCACAAGACGATATATTTTCATCAAATTTTACATCTCTTCTAATGATTATATTTTTTTATTTTGGTTGAAGAAGTCTATATCCTTTGACATCTTCAGAATATCCAACAAAAATGCATTTTTCACTCTTAGGTTCTAAGTCTTTATGTTTCACATCAGGAATATGGGCCTAAGCATCACTATCAAAAACACGAAAGTGACTTACATCTGGTTTGATTGAGCTCCAAGCTTCTTCTGGAGTTATATTCTTTAAAACCTTAGTAGGAGTGTCATTTACTATGTAATTTTCACAGTTAATGGCTTCTGCCCAAAAATTGAGACCAAGTCCTTTAGATTTAAGCATACAATTAGCCATTTATTTTAAGGTGTGATTCTTCCTTTCAGCTACACCATTTTTTTGTGAAGTATATGGAATGGTATGTTGCAATTGAATTCCATGCTCAGTGCAGAACTTGATAAAAAAAATTTAACATATTCTCCTCCATTGTCTGATCTTAACTTAAGAATTTGATTTCCAGATTATTTCTCAACAAAAGCCTTAAAGGCCAAGAACATGTTAAAAACTTAACTCTTGAGTTTTAAGAAGTATGCCCAATTGCGTCTGGAAAAATCATCAATGAAAGTTAAGAAGTACTTGCAACCAGAGAAAGAAACAATAAGAAGTGGACCACATAAATCACTGTGCACAAGCTGCAAAGGGGATGAAACTTGCCAAGAGGCATGTTTGTTAAAACTATCCCGATGATGTTTTCTGAGTGCACATCCGAAGCTAACACCATCTCGGCAAGATACCATATGAAGACCCATCACCATAGTTTCCTTACATAGAGTTTGAAGAGAGCGATAGTTTAAGTGACCAAATCGCTCATGCCAAAGTTTTCTCATATCATCATTATGAGAAACAAAAACGGAGGGAAGACATGATGACCCAAATTTTTCAAACTTATACAACCTTTTGGAATCATCAGCAATTCTAGTAGCTAAAATATGTTTAGGATATTTGAGGTCCTTGATTACAACATCATGATGTGAGAATTCTACTATTTTCCCTTCACCTAAATGAGTTATCTGATAAACAAATAGAAGGTTGCATGACAAGGTAGGAACACATATTACATCATTAAACTGACCATTATCTAGATGAATGGTTCCAGATCCTACAACATTAAGAGATCTATCATCACCAACATAAATATGTTTTCTTTTACAATCATTTAAAGAAGAAAACATGGCTTTATTTTTGGCCATGTGGTAAGAAGCTCCAGAATCAATGAGCCACTCATGAGAAGGAGAAGAAGAAGAAACATTTAATGCATAACCCGATCTTGATGCTTGAAAACCACAAGTATAAAGTGCCATGCCTAAAGATGATGGTGAAGAGTGCTCCAAATTGATGTTTTTCTTCTTCATTGTTGCTTCTAAGACTTCCATCTTCTTAAAACATTTGGACTCTATATGGCCATCATGATTGAAAAATTTGCAATGTCTATCTATTTTCTTTCCTTTGTTTTCATATGCCTTATCATTTTGGTGAGTTTCTTTTTCAATTTGCAGCTGAAATTGCTTAGGACCCTTGTTTGGTTCCGGACCATAATTTTTAGGATACTGCTTCTTAGGATTATTTTGATATTATTGTTGTTGGGCTGCTAAGGCTTTCTTATAATAATTTCCAGAAGTGACAAGACCAAGGTGTAGGAGTTTTTCTTGTTCTCTTATCAAAGAATTTCAAAAGGCATCAAAGGAGGGGTTCTTGTAGGAGCTTCCTGAAGAAATGATGGCTTCTCTAGTGGAATGGAAGGTGGAAAAAAATACATAGCATGCAGGGCAAAGCTTAGAAAGAATGGAATAGATGAGGCTACCATCACCCTTTTTTATCTTACAACCTTCTAAAATAATTCTAACGGTCTTGAATTTGGAAAAAAAATCTTCAATGGAGGAGAAATTATTGGGGTGAAAATTAAGCAACTTATTTTCAAGCTGGCGGGCCCTAATTTGATTTTGAATGCCAAAAAAAGTTTTTAGTTTTTCCAAGGCTTCATCAGGGGTGTTAATGTCAACGATATGAAATCAAATATCTTGAGCAATGGACATTCCTATCAACCCTTGTGCTAGAAATTTTTTATTTTCCCATTTAGCAGCTTTATCATCATCAGAAAGTTTAGTTTCTTATCCCGTGGCTATTCTATAAATCCCTTTACTTCTAAGTATATCTACCATGTGAGGTAGCCATTGGAAATAATTGGTGTTGTTAAGAATAACCAGGCATGCACTTTCCATTTTTTTTTTTAACTGAAGCTGAAAAGAGTGAAAATAACTGATGCAATGGGAAGATCTCGAAAAAATAGGCCGATTCAAAAAAACGGCTCGAAAAATGGCTTCCGGATGAAGAAGTTATGCCTTTTTGAAAAACGGAGTTGTAGATGCCAAATAGTTCCGGGAACAGTTTGAAAATTGGTGATGAAGTTCAACTTAAAAACTCTTTGATGTGCCTTTTCCTGCACAAAAAACACAAAAACCGAGAAAAAAGAAAAGAAAAAGCATAGCCTTACAACAGACTATTAGATTTTCAGTTGGTCTTACTGGGAACTATCAATTTTTTCACTATTTCTGATTTCCCGAGATCACACAAAGACGCGGGGAAAGAGCATACTTAGCAAAAAGAATTCATTTTCCTGTTTCTGATTTTCCAAGATCGCATGCAGCGCAAAAAAAAAGAGCATACACAGAGAAGAGGGTATAGATCTGGAAAATAAATAAAACCTAAAAACCGAAAATAAACAGAAGAAATTGAAATAAGCAGAACTATTAACAAATATAACTGCAAAACAGATGCTTTATACCTCTAGATCTAAACTATCTCAACTTGGGCAGCCGAAAACCTTTTCGCATGAAATGAAAGGCGTTCCTCACCGTAACAGATGCTCCGGACACAACAGAGCAGTTCTCCAAGCCCAAAAATGTTCAAAAATAGTAGACCTACAAAACAGCATTCGCATGCAGTCAAACCGGGTTCGGATTTTGATCAACAACAGATGCAGCCCTCAAAATAGCTTTGATACCATATAGGAATATACACAGTAAGTTCTTTAGATCAAGAACCAAAGGTCACCGCTCACAAACATATCACAAATTAGTAATATAAAAATAAAGGTTACATATGTTTCTCTCATAAACGGCTACCGGAAAAATGACCCTCCATGCTCTTTAAATAGAGATCATGGACCAATCGGGTGTTAAGCCATGGATCAAGTGTCATTAATACTAAGGAGAGAGATAACCATCGGATCACTACAAATCGTGACCACTAGATTATAAGTTACAAATGTACATGGTAAAGAAACACACTTTACCTAACTCTACACTAGACCAAGTTATTCTTAGCTATTTCCTATGTGTCGGAATATCCTAACATAAATTCCCTTTTATACATTAATATGACATGACTGATTTCTAGTTCCATATTTTTCTATGTTAATATTCAAAGTTTTTGACTGTCCTTGACTAGTTAGATAGTCATAGATGAATATGTATGCTCGTATGATTTTAGTGTTTGCTTGATCTTTGTTCATCTGTGTGGATATCTATACCAATGGAGTTCAAGACTTGAAGAACAAATATCAAAGGATCACTGCAACATACTACGTCAAGAGCATTGGATTGAGGTAGGACATCTATTCCAATATGCATTTCATTTATGAACTAGGAATTTAGAAACCAGCATGTTCCCTTGTTGCTAGACCCACCCTAGGGCTAGAGGGATCACCTCTGTCCACAGAGGGGATTTTCCTGCATAATAGAAAGTAAGAGAAATAATTATCAATCGCACAACACAAGATGTATATGGGGAAATCCTCAGCTAAAAACCCGCTATGTGTATATTGCATAAATTGAAGAACATGAAACAATACAATGTTATTTCCCTTCATGAGAAACCTTTGCACTCTGCTGACTGTCTCACTATGATTTAAGCAAGTTTGGTTCAATATTTAACCAAGTCCTTTCCTATTCCTGAATAGCCTTTCTCACACATTCATAGGCTAATTGAGCCCCCGTTAATTAGGAAATTCTCATAAATATACTGTGTAATACATCCAATTCATATTGATGACCTCATGCATGACCTGTACAATTTTCTAATTATACAACTGATATTTATCTTCCCTTTAACCCCAATATCAACTGGGCCTTCCTGATAATAGACATGAAACATCTATTCATAGTGAACTATCAGTTAAATTATTAATCATGGCATGTGAATTAAATCAAATTTAATTCAGTAGACCTATCACTAGCCCATCTCTTAGTTAGAACCAGTTAAACTGATTTTAACATATAATTGATTTAACTAATTATAACTCAAAATAAACTACAACTAGACCCCACAAAACTTAGAGTGACTTCTACATGCCTCCAGTTTGACCCTCAACTCGAATGATTGAGCTAAATAAGTCTTCCTGACTCAATTACCACTAACAAGTTCGCATATGATGTGGAATTACAATTTAATTCTAATTCAATTAAGGGAAAATTAAATTAGAAGCCCCCTTGGGGTGCCATTCTTATTTCCATTTCAACAATGAATATGGTTAATAATTTTTGAGTGACTAACCATGGTTTAAAATTATTGAGTTGGTTTGACCATGGTTGACCATTCAAGAGTTAGCTTGACCATTGTTGGGCTTGTTTGACCATGGTTATCAATCTGTACATATAGATGTATATGGGTGACCATGTTTATTATGGTTGATTATGTTGACCAAGGTGACCATGTTGATTATGGTTGATTATGTTGACCATGGTTGACCATGAATGACCATGGTCACCATTTCTAGGTTGATTTCACCATGGATGAACTCATTGAACATGTTGTAACACAGTTATCCATGGTGATCATTTTTAACCATGGTTCCTTTTTTTTTACTATGATTAGTATGGAGAACCATGGTTGACTATGGATGAACATGGTTGACAATGGTGTCAATGTTTAACTATAGATGAATTTAATGTGGTTGTCAACCAAGAAAAAATAATAATTTAATTCATTAATGTGGTCTTCAACCCAATAAACCTAAGTGAACCAAGTAAGTCTAGTAAACATGTTTAACTTAGGCCAACCTAGTACCCCTATATTAACCCAATAAACCTAGGTAAACCTATTACATCTAGTGAATCTAGTAAATGCATGTCAACCTAGTCAACCTAGTCAACTGAGGTTAAGCTACTAAGCCTAATAACCTTAGGTTAACCTAAAAAGAACTAAGTTAATCTAGTAAATTTTTTATGAGAGTACTAGGGAACCTGTCATCAATGAGGGAGAAAACTCAATCGCATTCCCAAATTAGACCTGCTCTCATTTGGTATGGTAGTTTCTAATGATAATTTGGAGACAATTTCCATTGTAGGGTGGGTATTATTTCTTATAGTTGTAAATTATGTCTAACGGTTAATGCTACTCCTTTTCGAGTTCATTTTCGGTCCTTACCTCTATATATACTTATCTCATTTTATTTATGCATAATATTAATTCATTAGAATTAGGGAAGTTGATTCATTGATTGGATGAATTAAAATTTCTATAAAGGAAGCTCTTTTCTTAAATAATAATAAATCATTTAACAATTATAGATTTGTCAACATATTCATCCATTCTAGAACCATTATAAGCTTATTCCACATTAATACTAACCAATTGATTATAATAGAATCATGATAAATTCATAAAATTATGTAGACATACAAGAATGGTAAACAAATAACATCAACAATTACCATATGAAAGAAGAAATATCTATCTTCTTAAAAGTTAATTTCAATAATCAATAGGGAGAGACATTTTTACAAAATATTGCAAAACGACCCTTAACAAGAAACATCCATCCTATCTCCTTCCTCCCACGATTTCTTCTCTACAAGGAGTTTCCTTATTTATACATTATACCATAGTTACAAGATTCAATATGTTGGTAACTCTCCCAATACCAATGCGTTGTTAAGATTTCTTCAATAGAAACTGCTACTGATAGTTCTTCTAGCATGCATGAATATTCATAATTTCAAGTATCCAATTATTTTTCCCTTTTCAATACATGATCGACCAACCATTTGATGTCTTTATTCATGTATTCAGTGTAACAGTCAAGTTGGACCACCACTTTGGTAGGGGAAATGATGAACTTGTCCATCAACTCGTAATCAACCATTGAAATTTTCCCAATTTTTGTGGCCAAGTTTATCTAGACTCTGGTTATCTCCTTGATTTTTAGTTTGATAGGCACCATAGAGCTAGTAAAATCCTCTATGAGTTCAAGGTCCCATTCCTATATTAGTTTTTTGAACCACATTTTCTTGGCCATACTCGTAGCTTCAACCATATTCGGTCTAACTGACTCGCATTCCAACTTCTAAACATCGACCAAAGATCATTCTTTTACTTTTGTTCCTTATTCAGGGAAGTGAATCTAGAGCATCCCAATATTTCTTCTGCTAATCAGTTATCTAGTCCAATGCCTCCCTAGTTGTATAATAGTCTTCTAACTGAGCATTGTTATCATTGATTATCTTCCAGGGAAAATTTTAATGTTGGAAATTTATCTTAAAGTTTAAAAAATTTGGTTAATCTTGTGAGTCCATAATATGAAAAATGTAAACTGTCTCGCAATATTTTTTTAAAAACATTCAAATTTCTAATAATTTTGTATGGTCTCTACAAAATTTGGGAGATTTTTAAGGTAAAATAATTTTATACTCAAAAAATTGGATGAATTGTTTTTAGAAAAAATAGAAATTTGTGAATCTTTCATTTTGAAAAAACATGGAAATTATCCTAGCAACGAATATTAGCCCCTAAATTTTTCTTTTTTATTTGCTCGAACTGTACAAAATAGTCCTAAATTTCCCCCAACTTGCCCACAAAAAGTGTTGAGCCTTTTGAAGGTCTTCATTTATTTTTAAAGCATGTATTTAAATTACTTGAAGGTCAACGTGGGCCTTTTGGGCTTGTTAAAATTTGGTATTTACTTATTTCCTTCGACTCTCCTTCAATGACTTTAGCTCAGCAGTGTGATCCTTTTACAACTACACCATTTCTTGCTCATATTAAGCCTTAAAGACTCTGAGATCATGGTGTGCTACTCCTCTAACCTATCCTAAACTCAATCTCCCTTCACTGGTTTTTTTCTTTCGATTGCTTATAAATCAATGTAACCACCTGGATTAATTTTTCCACATCCATACATTAGCTTTGTTTCATTTCCTTATTTCCCATAGTGAGTGCTCCTAGAATGGATAAAATATCTATAGTGGCCTTTTGATTGCTCTAGCCAATGACTCTCCATATTATCCTTTGATCAATTCCTTCTAAAATATTTGTATCTTCTCCTACTGCTCCTATTTTTCTTCATTTAGGTACATTTTGAATGAAACATTTTCTATATTTTCTATAATAATAAGCCCCCTAGGTCAACAAATTCATCAATAAGATCCCTATTATGATCAATAATAGGTATATTACATATTTTCATAGGGATCAAAGGAACATAAGAAATATGATTATAATTAATTATGGATCTTTGTATCAGGTTGGTTATCGAAATACATGTTGAAGTAGTGGTCTCCTATCGGGATAATTCATGGTAAGGATTTCGCCCCTTTCCCTTACTGACCTCCTTCTATGATATGTGCAATTATTCTTATTGCTTATTTTCAATGGTACTGGCTTGATCTCTCTTTTTTTCTTCGAAATGAGTGTTCGTTTCTTGTTCTCTTTTATCTTAATCTCCAAATTGTTTCTTTTCTAAGGTCTTAGCCTTCACCTTTTCCTCCTCTTCATTGGATTTTCGTATTTCTTTAATTTTCAAAGGTAATTGTTCTCTTTCTTTTTCTCTACTCCCTTCTTCAAGATATTATATAGGTGATATGTCCACTTGCTCCCGTTCCTCCATCCTCTATCTCACCTATTTATATGTCTAGACATGTTGAAATATTTAGTTATAGAGAAAGGACTTGTGTTCATAAACTTGTGAAATTTTCACTCACTTGCAGTATTTTTTTATCACACCATGAGGGTCATGTCTCATGAAAATACCTCTTAATATCTTCAGTTCCTTGAGACTGTTAACTTGTTTTTTTTCTTATGGGAACTTAGCCGGTGCATAGTCGCCAATTAGGATATTGAATCCTGGCCATGATTTCTTGGAGTTGTTGGCTAAAAATAGCATTATTACCACAATAACAATTTGGTAGGAAATATCTCTAATCATAAATCAATCAGGGACTAGTTGTGGAATCAGATGAGGATTAGTCATGTTAAGTCTCTGTAATTTGCAATATTGGCAAATACAAACTAAAAATCCTACAATGAACCACTTTGGGATTATAGGATCTAGCCCTCCCGAATCCAGAGAGGGATCTCTCTATAAGTGCAAAGATTGATTTATCTTTAAGGCTTTTAGTATGATATTAGGCTAGTTATTAAGAACAAGGGTTTTGTTTTCTTTTGGTTGGTTGGGTATGATCTTTACTTGAGTGGAAATTCCTAAAAATGAAAGGGTTTCAAAGGGGTGAAGATGTGAATAATCAAAACAAGGTTCAGCTGATAGGATAGATCTGAAACAACACTTAATCCATTGGGCTATGGAGTCATAAAAGGTTTTAATTGTACAATAGTTATCAAGAGTGCTCCATGGGGCAAGTCATCTATAACAAAGGATCTTTTTGGATTAAATGCTGGAATGGAACATCAAAAGTGTTGTGAAGGTGGAAAAAGCCAATAATTTCAACAAGGATTTATCAACTTTCCAAATAAGAAAATCCTTTTTAAGTAACTGTTTGAAACCAGCCAAAGGACAGGGCTAACCATAGACTTATTTGGACAAGCTTGTATTAAAGCTAAATTATCAGACAAACAATCCAGTAATCCACATGACTACTTTCAGAAGGGATGAAAACATATAAGAAAACAAAGTTTAGCCTAAGATCAAGAAATATGCATTAAAATCAAATCCTGCTTCAACATACTCTTAGGGAAACTTTCAAACAACCTTTGGAGAAAGAACTAGAAGACAGGGCAAACCATAAACTTTCCTAGTCCAACTCTACTTAGCATGTAATGAAAATGTCATTCAAGAACTTCCTTTCAAGTTTAGCACTTCAAGATATGCACTAACCAACATTCCTTGATAATTTTTACACTTAACTTAATTCATTCTTAAACACACAAAGGAAGAAAACATAAAGATAAAGTTTATCAGTGAGAGTAGGGTACTTTGAAGAGTAAATCCTAGCTCTATATTTGTTGTTCTTTATCAGAGAAAAATGAACAATTTTGTGAAAAACATAAGAAGGAAAAAAAGAACAATGAGAGGCACATCACCAATGGTATAGACCAGGATCCCATGAATCAGCTTGTGTATTGATGTCAATCCAGTTACATACTTCAAGTCCAATGTTTCAGTACAGCAACAGCTTCTCTTCTCAGCCTAACTTCTTTGATTACAAACAGAGCTTCAACAACCTCTGAGAACTATTTACATGCAGAAAGTTTTAAGCAGCAAGTATTACATAAAAGTCCAACAAACAACCCTTTACAATGTGCTCCTCAAGGAGATTTTATAAGGAAATGAGGAGGTGGAAGAGTTTCTAGGGTTCAAGTATCATTAATTCTACACTTAATGCAATTCCTAGCCTTGAAAACCATGCAAGGAATAAGGCAAGAAAGCATCCAATTTAGAACTCTATCTCATAACTCTGTTTGTTGTTTTTTAGGCTTAGTGGATGAGAAGATTTAATTCAAGGCTCTTTCTTATCTTTTCAATAACTTCGCTGACAGTTAGGAATAGGTTCCTTTGTTTTGAAATAATTGTTCAGTTGTCTTTAGGAAAATATCTCCTGAATAGGCAATAAATATGCCTTATTTTGATTTATTTGAGGCTGCAGGGGGCTCTTTGGTAGCTGAAGAGGATTCAATTAGCCTCTGATGTGGCATTGGAGGCTTTTCGAATAATATATTTCCTCGTTTTACCTTAAAACACTTTTAATTTTCTTTGGTCTATGTTTTAGGCCTAATTAGGCCTTGATCTTCATTTCTGGTCTTCATCCTTTAACAATGTCTTTATCTCTGTGGATTAGGCCTGTGATTCTTTGAATTTATGCCTTCATCCCTTTAACTCTGTTTAAAATCATTAATCTTCATTTATGCATTGATCTTCACCTTTGTTGTCTATTTGATGTTTTACTATGTTTTATTGTGTTGCAGACGTGCAGAAGGATTTAGGACATCACCAATGCTCATGAGGCATGGGAAAAATCACAGTTTGAACCTTGTAGATTCTTTTTCTTCGTGGATAATGGCCTGTGGATCGTCATTCCTGGCCTTTCCTTTTTTCAAAAAAAATTGTGGATAAAACCTTCATAACCTGCAAAAAAAACACAAAAGTTAAGAAAATCCTACGAAAATAGGTTAATTGGCTTCTTTGGACGGTTTGGGCAAGAAGTTAAATCGGAGTCGTCGATTTAGATTAATCAACGGTTGAGATCTCCTGAAGAAATCATTTGGGAGGTTAGATGGTGGGGAAACGTGAATGGTGATAAAATTAAGTTCGAGCCATTCGATCTCAAAGATCGAAGGCCAGGATCAAATTGGAGGTTTATAATGCGGAGGGGGAAGTGGTATAGTGGAATGGAGGAAATTGTAGCAAAAAGGGAGAAAACCTTTAGCGAAAGCGAAAATGGGTTCGAATGAAGTTTGGGCGCAACTTTGAATGAGAACCGTTAGATTAGGACATCTAACGGCGGAGATTGCCCGTTGAAATCTTTTGGGAGGATAGATGGATGGAAATGTCTTGGGGTCAGGGCATAATGTGAGTCGTCCGATTAAAACAATCAACCGCCAACATTTAAAACCGAAAATTCAATGTTGTTGAGAAAAGTGGTAAGGTGGAAAACCATTAATGGTTTTCGCGCGGCGTTGAGGGGGTCTGGCGATCTTCTGAAAAAAAACATGATTCCATTCATTGCATGACACGTGGATTAAAAAACCACCCATTTCGTGTTTTTTTGGAATTTTAACCATCGGCCGCAAAAAAAATGCGAAATGCATCGTCAACCGTTGGATGATCGGGTGCAGATCCAACGGTCCGAATCGCACGCGATGGGGAAGATGCGTGGTTAAAATGTAAGCAAGGTCCACGTTTTTTTTGTCGTGTAGTGGGTCATTTTATCGAGTTATCAAGCTTAATCCTGACTGTCTGATCTTCGCAACGAACGGTCAAGATCTGATAAAGGAGATGGGTTATTGTGTAAAGGAGGAAAGGGGCAAGAGGCTATTGGGTTTAATCTTGTCCATTAGATCTCTTCGATGGACGGCTAAGATTAAAGATAGGGCAAAAAGTTTTGAAAGGCAAAAAGTTTTGAAGTGGGGAGAAATGGAGAAGGGACAGATGATGATCGAAATAGAATAAAAAAGTGATGGCCCACATTCATTTTTAACATTGAACTGTCGTGGTGAAAAAATAGAAGGGAAAGAAGGTTTCGGGAAGGGTTTAAGGCCTTTAGCGCCCGACTGTGGGGCTTTAGGTCACATGAGGATAGGGGCTTTAAAGGAAATAATCCCTCGGGGGCTTATGACCTATATAATGCAAAAAGGGTTTTTTTAGGCTTAAAATAGGGTTTTTAAGCCAAACTGGGGGTTTTGGTAGGTAATTCGAAGCATTTTTAAACCAAATAAATAGGAGATATAAGGTTTTAAAGGGGAGTTTGATGACTTGGAAGGTTAAATGAAGGCTTATGG
>CM076582.1:202917694-203060629 GCA_034641835.2 Pinus albicaulis
CACTAGTACAAAATGGCTAATTAGTTACTAAAAAAATGACTAAAATTGGCATATAAACGACTATTTTTTGGTCGGTGACCAATAGTAGCTAATTTACAGTATCTTATAACGTGACCAACTTTTGGTCGTTTTTAGCTTAGTCATTAATTGGTTATATCAATTTTGCTGTCTAGTTGTATATTTGGTCATTAATTTAGTCACTGATTTAGTAATTGATTTAATTATTAATTTAGTCATTGATTTGGTCATTAATTTGGTAACTGATTTGGTCATTAATTTAGTAATTGATTTGGTCATTGATTTAATCATTGATTTAACCTTTTATTTGGTCATTAATTGTCGCAAATAATGACCATATATACAACAAAATATATTACTATATGATTACTTGAGAAAACCAATTAATGACCAAGAAATATGACCAAAATGTTGGTCGTGTTATAAGATACTATAAATTAGCTACTAATAGTCATATATATGGAAATTTTAGTCATCGTTCGAAACCAATTAATGACCGAAGAAATATGACTAAATTTTAGTCGTGTTATAAGACACTGTAAATTAGCTACTAATAGTCATATATATGAAAAATTTAGTCGTCATTTGTAGTCACAAATTTATCATTTGCAGTAGTCATTTATTCATTATATAAATGACTAATTTAGTAGTTTATATTAATTTCATTTACTTTCATTAATAATCATTATAAATGACTAATTTAATCGTATATTCATTTTATTTATGTTCATCATTAATCAATATAAACTATTAATTTAGTAGTTTTAAATTCATTTTTTGTTCATTATTAATCAACATAAATTAATTTGTATGATTTAAAAAATGTCATACAATGTGCATGTTCATCTAATATGAAAACACAAAATCACATATTTTAATTACAATACAAAACAATATCAAGTGCAACTATAAATAATTTCAACCACATAAATTATATTATATGAAATGTTAAAGTATTACAATATGATTTTCCAACTTAATATTGGATGGACTACACTTTACACATGAAATGGTGTTTCATCACTTCAAAACATTATCGTTGTGTTTTCAAAGCATTGCAGGTGAATTCACCAACTCTGAAGACTTGGCCATCGACCTTTATATGTGTCTTATGCGGGATATTGGTTCTAACAATATCACAACACCAGTTCTCCTCTCTCTCTATTTTTGCATTTGTCGCTCCAATGTTATTGCTCTCCTCTATTTTCAATTCATGCTTCTTGCCATCAATACTGAGTTCATTTTCTGAAAGAAAAAAAAAAGATAAAATGCAGAGTGTAAAACATGAAAGACAATGAACACTAGAATATAAACTAAATTGGACTATAAATAATTTATACAACATATACCTCAACATCAGCAATGTCAAAGCCATTTTTCCCCATACAAGTAAGAAACTCGAACAAATTTTCTTCATTGGGGCAATAATTGCCACTATAATGTGGCCAGATAACCTGTATAAACAAAGAAAATAAAATATCACTATATATAGAAAAGAATACCTTAGTGAATTAATAGTCAACTTTCAAGGAAAGCTTAGGAACAATCATGTCAACTAAGTTATATGCTAAAAATATCAAGTTGTAGATAACTTGTGAAAACAAATAGTCTTAAGTGTGATATTTAATCCTTGTCATTTTATTCACAACAACATTTCATTTTCTAACGCATGAACTTAGTCAAGAATATAAACAACATGTACTCAAATAACAACATGAAAGTAACTTTTTCTGATAGTCATGAAAATATTTTAACACAAAATAGCTATAAGGATTCCAATCAATATAGTGTAATACTAATTTCATCTTCAAGCTTTGGTTGTTGTTTAAATAGACATGGTACTAAGTATTTTCAATTTCATAGATAAAAGACAAAACAAAATCAAAAGAAACGTCCAAAGATATCATGGAATGGGAATTGCAATTATAAAAAAATTGTTTACCTATCCATTGATGTCATGTCTAGCATTCCTAAAACATTTTCTTGCCCAAAATAACCATAAGGTGAAATAATCACAACATTAAAAACCATACTAATTCCTACTAGAAACATTTCCAAAGTCGATGGCTTGGGTGTCTAAGCGATCTCTAAGCGAATGAACCATATCCAAGACGTGATATGCATCGTCTCCCCATCCTTTTTCCAATCACATTTCTTGTAACCTTCCCATAGTAGAGTCAAGTGATAATCAAACAAAGACATTGACATTTGTTTTTATCTTTATATCTATAAAATTTGAATCTGATTTGTTTCATGAACATATTAATTCATATTTAAAGGCTTCCTGACATATGAGAAAGTATCAATCAAATAGGACATCAGAAAAATCGACCTCAATGAGGCCCTCAAACAATTTCTACAATATCAATATTTTTCTTGTTGTGATATCTTGGGTAGAAAAAATAACATATCTACAAAAGAAAAATGCATATATTACTTATGGTCAAACTTTGTATATGGTGTGTTCTTAAGCATTTTTTTAAGATGTTCCTCCACCTTTACCAAAGTGAATTGTAGTTTGGTTAAAACGTGTATCATTTCATTCAGCATCAATTTATGCAAGATAAATGTCACACATTATTCTTTCCCATTTCTCAACATGCTATATATGATAAATTGAAAGTCGTATAAAACCAAGAGCAAACCCTTTTCTAACCAAAACAAGCAAACAAACAAACAATGTCTCTAATAAAACTTCATTATAATATTAGAAAATAAAAAGAGAGCGGACCATTTTTGTTGTTTGAATTTCCCTATTTTTTTTATGAAAGTGCTCGAGCTTCAAGAACCAACAAATGTGAGGGAAGTTTTAAATGTGAAAAAAATATGTTGACCTAATTTGTAGACTTCTTCAAAATGATGTGAATGATGTCATTTTCGGATGTGGTAAATCGCATAATAAGAAATGGCATGTATTCTAATAAATTACATTGCAATGACTACCATGGGCCTCCATGGGTTATAGGTCCTTAGTATGTTAATATTGATGATGAAAGAGATATGGCAACGATAAGTATGGGTGGTCCTAGTTTTTATGGTGGATATCTTCACACCAAGGTCATCATCTCAATGAACCTCGGTTCTGACATGATAAACCTAGATCTGGTCTTCACCCAATTTCACTCCATCATACTTTGTCAAGACTCAACAGGACATAATGTTCCTTCATCTTATAATAGGGTTGCTTTTGAGGTTATAAATAAAGCTTATCCAAATCAAATGGATTTTTGGGTTCCAAGAGATATGGATAATTTAAATTATAACAATTATATGTTTTTTTCCCAAGATTCAAATGTAAGGATACATTTTGTGGATTTTATTAATAAATAGAATGAGAGAAATAATCCATGAGGAGAATCTACTGGTCATTGTGATTAGGGAAATACTCGGAGATAATAAGACTATTTAGGTTCAAATCAAAGATGGTGTTGATTCTTGTAGCTCCTTAGTTGGTATTTTTTAAGGTAGGAATTTCAATTATTCAAGGGTGGGGTCCTTCAACATAATTGCATCTACCTTGGTCATATCACCCAAAAGAAAAAAATAATAAAAAAAGATTAAATATGCCAAGTTTAAGGAAAATCCTATTTGTATAGTTGTCAAGCTTATAGTTCTTTTTTACTCTGTTATAAGTCTGTTGAGACCACCTACTCTACAGTAAAAAAATGGCAAAGGAGACATTAGTCATACCTACCCATGGTATCTTGTAGGCATGATAGAATAATAGGCTGAGCCATTAATTAGAATTGCACATATATTGAGGAAAGACAATTCATTATCTAGTTAACCAATTGCACATTGAACCCTATATGGATGAGTAGCCCTAAATAAATCCAATTTTCTCTATCATATACCTTGGAAAGACAAACTAACATTGCTTGTAATTTTTTGGTTTCAAGTTATAAATTCCTTCTTGGGCAACTCCTATTCCGTAATGGATTTTCTTCCTAGGAAGGATGCAAAAATGTTCTAATGACATGGAATCAACTTAGTGGATTTTGACCCTACATAACCAAGGAACTCAGGTGCCTTGGGAACATCAATAGTAGCATCCTCCAATGAAAATATTACGGTCTCCAACCTAGAAACATCAAAATTATATATATTTATAATTCATAATCGCAAATGACCATAGACTATAGCAGTCCTTAAATAAATTCAAACTTGAATAAGAACAAACACAAAATTTCACATTACCCTTCAGTAATTTGTCCTCGATTTAGCAAGAAAGGCTCAAACTTGCATAAATGTGTAAGTAGATTCCCAAAAATATCAATTTCAACATCTTTCCTGAAAAAAGAATCTAATATCCAAAGTGAAACCATAGTTGAATGGAACAATGGTGCTTTAATGTCATCTACATAAAAAGTTACCTGCTTCAAATCTCTCACACTGGATGGTATGTCATGCAAAATTAAGAAAAAGTCAGGGAAATTTGTCGACTTCTCTAAAAGACATAATGAAAATGCATGGAATCTTTGTAAAGGAATGCACCTATAATATTTTTTGATTGCCATTTCAGCATTTTTCCTAAGTTGAACCTCAATGAGCTGTGAAATCAATGTTCTTTGAGAAGAATGTTCTTACAGTTAAAATTCAACATTTGCAGTATTCCCACCTCTATCACCTGATGAGTATGAATTCTTAAGCTCTCTTATGTCATTATCCAAAACATTTCATTCCTGGATACATGATTTTGCAAATAAAGGCCTTTTTGCAGCATAAGTCCTTGTAAAAAATTCATCCCTCAACCAACTGGCATCCAGTCAGAACTGCAACCTAAAATCAGACCTACACCTATTCATCTATTACTTAGGATGTGAATGATGTAATATCTGATAGAGCACTCTTAGCATATGGCAGAGGTTGAGCCCTCCCTCTTATTCCTTTGCCAAGACAACCCTTAGGACCAAGAGTCAAGTGGCCATCATCAGAAGCTCCGTGTGTTGAAGGGCTCTAATTTTCAAATTGAGCCCTATCCATAATCTAAGCATCTTGACTGGTGAATCCACGGTCATGTGGTTCAATATGGGTTTGTAGACCTTTAATGCCACCCATATGTGGAAGTGAACCCATCTGTGCACCTGCCATGTAAGGTGGCATCGCAATTCCTCTTACACCATGATCAAGTGGTGTCACAAGTCTCTGACCTGAATGTCCCATATTGGTACCTCAAGATTGACCTCCCTGTCCATGTAGTTCTTGCACAGCATCCCGATGCACTTCCTCTATTACCTTGGGGCCCTCAACTTTCTTCCTTTGTTGCCATCCATTCCTCCTCGGATCAATCAAATCCTTCAACATGAACCTCATCCTAGAGGGAAGCCCTTGGTTATTGGACATTTTTGTCATCCTATCAAAGTAACCATCAATATGTTACTTGGCCTTTGACTAGTCAATCATATGACCAATAGTGCTCATCAGTTTGCACAAATCTTCAACATTTTCCTCCTCTGGATGCTGAAATTCACCAATTAATTTCTTGATGCATGCATGCATAATTCTTTCGGTCAATATACTTTCTTTATAAATCTCACTAATAAACCTTATATTTCCTAGCATTCATCGTCATGTTGCAACCTTCTTCTCCCGTCTTTCTTCTTCTTAAAGGTTTTTTCACCATGCTCTTCTACTTTCTTAGCCTCTGGCTCTTCTCTTTCATATTTTTCAATTCTTCCTAACATTCTTTCAAAACAACTTGCTTGAAAACAACCTTCTCGTTATCTTCATAAAATTTTGGTATTCCTCCTGTAAGCTGAAAACTAAATTTTGCATACATTTCAGAAAAAGCCAGCTCCATCAAGGCTTTGTCAAATATTTGAGATATTATACCATGAACACATGATGCTAAGTCAATGTTCACTTCTTTTACTTGTTCAAAAATTTTCTTAAAGTTTTGGGGCATTCATTTATTAAGGATGGATTTAATTTGTCTTTGTTTCAACTGATCCTCATTATAAACCTTGCCCACTTCATATCGGTTATATGATATATGAATTGTGGGCAGAGAAGGCTGTGGAGGAGGAATCAAACCCTTCTATGAACCAGAAGCACGATGCCACCTATCAGCATCAAAATTATTTCTCACTAGTCCAACTTGTGGAAGTGGTGCTTGCACATAAGGCCCTTCGAGAAGGATCACATTCATACTCATTTGTGTTGCACAGGTATTTCTTGCAAAGAAATTATTATAGCTTTGGCTAGGTTGAAACACAGCAGAGGAAGCACCAAGATCTGCATCCATCCACATATCACAGCCATCAGCAAAAGCATCCACCGGCTTGACCCATCTATCATCTTCCAAACTGGCCATATTGCTCCCACGACGTTCAAGTAGATAATTCCCACTCAACTACCTTTCAATTCCTCTTGTAATGCTTGCTAATGCATCAGACTCTCCTACATGACTTGTAAGTGCTTGGGAATTTCCAAGTAATTCAATAATGTATGGACAAATTTCAAAATGATTTGGTAGATATTTGCACTGGTCCTTGATTGTCAACAAAAAATCTTTGGATTACTTTCTTTCTCGTGAACATTTAGTAACTAAAATAGCTACTTAATTCATAGGAGTTGAAAGCTCGACTACATCTTCTCAATCATCCACTTCTTTCAGGACTTGCTTCTCAAGCTCTTTTGAAGAATTCTTAATCTTGACAACATTGGTTACTATCTTGGATGGTTCTGGAAGGTTCAAATCTTCCTCCTCCTCTTGAACCTTATAAGCATTATATAAATCCCAATGGGAGCTACAACATTTTCCTTACTGGAAAAATCCTTCTTTTTCTTCTTCTTGTTGACAAATACTACCTTGGCAGCATCACCAATATTTGCAACACTATTTTTCGCAAAACATTGGAAGAACTTTTATTCTCATTTTATATCAATCTAGCTACTAAATCCCGCTTTCCTTCACTTTCAACAGGAAAAGATGACACCTAAATTTGAGGAGAAATTTCACAAATATCACTACTAGTGGTGGATACTTGACCCTTATCTTGTGTGTCAATTGCCTTCACATTGGCAGTTGAACCTTCCCCAAGTACCTTAGCACTATCATGGTTAACCCTACCTTTTTTTCTATATCCAGAAAATACTTTGCAGTAAACAACTTTGTTACCAAATAGAAAACCTAGTTTTTCCTCCAAAATAGCCATATCAGCATTAGGGAGGATTTTTGTAGCTTCTGATTGTAATTCCCATTCAAACACCTTGCTTATATTTGTTGTTGACTACTCAGATACAAATAACACTCAATGTTACACGGGGACTCGCCCCCCCACCTAGGGTCTAGAATCCTTGCCCCCTTGCACTCTGGGGTCTTGGGGACTTCTATGGGACGTTTCTCAATGCCCCCAAAAATCAAGAAATTAAGGGGGACGTGAAAGGGGACGTTTCCTCATATTGAGGGGTCGAGGGTGCTTTAGGGAGCGTGAGGGGGCGTGAAGGAGGGAGGAGGGGGCGTGAGGGGACGAGAGGGGGTGTGTGGGGCCCACAATTAAAAAATAATAATTTTTAAACAAACCAAAATAAAAATAAATAAATAAAAACATTTTAATAATCGATTGTTTAATTAAATTAATTTTTAGGTTTCATTTGTTTTCATTGTATCATTGTATCATCCACACTTAGCACTCACTGCCCAACCCTTAGCACTTGTGGGCCATAGCACTTGTCGCAGCCACTGAAAGAAGCCTGCAACAGCCGCCGAAAGAAGCACGCAGCAGCCCTCAGCTTGCTGCCCGCAATCGGAAGAAGTTATGTTTTATGTTTTATGTTTCACTGTTTCAGACATAACTTTAAACTTATTTGCCTTTAAGTTTTAATATATATGTTTCAGACTTGAGTTGTAAACTTCAATTTAAAGTTTATCTTGAATATTGATATAATATCCTATATCTCATTACTCATATGATATCTTAAACTTTATTTTCATTGTACATTGTTAGTAGTTACAATAATGATTATACAGTTACATATGAATATATGATGTATGTTTTAACTTTTAACTTTTAAATTTGTTTCAGTTAGATGATTCATCATTCATGGATTTATAATTTTTATATTTTATCATTTATGATTTATCTTTCATGATGTACGTGTATGATGAGTGTATATACATTCCTTGCAAAAATAAACAATACAATTGCATTATAAATATTTATTATTAAATTTTAAATGATATATCATATATAATATTATAATATTATATATATTTTTATATTTTATAATTTTTATGACCTTTTATAATTGGTAGGGAGCATAGGCCGCTCCCTCGCCCCCTTGCTCCCACCTCTAGGGGACTTGGTGGAACATTGCTATTTAGAGTGTCATTCAACACAATATAAGTTTGTGTTTTTTATATAAAAATGATTTATGCCTTGTAACATGTTTGTGGATATTCTTATCTAATGGAAATGATTATTTCTTATAGATTCTCATTTAGCTGCTATTTGTTAGCTAGTGTATTTTTTCAATTTCCACTGCAATTATTTTTGTTTCTTGAACTTTTGGTTACAAGCTTCTGCTCGTTGTCCTTTGTTTAATATTTATTTGAAATTAGGAGAATATTAAAGTGGATGAATATATTTATACTGGAAATTGGTTTCATGCAACTATGCATTTGCGGACAGCAGCCAGACATGGTTGTCTTCACTGTTAGTTTGAAAACTGAGTAATGGTTGTCTTCATTGTTAGTTTGAAAACTCAGTTATAATAGGCTTTCACGATGTTTTAAAGAACTATGCATAAGAACATTCTCTTTTCAAAATTTGTATTAAATATTATATAGGATTTAGAACATATGAAGGCAAGAAAAGTTCTAATTTTCTGGCTTCTAGCATCAATAATTTTGGATTCATATGTTATTTTGAGTAATAAAATTATTTTTTTTTCGATTCAAGCTTACATTGAATTGTTTGAAGAAAATATTATCCAAATACCAGCTTGGTTTTCCTTCAACTCCAAAGTTTTATGTCTTCTAGTGTCAATAATTTTGGATTCATATGTCATTTTTAGTAATAAAATTATCTTTTCTTCTTTTCAGGCTTACATTGAATTGCTTGAAGAAAATAATATCCAAATACCAGCTTGGTTTTCCTTCAACTCCAAAGATGGTGTGAATGTAGTAGGTGGAGACTCCTTCACAGAATGTGTTGCCTTAGCTAATTCATGTCCAAACGTGGTTGCTATTGGCGTTAATTGTACCCCACCTCGTTTTATTCATGGATTGATCCTTTCCATTTAGAAGTAGCATTTTTTCCCTCTGATTGACTAAACTAGGTCCCTTCATTTTCTTTGTTTCTTAGAATGATGATATCAATGTTTAACATCAAATCCAAAATTTGTCAAGGAAACAATTTTTAGATGAAATTAGTTGTCATTTGTAAGCTGTACATTTTTTCATGTTCTCCCAAGGATCTTGCAACTATGATTCCATATTTAAATACACAGCAAAAAACAGAAAACTGATGAATCATGTCTTAGATTTCCTACAAACCTAGCACCTGACACTTAAATTCCCAGCAGAAAATTGATCTACTGATTTAAATGCACTGCTAGGCTCCTAACACAATAAAATTTAGCGGAACAAATATACCGACAAATATACCGATCTCAATCACAGGGACACAACGGATTTCTGCCCAATCACAGTTCTTCATTAAAATATCTCAGAACTTACTTGGGCTCCCGTCCTAGGAAAATTGCCCAACTCAGAAAATACAAAAATACAAATGCCTTGAATCTGATCCAGCAGATCTGCGCTAGATCGGTGCTCGATCTCGTTGGCAGATCTGGTTCTCTAGGCTCCCTCCTATGCTTCTTCGAACCCAACAATATGGAGTATCACACTCCTATGGAGGCTAATGCCGCTGAAGGGTGTGTCTTCTCTCTCTCTTCATCATTGCTTTTGTAACTTTACATTGAGCTAAATCCCTAATCGTAACCCTAGTCTTAGAGTGATTAACAACCGAGATTATATCTGGCCTCACTTGAAATCAATGACTAAGATTAAAAAAAATCACTAAAATACTAAATTACTTTCATTTTCCAAAGTTTTGTGGGCGACTTCTGCATGCTTGGACACAAGGCCTATGTAGAATTACCTGCCCGATCTACAGAAGTCAACATCATGAAATACAAAACATGTATAAAGAGGACATTCTCTACTTATGATCCTGAATTGGTTTTGCTGCTAAAGAACCTAGAGAAGTTTCATAAATCTATTAAGGATATATTATTGTTCTATTGAATTCGTGTTCTCGGCCTTGTGACAAAGCATTTTATCTTTCCTTTTTAGGTTCTATAGTGTAAGTTGTAACTGTAGGCTGATCATATTTTGATTGATGTTTCGTTTTCTGAGTTCTCAAAGTTGGCCATTTATTGTTAATGACCGAGAGCTTGAAAAATGGCCTAGTGTTGGTGGCCAAAAGGTCACTTATCTTGAATACGTAAATGGAACAGATGTCCTTTTTTTAGCCACTTTGGGGGACTGTTGAGGAATGAGAAAATTTACATCATTTATGCATGAAAAAGGAACTTTTAAAAGTGGAATATAGGGTAAAGGCCAAATACCGTACATCTTGCAGAGAGCATATCCCCCTTATTGGCCTTACTTTACCTTGTCTCTGAAGTTGATTCTGCTTCAGCATCGAGTGCTTCAGCGGATCAGTAGTCATGACAGTGGAAGAGGTACAGAAGTGATGAGAGTGTTGTGGCACAGCATGATAAGCAGATTCTGTAGCAGCAGTATCTCTGTTCCTGTGTGCAGTAGGGAGGCACATTGGTTGAGGGTGCTCCAGTATCGAGGATCTACAGCAGATGAGTATGTAGATAGTGATAGTGGGTGCATGCATGCCTACAACATGCATGTACCAGCCTTGGGAAGTTTCCAGAATTAGAAAATTGCTTTTCTTATTTTAGTTTAGCTTTTACAGATTTAGCTAAAATGCAGGAATTAGAAGCCTTTCCAGATTTAGAATAGCACATGGGTTAGGGATTATTTCCAGAATTAGATAGGTCACTATTTCCAAGGATAGAAGAAGAAGCTTACATACTTGCATCTACTTTCTCCAGTGGGCATACTAATCTATGCAAGTTTCCCATGCAAACTGGGTGCACTTTTCTAGGGAGGGTTTGGGTTTGATACAATCAAACTAGGCGTCTTACTTGGGCACTCTACATGCATGTAAACCCTATAATCTCTTATTCTAGAAAGGAGAGATAGGGGAAGACGATATATACATATATAGGCATAGTCTAATTTATAGACGCATGTTTCTGGTTAATTTTAATCAAAATCCTGTCAAGATTTTTGAAAACTTGAGTTTAAGTTGTTTAATTTGCAGATTTGGAGTGCCCCAAGAGATTTATCAGGGTGCTGAATCCATTTATGCATAAAAAAATGCATTCTAAACAACAAAAAATCACATTATTTCTTGAAATTGTTTTACCCGATTCCGGTGAAAAAGTCTATTTCGTTTATTACTTAGACTATGCCTCTCTCTCTCTCTCTATATATATATATATGATTTTGGCACGTGAGTTGCTATGTAATTTTGATTGCTAGATTCTTAGCTTGGTGTTAAATGTTTTGAGTTATCCATGTGTTTGTAGATTTAGCATTCTTACATGCAGTTTTGATAAGTAAAACAATTTTAAGGGATTGTAGGAGTGCAAATCTGGTTAGCATGAATTGAAAAATGGATATAACAACCATATCCCATCAAATTGAATCTCTCGAAGACAATCCAACTTTACAGAAGAGATCTTGGATAAAATATTATAATTTTGCAAAGAAATTGATCTTAATTGTAGACGATCTAACAAAACAATATTATGGAACCCATGGGAGTAGCTAAAAGCTAATGGGGACCGACCATTTCTGCTAATGAAAATGTAATAAAGGAGGGAGTGCTCTGCAGCGTGCTTCTTGGCTGGTAGATTTGTCACTCTATATGAATGCAGAATGAGAGTGACATTGAATATATTACAAAGATTGGCAAAATCTGAAAGCAAATGTGGGTACACTATTTCCCCAGAAATTTCAATCAATCATGTGGTAAGGGAGGAAACGTTGTTCTTGTTCCTTGGGACAATTTGTCACACAGGAATGCAGAGTGGAGGGTAAATGGGTGACTTACAATGATCGGGAAGCAAAATGTGTTGCATCCTTACCAGTAATGAGGGTCATGGTGATCTGATAAAAAATAAGCGTACTGCAACTTCAATCCTCTGCAAGATTAAACTTTGACAATTTTGTACTCTTAAGATCGGGCACATATTTGGAGGATTTCATTCTTACTAAGTTGCTATGCTACATTGAACTTGATGGCCCAACAAAGATTTCTCCCTAACACGATAACTTTCTAGGAAACAATAACAAGGAGGAACTTGCTAAAAAGTAGACACCTACCCTGAGGTAGATTGAGAAAAGTCACAATACTGGAACAAATGTTTTGGATTTGCATTTTTACCACAAATGGAGCATTTGGATTGGGCAACCCAAAATGAACTAATCTTTGGGCTATATGCAGATCCCCAAGGATCAAGGACTAGGAAAAAAGGCCTTATTTGGCTTCCACACTTTAAAGTTGAAATAGGAAGTTGTTTCAGTTCTACCCATATCTAAGCCTCCAGAGCTTATTTAGACGACCATTTAAAACAACTTTTCTAACACTCCCATTTGTATCCATCCACAAAATTATATTTTTCAAAGCCCTTACTCCCATTCCATTTCTAGTCTTTCCACTAAGCTATAGTGCTTTGAAGGCCTAACTTAATCACAAGATTTAAAGATTATTAGGTCGGATCTCCTTGATGCACTCTAATTTTAATTTGTTGGGCTTTCCCAAGAGAAAGTAAAGATCATGGAAACTTGTGATGAGATTGAGAAGTGCATAGGATTATGAAAAGATTTTAGATTCCAAGTTGTAATTTGGAGATAGGTTATTGAATGTCCTCCTCCTCTATTTGGTTGGCCAATTTCTAGTTTTGAATTAGTGTTAGGAATCAGTAAATAGTCATTGTTATGTATTTCTTTGAAAGGTAAAGTTCAAACATTGAATACATATCATGTTTGAGCGATATGATTGCATGTTAGGAAAATTGCCTTAGTAAGTAGCTGTTAGGAGTACAAATTGTATGGCAAAAATTGTCTCCCTCGATAAATGTGGGTCTTTGCTAATGTGGCTAGAAGGAAAATAGAGATGTATGTAATATTGATGAGGCTACTCATTGGAGTTTTATGAAAAATCATACATCTAATATGGCATCCTTGGATAGAATATGGTTGTGATGTGTGGATGGGTTCTAGCTTTTTAGGCATAAAAGTTACTTCTTAGGCATAATAACAGTTACTTCTTGTCCATTGAAGATGGTTGGAATAAAGTATAATGAAGAATTTATCAATTACTCTTGTAATTAGCAGTGCCATTGACCTACTTTTGTGGTCATTTGTTGGACATCAATAGAACTATTTTTATATATTATCTCTCATTCTACCAGACATTAGAGATGCTACGCTTTCAGTTTCAACTCTAGATGTATGTCTGAAATAATCTGAATATTTGATCTGAGAACTATAACATGATGGAAGAACATTAGATACACACTACACTACAAACTTCTGCTTGATGTGTCAACATCAAATATTCTTCATATATCCCAACTGTATATGTTGCAGGTCCATGCATTTCAGATCAACATTGTCTGCATCTTAATGATTTTTATGCTAAACTTTTAATCTTGGATGATCGATTTTAACGATGTCATTCTTGTTTAATCTATTTCGATACAGGTCACCGAGAAGCCTATAATTGCCTATCCAAATAGTGGAGAATCATACGATGCTGAGAGAAATAAATAGGTAGTAAGCTCTTAGATATCAATTACTTGGACAAATGTTGGATTTAAATTACTACAATACTTTCTGAGCTGCATATCTTAATAGGCCTGTATAATCTTCATAGGCACACTAATATTTTGACATAATATGGACTCTCATACTCAATCTTCAATTAAACAGGAGAACCTAGCTTCCAAAACAAAATTGATAAAACAAAACCTTTGATAGATCTGTAGATGGTTCAAATGTTTTTTGAAATGTACTTGACATGACTGGTATTTATTGAGGGCTAAAAGATGATATTAAGAAATATGTTTATTGCTCTTTAAAATGTAAGATATGCATGGTGGACATAATTAGTAACACTTCACCCTTTTTCTCTTTTAGAATATTTTGATCAACAACCATTGTGTCATTGTCACGTGTATCCAGTTGAGATGCCAACCTACTCTCATGCATTCCATTGATTTTTCGCTCCCCAGCGTGCAAACTAGATTTTTCTTTTCCAATGACAAAATTGAATAAATAAGTCAGCTCTTTGTTTATGTCAGCATCAGGTGAACTTGAAAACTTAGATGGAGAATCATAAACCACAAAATTCCCATGCCCATGCTCAGGATGGAGAACATTTCCAAGATCTTGCTTCTCTCCAATTACAGAATTAACAAAATTATTGCTGCAACTTTTTCTAGCATTATCACTTGTTGATTCAGATTGTTTATTCTTCACATTTCTAAGTTTTGAATCTGATTTAATGCCATCCTCATTTCATTTTGGGCTCTTAAATGTTCCTACAAGAACATTATTGTTATCAAACTTCATATCTTCTACTGCTTTCTTTACTGCTCCAGGATACTTTGTAGAAAACACTATAACTAGCACATAAGTTTCTGTTTTTCCTTAATATCCCTCACTAGAGCTTCCCAAAGATGAAGACATATTAGCAATTATCAATTAACTCACATATTATGAATCTTATAAAGGTTCCAAGGTTCCCCTGGAAATATATGTTTCGGTGATCTCATCTACAGATGATGAATCTCATGATATCTTGAACGAGGGAGTGTCCACAACATTAACCATGTTTCCCGATGACTTCTTTGGAAATAGTATTTTTTCACATTATGTGGGATTTCTAAATGAACCACAAATATGGGTTGCAGACTAAGGCTCTGGCAGTGAAGAATGCAGAACTGTTTCTATAGCTAGGTCAAAATTAGCCCCTCCATCAACAACTTTAACTGTCTTCTGTAAGGCTATCATTAAAGGAGTTGTTGAGGTAGATGATGAAGTCTAACTCAAAAGTAACTCCTCCACCTACCTTTGAGAACCACTAAGTTTAGAATCCTCAGCAACCAGCTCTCCTTTTTACTCCCTTTCCATATTTGAAGAGCTTCCTACCAATGACACATGTTACATTTGCAGCTTTTTAGACTTGTGCTCAGATTTTGTCATCTTATTTGAACGTTCATTTATTGAAAGACCTGCTTGTTTTTTAGATAGGTTTTTCTTCTTTTCACTAGTATGATGATCTAATCCAGAATCAAGTGCAAAAACTATAGAAAAAATTGAAACCGTACCATCACTGAGATCACATGTTGCCACAGTAGGCATGTTCACTAGTGACAATCTAACTCCATCTGCTTTATCTATAGTCAATACTTCAGATGGGGGATTGATGGAAAACTATAAACTACAATTATCTTCATTGTTGACAAATGCAACTAAAAGAGAACTTGATTGATTGCCAAGAGATTATGGCAAGGATTTTGTCTTTCCATCCATAACTTGAACTGGAGCCAAAGTGGTTTTTGAAGCCTGTGGGAATGGTTTCAATATATCTAGCATCTCAGCACAATGGATTTTAGCCAGTTTTTTTTTCTTGTTAATGGGTGTGAATAATTTGATATGTTGTTTTTGTCTTTAAAGGTTGATGAAAAGTAGATGAAATGTTACCATATGACCGAGCTAGCATCAATGAGTAGAAATTCATTGGGCGTGAACCACTTAAAGAAACAGAACCTGAAAGTGGAGGTTTGTATGTAGGCAGTCCTGCTAATGGAGGAATGGAGTCTTTAATTGATGACACAACATCAAAGATCAAAGAAATGAAATAAAATCATTGTGGAAAGAAAAATGAAAAAAATTCTCATTTTTTGCATATCAAATATGCTCCAAGTACGGACACAAACATGAGATTTGAATTTTCAACTCTCTAGGCTCTTGTTAATATAGTCAACCAAAAAGATGTCAAAAAACTAAATATTTTGGGGGATTCAAAACTTGTTATGGATTGAGTCTGCGACAAAGTTAGCATAGTGGCCCCTCATTTGGCTCACATTTTGTAAGGTATCAAACAAGTCTACAACAAGTTGGATTGGTTCTCTTGTGTCCATATATACCATGAACTCAATAACCTAGCAGACAAGCTCTCCAAAGACGCTCTCCAACTTATTCCACAAGTGCTAGAAAACCAAGAGTATTTGTGGGGGTTGTTGCCTTCCATATCTAGTTTTTTGTCTCACTTATTGCTATATTTTGTGATTATATATGTAAAAAATCCAATGATATTATCCGAAAAGTGATAGAGATTTTTTTTGGCTTTTCAAATCTCGCACAATATATAATTGGAACAAACTTTTATTACTAGAAATCAATCAATTACTTCTGCATACCAATAAAAGTGGAAAAATATCTATAACCTTTGATCACCTTGAACATCAAGCACACTAAGAACCTCGACAATGGGGTTCTAATAACATTGCCAAATATCCAAAATTGACAAAGCACAATTTCATGAGTATTGATTACTCAAAATTACCATGTGGATCAACTACTCAAGTCAAAATGATGGTATATTGGATTAGGTGTGGGTTGCACTTGCATTTGAAAGAGTGAACACAACGTGGATAAAGAACACTGAATACACTAGGAACCTAGAAAATGGGGTTCTAATAACATGGCCAAAAATCCAAAATTGACAAAGTACAATTTAATGAGCACTAATTAGTCAAAAGTAAAATGTGGATCAATGACTCGTGTGGGCTGCGACACACGTTCAAAGGGGGAGGCAGCAAAACATGAGTGCAGTGAGAGCCAAGAGCTATGGCACACGCTCATTGCTGAAGGCAGCGAGATATGAGCGCAGTGAGTGATCCAGAGCCGAGTAACATTTCACCATGAGCGGGAGCTGAGTAACAAGGATCCTGGTGAGTGAGAGAGATCAAGGATCCTGGTGAACGAGAGTGGCTTGGCTCTCAGGAAAAAAAACAAGGGAATATAACCAGGTAACAATGATTTATCCTAATTGGAAAAAAAAAAGGCAACAATAACCAGCAAAACAATGAATAACAACACATAAGAGGAAAATGAGACAACATTACAGAAGAGGGACATGTAAACTTACATTTGGGAAAACCAGCTTCGTGCAACAGAAAAATCATAGCCTATTTTTCAGATGTGCAACTTCCTCCCTTCCAGGCTTCAGATCTACATCAACTTTTATAACAGGCACCTAATTCGAATTCCAACACCTGATTCATAAATTATAATATATCAGAACAAACCTCAACATCGAGATATTCCTAACTCTTAGACAATAAAAAAAAAAAAATTCTTATTTCTCAAGCATATGATACATTAATGTATTAGATTTTATCTGACACAATTTCCTTTCGGTGAAGAAAGCCTCGGATCTGTTCTAGTTTTTACGAGGGAAACGCAAGGTAAGGCAACAATGGCTGCATCGGTCGTGGTGCTAAATCCGAAGTTGGTGGCCGAGGGTCCAACGGGCAATATAGAGATGAGTATTTCTCCTCCCCATCCCCATTCCCATTCCGACATGGACGAAGAAGATCTGTATAGTAGATTGAAATCACTAGAGAGACAGATGGAGTTCATCGACATTCAAGAAGAATACGTGAAGGATGAGAAAAAAAATCTAAAGAGAGAACTGTTGAGATCCCAGGAGGAGGTGAAGAGGATCCAGTCGATGCCTCTGGTGATTGGGTAGTTCATGGAGATGGTTGACCAGAACAACGGAATAGTGGGTTCAACGACGAGATCGAACTACTATTTGAGGATTTTGAGCACAATCAATAGGGAGCTCCTAAATCCCTCTGCCTCGGTAGCCCTCCATCGACATTCGAACGCCCTGTTGGACATCCTCCCACCTGAGCCAGGCTACTCTATCTCACTACTCTCCCAGTCTGAGAAACCTGACGTAACCTACAATGATATTGGGAGCTATGAAATACAAAAACAAGAGATTCGGGAAGCCGTGGAGCTTCCACTCACACACCACAAGCTTTACAAGAAGATAGACATAGACCATCCCCGTGGTGTTCTTCTTTATGACCCTCCAGATACGAGGAAAACCATGCTTGCCAAGGCCATCGCAAACCACACTACGGTTGCTTTCATTTGGGTCGTTGGCTCTGAGAGGGGCCAAGGATGGTTCGTGATGTCTTTCGCCTTGCTAAACCCTACAATAATATTCATTGATGAGGTGGATGCAATGGAAATAGCACAGTTTGATGCTCAAATTGGAGCTGATAGGGAAGTTCAGAGGATCTTGATGGAGCTCTTAAATCAGATGGATGGTTTTGATCAGACTGTGAATGTGAAGGTGATTATGGCAACCAATAGAGCAGATACACTGGATCCCGCACTTCTGCGTCCTGGAAGACTTGATAGGAAAATCGAGTTTCCTCTACTTGATAGGAGGCAGAAACGTCTTGCTTTCCAGGTTTGTATAGCAAAAATGAACTTCAGTGACGAGGTAGACCTTGAAGACTATGTATCTCGGCCTGATAAAATTAGTGCTGCAGAGATAACTGTAATTTGTCATGAAGCTGGTATGCATGCAGTGTGGAAAAACCGCTATGCTATTCTCCCAAAGGATTTTGAAAAGGGTTACAGACCCAATGTTAAAAAACTAGACACAAAATTTGACTTTTATGTTTTATTCAAATGTGATATAGAGATATGTGAGGATGGAAACGCTATGTATTATAATAAAATTCATAGATTTTACATGAGAAATTACCCATGGCCAGTCCTGCTATCTTCGTCTATAGGGTGACCTTGTGAATCTTGTGCCATTAACTGCTAGCTCTTTGCCCTCATCACTCATTTTGTTTCGATTTATCAAATGAGAGTAATCAATGGCAAGAGCTTTTACACAGAGGGCCATGAATGTCGCTGCAAGACTAGGGAATGGGAAATTGTGCCAAGATGCGATCTCAGTAGAAGCAGATTTAAATGCACCAGGAAGGAATTGCACTAAGGCAGTTACAAGAAAAAGACTGACAACAAAAGGCCTAATGTGGGTGGGAGAAATGTTATTTTAATTTGATGTCTAAAATTTAAACGAAAAAATAATACTCCCTCCTTCCATTTTTCCAAACATAATTTTTAATATTATGCTTTTCAAATGTAATTTTTAATACCATACCCTTTATTTTTCCAAACATCATTTTTAATATTATGCTTTCCAAATATCATTTTTAATATCATACCATTGTTGTTTGGATGGATGTTGAGCGCACTCATGATTCTTTGTAATGTCAACAATTAATTTTAAAAAAATCTTCAAAAATCAATTCAATTTGATTCTAATAAATTTATTTTAAAAACATTGATGATGAACCTTATAATGAGTGGTTTGAAAGGCTCCTTGTAATGTCAACAATTTATTTAAAAAGAAGCTTCAAAAAATCAATTCAATTTCATTCTAATAAATTTATTTTAAAAACATTTATGATGAACCATACAATGAGTGGTTTGAAAGGCATCCGACCTTAAAAAAATTATGTGATTTATCCAAAAGTTCTTTTAAAGAAATTAATTAATTAATTAATTATTAAAATAAAATTGAGATAAAATATTAAATTTAGGGGAGGTTTTTGCAACCCATGGTTTTTCTCATGGTATTCCACCTTGCCAACAAGGGATTAGGGATTGGGGTTAGGGGAATAATGAGATAGTGGTTAAGGGGTTAGGGATTGGGGGGTTATGGGTTAGGGGATTTAGGTGCATTTAGGGGTTAGGGGAATAATGAGTTAGTGGTTAAGGGATTATGGATTAGGGGCTTAGGGGTCAGGGGATTTAGGCGCAGTTAGGGGTTAGGCGAATAATGAGTTAGTGGTTAAGGGGGCTTAGGGGTTAGGGGATTTAGCAGTTAAGGATTTTAGGGGGTAGGGGTGAGGGGTTAATGGGTTATGGGTTAAGCGTTAACATTTTAAGGGTTTAGGGGTTTAGGGGTTAGGGGTTTAGGTGTTCGTGGTTTAGGTGTTTAAGGGTTTAGGGGTTAAATGGGTTAGTGTTTTATGGGTTTATGGGGTTAAATGGGTTAGGGGTTGGGAATTAGGGTTTAAGGAGTTAAGGGTTAAGGGTTTAGAGGTTTAGGGTTTAGGGGGTTAAATGGGTTAGGGGTTGTAAATTAGGGGTTAAGGGGTTAGACGTTTAGGGTTTAGGGGGTTAAATGGGTTATGGCTTTAGAGGTTAGGGGGTTAGGGGATTTAGCAGTTAAGGATTTTAGGGGTTATGGGTCGTTAGGGGTTAATGGGGTTAGGGGGTTAAATGTGTTAGGGGTTGGAAATTAGGGTTTAAGGGTTTAGGGGTTAAGGGTTAGAGCTTTAGGGTTTAGGGTGTTAAATGGTTTAGGGGTTTATAGGTTTAGGGAGTTAGGGGATTTAGCAGTTAAGGATTTTAGGGGTTAGGGTTTAAGGGTTAAGGGGTTAAGGGGTTAGAGTTTAAGTGGTTATAGGTTTAGGTTTTAGGGGGTTAAATGGGTTAGGGTTTTAGAGGTTCAGGGGGTTAGGGGATTTAGCAGTTAAGGATTTTAGGGGTTAGGGTAGGGGTTTATATGGGTTAGGGTTTTAGGGGGTTAAATGGGTTATGGGTCGGGAATTAGGTTTTAAGGGTTAAGGGTTTAGAGGTTTAGGGTTTAGGGTGTTAAATGGTTAGGGTTTTAGGGGTTTGGGGTTAAATGGGTTAGGGGTTAAGGGTTAAGGGTTTAGAGGTTTAGGGGTTAAATGGGTTAGGGGTTTACAGGTTTATGATTTAGGGGGTTAAATGGGTTAGGGGTTTAAGGGTATAGGGTGTAAAATGGGTTAGGGGTTTTGAATTAGGGTTTAAGGGGTTATAGGTTTAGGGTTTAGGGGGTTAAGTGAGTTAGGGGTTTAGAGTTTTAGGGGGTTAGTGGATTTAGCAGTTAAGGATTTTAGGGGTTAGGGATTAATGGGTTTAGAATTTAGGGGGTTAAATGGGTTAAGGTTTTAAGGGTTTAGGGGGTTAAATGGGTTATGGGTTTAGGGGGTTAAATGGGTTAGTGGTTAAGGGTTTAGAGGTTTAGGTTTTAGGGTTTAAATGGGTCAGGGGTTTAGAGATTTAGGGGGTTAAATGGGTTAGGGGTTGGTAATTAGTGTTTAATGGGTTAGGGGTTAAGATGATAGTTTCGTTGGCCCATGTTTGTCCACAATAGTTGTTTATTCTTTGTGTCTCAATGTAACAATTTTGTAGGTACTTTTTCTTGTTGTCATGTCTTCTCTATTTTTTAATTTCTAGTATTTTTTAGCCATTGCTTTACATTTATTGATGAAAATGTCTATTGCAATAAAACCAAATGTATTTTCAATCTCCAGTTTCAAACTCAACCACAGTGTTGTCACATAATTTAAGTCCAGAGAATGGTCATCTGGTGCAGTCTCAATAACCACACTGCACCTCATGACTACTACAAAAAATCTTAAGTTCAAGTGTCCCACATTCATGAGAAATTTGGCTCTTATACTCTTGCTCCACCTAACAATGGGGAAGAGAGAGGGAGGTAGGAGAGAAAGGGAGAGAGAAGAAGGACAAGATATAGGACTTAAGAGAGAGGAAACAGTATCATAGAAGAAAGAATATGTGACCAAATTACTCTATAGGGAGATGGGAGATAGGGACACCCTACCTACCTAACTAAATGTCCAAACCAAATGTGGTGTAATCGTCTATACTGGTGGTCGATTATACGAGGAGGGGATTTTGCGAGGAGGCACTAGATTTTTAATGTGATATGCAAAAAACAAGTACTGAACCTAACCATTTCACATTTACCAACGTTCTCTCTGCATGTGCTAATTTGGTAAATTTGGAACATGGCAAAGGAGTCTTGTTTTGTGATCACCTCCCACGAGGATTCACCGATTGTGAGAACACAACGCTTGTGGTCGCATATTCTAAATCATCATCACTTCCACCAACACCTCATCCAGTAACACTAATATAAAAAGTCTCAGGCTCTTGGTAGCGAAAAGAAACATAATTTATGTGCTCTAAATATCTTCTACATACTTGTAGCTCTCCTCCCAAACCAAAGCCACTAGTGTTGTGTGTTCACTTTGCCCTGAATCTTGTGCAAACATCCTAAGGTAAGGATCTCTTGCACCAAAGTATGGATCCTACACTATGTGTCATATCCACTGAAGGAGATATTGTTCCAAACAATAGGTAAATTCTCACAACCGTCCCTCTGTGGGATGTTGAGAACTCAAAAAATGCCACATGCTCATTAATGAAATCTATAAATTGAGAACTTTCATAGAAGAATTGAAGTCATATTGAACTTGGACCAAAAGGCTCAGGATCTGGGTAGCGCAAAGGAACATCTGCAATATGATTTGTACTATTATCATCTAGATCATTTTGCATGGATATCTCCTGGAGTTGAAATGCATATTCTAGGTTCCATAGAACATCTCCCATGGAAGGCCTATCGAAGCCCATCTCTTCCAATAACTTTTCGGTAGTCTCCCTAAACATTTTCAGAGAACGAGACTTGATGGTCCCAGCAAGGTGAGGGTCAATGATTTTTTCAAGCTTGTCCTTTTTTCGCCAGTGCATTTCCCACTCTTCTATATTGAATTTTTCTCTGGGAAAACAAGATTAATATTTTCCATGGCACACAAGAACTCCAGTAATACTACTCCAAAAGAATACACATCAGATTTATCGGTCAGTTGATACCTTCAGAAGTATTCAAGATCAAGATACCCAAGGGCCAAAACTACCTTTGGATCCAGTCTTTGAATGTCCAAATTCCTTCATATTTTCCCATGATCCTGTTATCATGGATATATTTTACATTTAGATAAGTGCATAGGATTCACGACAACAAAATTAGATTGCATTGACCATATATTGGAGCTTCATTGGTATCTCGCCAATCAAACAATTTTCGAACAAGTCGAGGGAATCTAAATTGGTGCAGTTTAAAATGAAAGGCAAGATTGTTCTATCGAGGCAAAATCCCACGACGCTAAGCTTGAAAACCCTCTCATTATTGCAAGTCACGCATTCGAGCTCCGAGATGGTGATGTTGCAGGGGTTTTGATCTTGTCTCCAATCCACGGTCACACCTTCGAGCTCTAAAATGGCGGCATTGTATGGGTTTTTATCTTGTCTTTGGTCCACTGCGTGGGCTTGGGTACATAAACCCAACCCATGTCGGGTTAAGGGACATTATGAGTATTCGACGAATACATCTCAATAGATAAATGGAATTATGGAGACATTGGCTATCATACATACTTGGTTTCCTCTGTCAATGTACCAAAGTCGTTGATCCTCCAAAAGGAGCCTTCTTCCCATTCTTTCCTCCAAAATCAAGGTTCATTAGTGCTTCCATATATGCTAATAAACCTCCTTCACCATCTCCCCCATTAGGAAATCTGAGCTATCAAACAAAAATGTGAAGGTCAAGCTCTCCATCATCGAGGGTTATATGGCATGTCTTGTAACTGTGCAAAGAATCTTCTTTTCAATACATTGCTAGATGGTGGTATGATGCAGATATCCTTAATGTTGCTCGCTCACATTATTACAAAGCTATGTGGGACTCTATTATAGCTACATGAAAGGGCTTCAAAGTCCCTACTATGCATGACTTGATGGGAGCTCTTTTGCGAAAAGAGATTTACTACTTTGATTATTAATCAAATATAAAACCAATAATATTGTTTTATTTAAATTTTAATTTGATATAATCATGTAAATTATGTATTAAATGAAATAAATATATTCATTGGTACAATTCTCATAGAAATTGACAAAACTAAACACATTTATCCATTATTACACAATAAACCATACTTAAATATTTTGAATTACATATTTATAACCATTAATAAAGGTTTATATATTATTAAAAAATTAAATAAATTTCATACTTAAACAATTAACAAAATTTCATAATACCATTAATTAAAAAATTAACCAAGGTTCATATCAAACAATTAATAAAAGTTCATACACCATTAAAAAACTAATTAAAGTTCATACAATACTGCCCAATGGGGGTGAGGTTTGAGCAACACGTGGAAGGCTTCTTGCATGAGTAAATATAAGTGGAGCGAGGGTGAGGGATGGTACTCCTGGTCCCTTCACCATAATGCATGCAGTGGGAGAGTTACTAGCTTCACGTTGGCAATTCGTGTGAAAAATAACTACGCATTGGAGTTCAGAGGTGGTGAAAGGATAAGGTGAGGGAAGATGAGGGAGCCCAACATAAGACTCATAAATATGGTTTGGTGTTGGTCCTAATGGTGGCCTCTGAAGAGGTGCGTAAACGTCGCAGGAAGTTTTACAGAGGGAGTGGCTTCTGTGTGCTTGTCGTGGGCATTTCCTGGTGCGGTGTGTTAAACTAGTCCCTACTGCTCTGTTTCTTAGCCATTGACTGTGTCTGCGTTAAGGATAGGTATTTGAAGGGAATTGATCTCACTGGTTTCATTTTTCTTGGCTTTCCATGAGCCTGTTTTTGCATGATAAGAGAGAAAGTTAGAATTTACAGTCCATGAAACCTCGAGGGTGGTGGCGGAAAACTAGTTTCTTTTCCAAATTTTGTTCCCTCAAGCGTGGTTCTGACGGTGTTTGGTGGATCGGTGTGTGGTCTCTATGTGGAGAATTTGGAGGCCGGTCACTACCTTGGGGGATGTTACGCTCAGGCGTCAGCTACTTTGTCATCGTTTATTGTTCAATTTCCTGCGTTGGTTTGGTGGGTGATGGTATTTGGTTTTTCTGGTGGTGGAAGTCTTTATCTGGCAGTGGGAGGTGTCTCTGTGCTTCCCTGTGGTGGTGGGAGACGATGTTTGGCTCCTTCGTTGGTGGTTTTTGTTTTATATAGTGGGGGGTCTAGTCTCTGTACTTTGCACACGGCTGGGTTCCTTGACCTTGGCGAATTATGAAGCCCCCGGTGTGGTGCGGGTGTTCTCCCTCCCTTGTCGTCCATGGTCCTCTGGGGGTGGCAAACTCAGGAATAATCATGGAGGCTCCACAATAGGGTGGAAATACTATGAGGCATGTGTGACTCGCTAGTGTGGGTGCGTACGGGGGTTGTGGAGGAGTAAGCAGGGGGATAACAGAGGTGGGGGTTTGAGGGTTCAAAATCAAAGTCGTCAGGGCGAACGAGGTCATGGTGGCAAGGGAAATTGTGGGTTTGATTGATTTGAGGTAAATGGGGGGCAGGTTATCCAACATTTTTTCCGAGATAACTGTCGTGCATTTATCAACAGCCTGATTGAAAGAGTGGACACAATTGAGAAATTATTTCACGAGGAGCGTGCAGAGCAGATGGCAACATTGGACCGAATGCACTTTTTACAATGCCAAGTCTGGGAGAGACTGGTAGTGGTTTGGCGAGGCGAAAATCAACTCACTAGGAAAGTAGAAAAGCTGGAGACTTGGTTGGCACACTTTGAGGGGCACTGTTAGTGTGACTTTTGTCCTCCACCACATCTAGGAACAACCCCGGACAACCCTGCATCCATCACGTTGGACAACTAGTATGCTATTTGGTGTTATTTAATTATCTTTTATATGTGTTTTGGTGCCTCTGGGCCAACCGTTTATGGACAATGTCCCTAGTCCCTCTTTTGTATTTTTTTCATCTGGTGCAAATTTTTGTGAACAAACCCAGTCGAGATGACACCACTTGTTTTGTAACTAGCTATATGTACTCCCTTTTTCCTACATGAATATAACATTGACTTACAAAAAAATAAAGGTTCATACATCATTAAAAAATTAATTAAGTTTCATACTTAAATTAATAAATTTCCATACCTATTTACTAAATAGGTCTATAAATAAATATTTTAGTTTTATCTATTTAGTAATTATCAAATGTAAATATGATGATTTAATACTAGATTTAAATGAACTCATATGTTTAACATAAGAAATGTTATATTTATCTATTTATTAAACGTAAATATGAATATTTAACCTTTGATTTAAAACAGCTCTCACTTTTAACATAAATCAATGAAGTTTAAAAATTAAACTTTATGGCCAAATATTAAATATAAATATAAATATTAATTTAGCTATCTAATTAATATAATTATAACCTTTACTAAAATTATAATGAAGTCATTAGTGCAAATTTGATAGATGATACATGCAATTATGTTAATTTTTGTTACACCATTTTTTGGTCATCTAACCTACTATCATTAGATGAACCCAAGTACACCACGTAAGACCAATTTTACGCTAAGTAAAATTGCTTTCACTATGTAAAACACATTTATTAGGTTGTTTATGGTCTAAACAGGAAACCCCAAAAGAAAATATTAAACAAACCTATATTTGTTTGATTTTCCTGGTCATGTTTAACCCAAAACAAAGAAATTAATTAGATAAATCTTTATTTATCTTATTATTTTCAAGGAATAATTATTTAAATCTTATTTAAATAATATTCCTTGTTAAATATGACTAAATCACCCATAAATAATTAAATAAATCATTATTTATTTGATTATATTTCAACCACTTCCTTAAAATGATAAATAAATCATTTATTTATTTATTATTCACAAATAAAGGGATTTGACCCAAGCCAAATACTTTTTCCCTCCAACAAATATAATAAAATATTCCAGAAAAGGTCGATCTAGATTTGGTTAATGTTATTTTAATCATGCACCAAGATCTAGAATGACGCAATATTTTGTTATAAATAGGAGGGTTTTTCCTACCATTCTTCACCTTTTGTTGCCTATTAGATCACTTTGGATCTAAACTCTTGGTCTGACTTTGAGCCATTATCATTGTCATGTTTTCCATTATTTGTTGTGTGAGCTCCCTTTGAGTTCTATCTTTGTCTGGGTTTTCTACACCAACAAGAGAGAGAAATGCTAGATCTGAAGTGCTAAGGACTTCCAAGAACCCATCCCATTGAGGAGAATTGGAAACACCTTCTTGTTTTCCTCCCAGGTGCCCTTAATACAAAAAATTCTTTCAAAAATTGTTCTTGTCTTGTCTATTGGATATATGGAGCAAACCCTTCTTTTTACTGCTTAATGTCTTTCTATGTATAGATCTGGTTTTTTGCAGCTCTTGTCTTGATCAACTAACTGCAGATATGAAGATATTGGCAGCCACATTTGATGTTAGGGCTATTAGTTATGCATAGCTAAAGTGGTCTTTTTTCGTACACTTCGACAAAGGATTCATACTAACAATTGGCGACTCCACACGGGTTTTCAATTACGACCGCTGCCGTTTTTCATATTCCTGCATATCCAGCTACTTCAGACCCTAGGGTTTCTTTTCAGATTTTTGTTTTTCCTATTTTCATGTTGTTTTTCACCTATAAAACCCTAAAACATTAAAATTTCTAACTTCCGCGCATTTCTGGCCCTATTGCGCAGGTGACAGACATCAGCCGCAACTGAGACAACAACTTTTCTGGAAATCTGCCGCCGGGACACCTGGAGCTTCAGGTCGCACTTTTTAGCCCAAAACCTATGACCTGGACCTCTAGGTCGCACTTTTCAGCCCAGTATCTGTGACCTGCACAGAAAACAGGTCAGAACCTGCGACCTGCCAATTTTTCTGCTCTTTTTCTGCAATTTTTCTAGGTTTTTCTGAAGCTTCTGTCAGGGTTTTCCAGCCTCTGTCTCAGCCCGTTTCGACCTCTTTCTGATCTGTTTTTCTCATCTAAGTGGGAACATAGCCCCCTAGGGCTTCAGTACCCTCCACTTTTGGTGGAAGAGTTTTAACTGCTTCAGGTGTCTGTTTTCAGAGTTTCAGCCGCCCCTTTTCCAGATCTGATACCTCCTTTTCAGATCCCTTTTAATCAGCTCTCCTCCCTTTCAAATCACCTCCTGAAGATTTGTTTGGATCTACCTTTAGGGCCTCCTCCTTGCCCCTTCTGCTTTTTTCTGATTTCCTCCTTTTTTCCAGCCACCTTGCCTCTACCTCTTGGCTGTGATCTGCACCTCTTTTCAGCAGATTTCTCCCTTAGATCCCTGTCCCTTTCGACTCTAGATCTATTGGCCTCTTTTTAGTGTGTTTTGACTAGATTTTTTCCCTCTTTTAGATTAGTTTTGAGAGACCCGCCTTCTTGGGTTGGATCGATGCACTAGTAGCTGTTAATGTTCTGTTATTTCAGCATTATATACTGTTTTTTGCAGCATTATTTTCAGTTACGCAACACACTTTTTCTCTTGCTCTCAAAACGAAAAGGGTTTAAAAATTAAAATTAACGCATGCCACAAACTCACCCTAAGCGAAGAAGAGCCTGGTTTACACCGCCAGGCAAAGACTTTAAAATCAATTGACACTGCACCTTTTTGCCCTTGTTTCGACATTGTAATCACTTGATTTTGCACCTCCCTGCCTTTGTCGGTCGTTCTTCTTCCCCTTGTGTCGTGTTTGTGTTTTCATCATTGCGCCTCCAAGGCGCACGTCCCGAAGACTTCTTGGCCTTCACCCTCAGTTTCCGGTCGGTCGACCTACTCCTTCCTGTCGTCGTCGAGTTAGTCCACCTTCGAGTCCGCACTCCGACTCCTCTCCTGATTCATTGGGTTCTCCTCTTACTTTCGGTTCTCCCCCTGTCACCTTCACTATGTCTATTCCAGGGCCTAACGCTAGCAGTAATCCTGGCCCTAATATCGGGACTACTACTAGCAGAACCGCCACAGGAACTACCTCGGCCGCGCCCTTGCTCCCCTTCATGGCAGGCCTCAGCCTCCCCGATTTGGACCGGTTGATAAACGACCCTATAGACCATGACGCTAGTTGGCCTGCTATGCAGACAAAGCTCCCTTCTGACATCCCAAAGTTTGAAGGCCTTGCTGGAGAAGATCCTTCAAATCATGTTCGATCTTTCCACATGTGGTGTTCATCTACCTCCATTACCGATGACTCTATCCATCTTCGGTTGTTCCAACGAACGCTTATAGGCACGGCTTCTAAGTGGTATGTTGATCAGCCCACTTCCTCTCATACCACCTTTGCGACTCTTTCCCGGGCTTTTTTATCTTACTTCCAGCTTCCCCTTCGTTATGACACTGGTATCGAACTTTTGACTTCTTTCTGTCAATCATTTGCGACCCGCCTATCCGATCATTTCCAGGAATGGCGGAGAAGAAAGGGCCTATGTCAATCCCCTACCTTCGAAGACCATGTCTATGTGGACTGGTTCCTTAGATCTCTCTTGCCTCCTATTGGGAAAGATGTCGCATCGTATTTTCCCCAAACCGAAGAAGTTGCCCTCCAACTGGCATTAAAATATGACTTGATCTACGCTCAGACAGGTTATGTTTATACCGTTTTACCTGATCTCCCCAGACCCGGTCGTGTCAATACACCGGGGGCCCCTCATGCCGCCGACAGTATCATTGGAGCTCTCTCTCATCCATATGCCCAACCTCCCATGGGTTATGGTTTTCTTGGGGGAGGGGGCAGCACCTCCCGCACTTGTTCCCCTCTCGGTAGCACGTATCCAGGATACAGTATGCCTCCTCTTTTGGCCCAACCTCCTGTTCACCATACGGTTACCCAACCCCCTTATTATTTGTATCCGCAGTTTGGTGCTCCAGCTCCTCCAGCATCAGCACCTCCGCCTCCCTTGCCTTCTCAACCCCTGCAACAGCAATCACCGCCCCCTCAAGTGCAGGTGGATGCACCGCAGGGATTCGTGGCTGCCCAACCACCTGACAGACAGGTGGCCACTCAAATTTCCCCTTCTGGTTCCTCCAATCACCAGATCCTCATGATGAACTCTGATCTGGCTCTAACCGTCAACCTTAACCTTCAAACTCGGTCTCGCCAGTACCCCATGCCTTCCACCCAGTCTGCCCCTGATTCCCCTTCTTCAGGTTCTACAGAGCCTCTTTCAACATCCAATGGTCCCTTTCATATCCCTCAGCCCAAAGTTGAGGTTCATACCAAGATTCCTAAGGGACCATCACGCCGAAATGCTCCTTCTGGTTGAGCTGCTCATTCGTATAGCATAGTAGATGATTTGGCGTAGTCTCATGCTACCATTTCCACATTGGAACTCCTCCAGTCGTGCCCTTCCCAAAAGAAGGCTCTGCTATCTGCCATGGGCACTGTAAATCCTGCAGATGACCAAATGATTTTTTTCGACGCCCATCAATTAGAACATCCTCCTCTTCCTGCTTCCGTCGCCTTCCAAATCCCAGTCAAAATCCGGAACGCTAACGTTTCCCGATGTATAATTGATGAGGGGGCATCCACCTGCGTGATGTCCGCTTCAGTTTGGAAGCAACTCCGATCTACTGAGTTGGCCCCTTCCACGATCACCCTTCGAGCATGGGATGCCCACACCTCCCAGCCCATTGGCCTCTTCCGTAATTTTCCTATCACTCTTGCGGGCAAGACTATTTGTGTTGACGTCGAAGTCATTGACGCCCCTCTAGATTACAACATTCTCTTGGGGCGGAGCTACACCTATGCTATGTCTGCTGTCCCATTCACCGTTTTACACAAGATGTCTTTCCCTCATAATGGAAAGATAGTCACCATTGACCAGTTGACATATCATGAGCCATAATCTCAGACCTCACCTGAGACGACCATCTCTTCTGTAGCCCACAAGAAAACCATCGATTCCTTGACCAGTGTCTCTCCTGGCGTCTACAAAGACTCCTCTTTGCTCGGAAACTTCCCTGGTCTTCCTCCTCCTCCTATCTCTGACCCCAGCTCATCAAATGTTTGCATGATGCAATCGTCTCGGGCTGCTCTCAAGCAACCTGCTTCGGCTAGTCAGCAACCATGCTCTCCGCAACCTGCTCCTATCCCTTCACCCGCAGCTGGTAGTCATGAGCCTCTTTATCCTCTTGGCACGATTCTTCCAAGCCTTAGCCATTTAGGAGCCGTCCCACTTGGCCATTACCCCTCTGGTCAGATACCGTTCCTAGCTCCCCCACCAGGAGTGTACACGGTACCGGTCATGGCCACCCTCTCTCTTCCTAACCTGACCCTTAGGATTCCCGTCTAGTACCATGATCCTCCAGCCGCAACCCTGCCTGGTCAACCCAAACCTTATATTGCTTTGACCCCGGTTCAACCGGCCCCCATGACTTCTCTCGCTACAACAGTGCCTCAGTCACCTCAACAGGAACCACCTCCTATTGCGACCGCTTCGGGTAAGAAGGAAAAAGCTTGCAAGGGGGCATCAAAGGACAAGGCTGCCCCGACAAACCCTTCCCCTCCTCGGTCTCCAAGCATATCATTTAGTGTGCTTTGTGTGATGTTGTCGGTGACGCCACCCATACCTGTCCTGAATTGCTTCATCTCAAGCCCATGGTCAATGTCGCGTTCCCTGAGTCCACGGTCCCATAAGCCTCTATTCCTTTTGCGACCACAATTGAGAAACCAAAGACTATTCACACCACTCGTGTGCTTTGTGTGATCTCCATGGCCATTACACCCATCTTTGTCCTCGCCTCAAGGACTTCTGCACCTCTCTAGCCGCGGTCCACCAATTCGAGGCCAAGTGCAATGAGTCCACCTCTCCCCTATTTGCGTGTTTTTCTTTAGAAAAACTACCAGACATGATTGCTCCCATTGACATTCCCCCTCCTGATGTTGAGATGACGAAGCCTTCGTCCAACATTTTCTACCTATCATCATCCATGAGACCCTCGGGGAATGTTCCATCTGAATCCTCCCCTGTTGTTTCGCTTGACCTTCCTTCAGCGATCACCTTGGGCTCCACATCGGTAGATCCTCTATCTACTTACTCTTTTGTCACCCCTTGTGACGATGCGCATATGAACCTCTCTTCTCATGATGATGATTCAGGTCGCTTTGCCACGTCAGGTGGTCTTTCTTCCACCAGTCACCCCATCTTCTATCACGATGACGACATTATGGAAAAAATCCCCACCCTTGACTTTCTCTATTCCCCCTTACATCGAACCCATGTCGACAACGACCACATACACCTTGTGTCCATTATATCAGTTTCTCCAATGTTTGGGTAAGGGTCGCCCACATTTGAGAGACCAAGAGAAGCAATTCTCCACAACTCTCCTCTAGTGTATCGGGTCATGCCGACTTTAGTACCATTATTCTTCCACATTTCAAAAAACTCGAGAGTCCCATATCACTTCGTATCACTCTAGGGATGATACCCCTTATCTGTCCCTCATCTTCCATCAGCAACCCAATCTCTTAAACATTGTTGTTGACCAACTTATGGGTTTTCTAGGTGAGCATCAGTTCATTATCTCCAAATCCTCTCTTTTGGATAGTGACACCAAGTATGCCAACCCAAAAACTTAAATTCCATTTGCTACATATATGAAGTACTAAAGGAGATTGGTAATCCTCCATTTCCTTTCTCAAACTGCATAACCATAACAAAAAAAAATGGCACACCACATCATTAAAATGTTTTTAGCTTCCCCTTTTTCTAAATACATTTTGGCATGACCACACCATGCTTGGGGGCACCTATGCCCCTCAACCATAACCCTCCTCAAAATCTAATTTCTTCACTTGCAACACTCATACTAGGGTCACCATTTGGCCTCCATACTTATCCATGCTCGTGTTGATGTTCGTCGTGAGTTCCCATATTGTACTCATGTTTTCATGGTCCCCCATTGGACCTTTACTGTGTGGCAGCACCATCGAGTCTCCCTTGTTTAGAGCATCCAAGTTGAGTCATCATCACATTCATGGAGTCTATCCCAAGTCCCTTTGTACCCCGCTATAGTCCTCCATCCTTCATTTCTTGGTCTCTCTCTTGTGTCGCATATTATGGCCTTCACTCCCACCGTCCCCTATCCCCGATGATATTGTGTCAGTCATCGCCATGTCATTCATGCCCTTTATTCTCTAGCAAGGGAAGTCGTCCATTCGCTACTCTCGCTCCCTCCATTCCACCACCATCATTGGTATTAGTCTCGTCCGTCGCTCTACTATTTTCTCGTTGCCTTAGTTGAGGATCTCTCATTGCCTCACCTATGGCGTACCTCCTTCGTCGAATAGAGGTCACTCCTTCATTCCGTAAGGTACCAGGAAGTCTAGAGGGCGGTGTACCTTGGTTCCAGCTTCCACTCTTTTTCGGTGCCTCGGATCAGGCAAAGGGATCTCTCATTTCCCTTTGACTTGATTGTTTCTCCACTCCAGCTCTTTTCAGCATGATCGAGATCCGTATGCTTGATGGTTCAGTGATGCAGCAGTCGCTTTTGGTGATTCCCGGGTGTGTGTGAGATGTCTCAGCCCTCATGAGGGGGCGGCCCTGCAGGTAGCCCCCCACATGCCCGGATGCCCTCTTCATTGCAGCCTTCGATGCCGCTCCATATATTTGATGATGTCGGCCTTAGCCGCTTGCAGCGCTTCTTTGATTTGCATGTATTAGTCAGATTTTGTGAGCCCTTCCCCACTTATAGGGGGCATTTGGGTTGTATTTGTATCTCATGTACTCAGATATTATTGTATAAGCCCTGGCTGTTATCCCAGGCACAACATGTATATGGGATCCCTCATTGTATTTTTACCTGGCTCATGTTTATGCCAGCTGTACTTTATGGTTCGGTCCCTTGTTTACTAGACACACTATTCTTTGTACTTTGTCCTCACGTGCATAGGTATGCCTCCCCCCGCCGCCTTTAGGCGTGTACTATCCCCTCTACAAAATGAGACTTGTTGCACCTGCAAGTCTCATCTCCTCAGGGTCTAGTTCTTTAACACTTTAGACTACCTTACCTTTCTCTCTCTGACTTCCATTTTGATGTCCGGTGATTGAGTTCTTACAATGTACTTCGGTCATATGATTTTCTCCTAACACCCGCATGCTGGGGGGCAATCTGTTACACCATTTTTTGGTCATATAACCTATTATCATTAGATGGACCCAAGTGCACCATGTAAGACCAATTTTACCCTAAGTAAAATTTCTTTCGCTATGTAAAACAACTTAATAAAACACATTTATTAGGTTGTTTATGGTCCAACTAGGAAACCCCAAAAGGAAATATTAAACAAATATTTATTTGTTTAATTTTCCGGTCATGTTTAACTCAAAACAAAGAAATTAATTAGATAAATCTTTATTTATCTTATTATTTTCTAGGAATAATTATTTAAACCTTATTTAAATAATATTCCTTGTTAAATATGACCAAATCACCCATAAATAATTAAATAAATCATTATTTATTTGATTATCTTTCAACCACTTCCTTAAAATGATAAATAAATCATTTATTTATTTATTATTCACAAATAAAGGGATTTGACCCTAGTCAAATACCTTTTCCCTCCAACAAATATAATAAAATATTCCATAAAAGGTGGATCTAGATTTGGTTAATGTTATTTTAATCATGCACCAAGATCTAGAATGACCTAATATTTTGTTATATATAGGAGGGTTTTTCCTACCATTCTTCACCTTTTGTTGCCTATTAGATCACTCTGGATCTAAACTCTTGGTCTGACTTTGAGCCATGATCATTGTCATATTTTCCATTATTTGTTGTGTGAGCTCCCTTTGAGTTCTATCTTTGTCTGGGTTTTCTACACCAACAGGAGAGAGAAATGCTAGATCTGAAGTGCTGAGGACTTCCAAGAACCCATCCCATTGAGGAGAATTGGAAACATCTTCTTGTTTTCCTCCCAGGTGCCCTTAATACAAAAAATTCTTTCAAAATTGTTCTTGTCTTGTCTATTGGATATATGGAGCAAACCCTTCTTTTTACTGCTTAATGTCTTTCTATGCATAGATCTGGTTTTTTGCAGCTCTTGTCTTGATCAACTAACTGCATATCTGAAGATATTGGTAGCCACATTTGATGTTAGGAATGACATGCGTAGCGAAAGAGATCTTTTTCTACACTTCACAAAGGATGCATAATTAACAGGATGAATCCATCTACACTATTAAACTTTAGAGAAAAAAGGGTATTCATAATTTTACATCAGAAATTCGTAGGACCCTTTGTCTTCAAATTCTTAACACTTCAGCGTATCCGTAGGATACCATAGTGAAATGTAACACTTTGATACGAAATGGTAATTTTCCATATATGGAGTGACACAATTAAAATTACCGACATAAATGACTAATTCATATACTTGTTGTACTTGTTATTTGGCCACATTTATACTTTGACTATAATATTCATTTACATTAATCATTATTAAATTTTCACTTATTATCTAATGGCATATTTCAACTTGTGACTAAATTGGCTGGTTTGGGTTAATGCTTTTACTTTAGTCACTTATTATCTAGTCATATATTTTATCCCTAGACTAAATTAGTCGTTTAAGTTAGTCACTTTTAGTTTAGTCACTTATTATCTAGTCGTATATTTTATTCCAAGACTAAATTAGTCGTTTAAGTTAGTCACTTTTAGTTTAGTCACATATTATCTACTCGTATATTTTATTCCAAGACTATATTAGTCATTTAAGTTAGTCATTTTTAGTTCAGTCACATAAAGTTTCTCAAATTTAGTAGTAATTCACTTGAAATAATTGCGGTGACTAACATTTTTAGTCACCTAGTCATTAATTTCATCATTTTTTACTAGTGAAAGGCTTTAATCAAACAGAAAAATGAAGATATAGCGGCCCTCAGAAAACAGCTAAAATTTCCTCAAAGTGAAAATCCTCAGGTAAAAGAAATCCTTCAGCAGAAGATAGAAAATGATGAACTGAAACAACTTGTTCTAAATATGACAGCCCAGATGAAAGAAATGGAAATCCAAATAAAAGCTTTCATGAAAGAAAATGAAAATCTGAAGAAAGCTCAACAGGTTTTCATTCCTACAGCAATCCCAACTGTAAGTACAGTTGTTCCATCTACATTGGTAGAACACTTGGCACCACAAGGAGTATTGGCAACTGCAGTGCCAATCACTTCTCATAACATCTCTGCCTCTTCTTCATCTACCTCATAGATAAACACAGTAGAGGAAAAAGATGTGATAATCAGAGCCATGGAAGACATGTCTTTAAAAGATAAAGAAATACTCAGTTTGAAAGGCATCATTAAAAATATGGAAACTTCTAAAAGAGATGCCTTAATTACTTCCAAAAGACATGAATAGAGGGTTGATAGACGACAAGAACAAGTAAAAATTCTTCAACAACGAGTGAATCTTATAGATCAAGTTGCATACATAAAAAATCATTTATGGACAAAAATCATTGAAGACATTCACTCACAATGGCCTTCCATTCAGATAATTTATAAGCAGAAAAAGTTGCTACAGGATGCAAATGTAGAAATTGATAAAACCAAGAAAGAAATTGAAAATAAGCCACCACAAGCAGTTCAACTCATAGCATTTTTTAACAGTAAAAACAGGGAAGAATTAGAAGAGTTGAAAATCGTTGACATAACAGAGGCCATCCTTCAAATTAAGAAAATCCTGAATAAGAGAAACATGATGAATAATCTGGAAGACAGGTGTAAAGATATGAACTTTGCCATCTCAATATTTTAGGCCAAATACAAAGTATTATCAGAAGCAGGTTTACCAAACATTCATGCATTGAATGACAAATTAATTCCATGGAAGGATTATGATCAGAAAATCAGAGCTCATGCTAAGGAGCAAGCTAAACAGCCTTTGCCATAGGGTTCTCCAAGTGGCAAAGTACTTCTTTAATATTTGGAAAATCTATTCTTTTTGGAAAATGAAATCAAGCATATGTTCACAGTTAAGCCAAATTTTGTGAAATATATAGAGGCTAATGAAAGTTACAAGAAACTAAAGAATATGAAGATCCCCACTGCTGAACAGTGGCAAGAATTCATAGATCTGATGTGAATTTGATAGGTAAAGAGCAAGAAAATAATACAAAAAAGTAATATTTTACTATTACTTTATGATATAAAAAATCAGTGTCAAAGAGTATCAGGGTCAAAGTGTATCAATAAAATCAAATTGTTACTGTTGGTCATTTTTTCAATTACAATAGTGAAACAGTGAAAAGCAAAGATAAAGAGTATCAGAACATAAGGTGAAAAGGAAGAGTATTATATAAGTTATCTTCCACGAGAAGATGCACCTAATGACAGCTATGCTCACAGCACATCAAAAATTAGTTTAGATAAGATAAACAGTTCTATTTTTTCTTGTAAAAGAGGACAGCTTGCAAACTGTTTTGCTGTTGTCCCTCTTCTTATGTTACATTTCCTATTTTTCTTTAAAACATTATCTCAAACTCTGAGATATTTTGTAAACAATTTGTGTATAAATACTTCATAATTCAAATTATTCAGTTTGGAATAAAATTTCCCAAGACTACTATAGTCATTTTTGTTGGACATATTGAAGTTGGTGTGAGTCAATTAGCGAAGCAAAAGATTGGAAACAAGATTAGAGACATCATAATTCAGGATTCTCGTGGTGACAAGATAAGTCTTGTATTTTTTCCTGTTTTCAGTGTTATTCTTTAAAATTTTACATACATTCATTTGATGTGTTTCTATTATGTAATGATCAACTAAGGAGAAATTAAACAGGATTAGTGATAATAAGCTCCCTGTTTTAAACTAGTTGGCATTTTTATGTTTTATGCTTGATAACCGGACCATAGAACTCTTAATTTCTCTAGGTCCCAGTTTGATCCCTTCCAATTGTATTTTCTGTAACTTAAGGATTCTTAAGTGCCCTTTTGTTTAGATTTCACCCATTCCATCACTAAAGCCTATTCAAAGCCTTAGAAGGTCATCTATACTGCCCTTAGTACATTTTCATCTTTAAGTCTTATTTCCTAGCTCTGCTTGCCTAGAGAGTTGACTCCGTTGCCCAATGTTCCGATAGATCCCTCTGGTTTACCTTGAAACACTTTTTATTCCTACCACACTTCTAAAATCAATCCTATTGCTCACTCATAGCTAGCATAAAACCCTTTACCAAAACAAAGCTAAATATTTAGGAGAGATCCCTCTCCAGAGCTCAGGAAGGCTAGATCCTAAATTCCCAAAGCAGTTCTTGGTTACCCCTAGAGTTCTTAACTGCAAAAATCCCCATCCCACAACCTAAGAATTACTAGGGTGATAACAACCCCTATGTACTATCACACATCATAATGAATTTCATTGCATCCCTTAACATGCAAGGAAAAGATATCCGTGGACCATTCTTGAATTAGACCCTTCAAAACATGTAATTTTGGGTCGGCGTTGTGGTGTGTTTATTTCCTCATGCCCATGGCCAGATTTACACTAGGCCTTGCGCCGTGGTTGCTCTATCTTTGAAGATCCCCCGCACCGAGCTACTTTATTAAGGTTTTTTAATATGGAAACGAAGCTTCTAAGATCTAACAGCTTTGTGGGTGGAATCATGGATGTTTATTCGATTGGATGTCATTGATTTTCTCCCTTTGGCCTTCTATTTCCTACAAAAATGTAACTTCCCAAAGGGATAGACCTTTCCTCCACCATAAGTGGATCCCAAAGCTCTTCCTCCACTCATATAAATTCCTCTTCATCCCATTGATTCTACTATCTAGAATATACTAAGAGTTGGTGTGCAGAAGATAGCAGCGAATAGTTCATAGTTGTAAGAGAGTGTTTGAGTCTTTCACCTCTTTGAGCCAAATCGATGAATGAATTCTTTAGAGACGTGCTCGACTGAACCTGTCAAAGGAGGTCTATAACGTCAAGGCACAGGTTGTGAACTGTAGGAATATATAGGGTAAGTTCCTTAGATCAAGAATCATAGGTCACCACTCAAAAATAGATCACAAATTAGTACACTAGCATAATCATGTGGTTAAAACCTTCGAAGAGGGAAACAATCCACAGCCTGAGCCAATGCGGCCACTTCAGGAAATTTATTAATATAAAAAGAAAGGTTACATATGTTTCTCTCATAAACGGTTACTCGAAAAATGACCCTCCATGCTCTTTAAATAGAGATCATGGACCAATCGAGTGCTAAGCCATGGATCAAGTGTCATTAATACCAAGGAGAGAGATAACCGTCGGATCACTACAAATCGTGACCGTCAGATTGTAAGTTACAAATGTACATGGTAAAGAAACACACTTTACCTAACTCTACACTAGACTAAGTTATTATTAGCTATTTCCTATGTGTTGGAATATCCTAACATCCCCCCTTAAAAACAACTTGGGATAGGATTGAAGGATTTACAAAGGTGACACAAAAGGAGCCTATTTCCTATGTGTTGAAATATCCTCACATCCCCCCTTAAGAACAAATTGGGATAGGATTGAATTATTTACAAAAGTGACACAATAGGAGAATGAAGGAGGCATTAGAGCCTATCCCCCCCTTAATGACAACTTTCCTGAACTCCAGGCATGGATCGAAGTTTGGTAAACTTCGCTTCTGTGAGAGCCTTCATAAAGATATCGACTACTTGATCATTGGTTGGACAGTACTTCACTTCAGGAACACGATCATGAATAAGCTTTTTGATGAAGTGTAAGTGGAGTTCAATGTGTTTCATACACTGATGCTAAACTAGATCTTTACATAGCTGAATGGCACTTGGATTATCACACCAAAGTGTAGTTGGATGCTGCTGATGACGACCAAATTCAGACAGGATCTGACGAAGCCACATGGCTTCCTTCCTGGCTTCAACTGCACCACAATACTCTGCTTCTACTAAAGAAAGAGAGATGGCACTTTGTTTCTTACAAGACCAAGTAATAGGTCTTGAACCAAGAGTGAATACATATCCTGTAGTAGACTTTCGATCATTAGGGTCACCAGCCCAATCAGAATCAGTGAAACCAATCAACAATGCAAATGCTTCTGCATTGTAATGAATCCCGAACTGAACTGTACCTCAAATATATCAAAGTATTATTTTTAGCTTATTTCCAGTGACTTTCATGGGGTTGGTGCATAAACCGAGCAATAAGACCAATGGCAAAGGAAAGTTCAGGACAGGTATGGGCTAGATATAAAAGTTTACCAACAAGTTGACGGTATAAGGTAGCATCAACTTCAGGAGTAGTACAAGTGACTGAAAGCTTGACTCCAGACTAAAAGGGAGAAGGGGATGGCTTACAGTCTTCCATGTGAAATTGGTGTAGAAGATCATAGGCATACTTGGACTAAGAGAGGGTAATGCCTTCCTTGGATTGCAAGACTTGAAGACCAAGGAAATAATGCAAGTGTCCTAAGTCTGTCATTGCAAACTTCTTTTTGAGGCTAGACTTCACATGGTTTATAAGGTTTGGATCACTACCAGTAAGGACAATAACATCAACATAAAGAACAAGGATGGTGAAGGACTTACCCACTTTCTTGGTGTAGACAGTGTTGTGAGAATGACACCTAGAAAATCCATTTTCTAATAGAAATCTATCCATTTTTGCATACCAAGCCCGAGGAGCTTGTTTGAGAGCATAGAGAGATTTCCTAAGGCGACAAACAAGGCTAGAGTCATTTTGGATAAAGCCATGGGGTTGTTCCATGTAGATTTCTTCATGACAATATCCATGTAAGAAGGCAGATTTAACATCCATCTGATGGACTTCCCATTTAAAGGAGGCAGCAAGGGAAAGAACAAGTCGGATAGAATCCATTTTTGCAATAGGGGAGAAGGTTTTAGTATAGTCAATGCCTTTAACTTGTGAAAATCCTTTACCAACAAGATGAGCCTTATGTCTATCCACTTTTCCATCTAATCCAAACTTTTTTTTGTACACCCATCTACATCTGATAAGTTTTCTTCTTTTTGGAAGAGGAATAAGATCCCAAGCATCGTTCACCAATAAGGAACGATATTCTTCATTCATAGCTTCATCCCAATTTAGATGATCGAAATCTTCTTCAAAGGTTTCTGGATCAGGATTTTCTGGTACTTGAGCTAATAAGGAAGAGGCTCTTTAGAACTAAGAACGTGTACGTCGTTGATCTACAGGGTCACCTGCAAGAGAACCTGTTGCATCTCAAGTAGAGCAGACCCATCTTGGAAGCTGTGGAGTGTAAGGAATAATTTTAGGAGGTGGAGGAGGATTTTTATCCTCACTATCATCATCTGAACTAGAATTAATGCTATTAAGAATAGAATAGAGAGAGAGAGGTGGCACATATGTCGAATCAAGCTCGCAGGCCATAGGTGGCACACCCTTCGAACTAGGCTCACAAGACGATATATTTTCATCAAATTTTACATCTCTTCTAATGATTATATTTTTTTATTTTGGTTGAAGAAGTCTATATCCTTTGACATCTTCAGAATATCCAACAAAAATGCATTTTTCACTCTTAGGTTCTAAGTCTTTATGTTTCACATCAGGAATATGGGCCTAAGCATCACTATCAAAAACACGAAAGTGACTTACATCTGGTTTGATTGAGCTCCAAGCTTCTTCTGGAGTTATATTCTTTAAAACCTTAGTAGGAGTGTCATTTACTATGTAATTTTCACAGTTAATGGCTTCTGCCCAAAAATTGAGACCAAGTCCTTTAGATTTAAGCATACAATTAGCCATTTATTTTAAGGTGTGATTCTTCCTTTCAGCTACACCATTTTTTTGTGAAGTATATGGAATGGTATGTTGCAATTGAATTCCATGCTCAGTGCAGAACTTGATAAAAAAAATTTAACATATTCTCCTCCATTGTCTGATCTTAACTTAAGAATTTGATTTCCAGATTATTTCTCAACAAAAGCCTTAAAGGCCAAGAACATGTTAAAAACTTAACTCTTGAGTTTTAAGAAGTATGCCCAATTGCGTCTGGAAAAATCATCAATGAAAGTTAAGAAGTACTTGCAACCAGAGAAAGAAACAATAAGAAGTGGACCACATAAATCACTGTGCACAAGCTGCAAAGGGGATGAAACTTGCCAAGAGGCATGTTTGTTAAAACTATCCCGATGATGTTTTCTGAGTGCACATCCGAAGCTAACACCATCTCGGCAAGATACCATATGAAGACCCATCACCATAGTTTCCTTACATAGAGTTTGAAGAGAGCGATAGTTTAAGTGACCAAATCGCTCATGCCAAAGTTTTCTCATATCATCATTATGAGAAACAAAAACGGAGGGAAGACATGATGACCCAAATTTTTCAAACTTATACAACCTTTTGGAATCATCAGCAATTCTAGTAGCTAAAATATGTTTAGGATATTTGAGGTCCTTGATTACAACATCATGATGTGAGAATTCTACTATTTTCCCTTCACCTAAATGAGTTATCTGATAAACAAATAGAAGGTTGCATGACAAGGTAGGAACACATATTACATCATTAAACTGACCATTATCTAGATGAATGGTTCCAGATCCTACAACATTAAGAGATCTATCATCACCAACATAAATATGTTTTCTTTTACAATCATTTAAAGAAGAAAACATGGCTTTATTTTTGGCCATGTGGTAAGAAGCTCCAGAATCAATGAGCCACTCATGAGAAGGAGAAGAAGAAGAAACATTTAATGCATAACCCGATCTTGATGCTTGAAAACCACAAGTATAAAGTGCCATGCCTAAAGATGATGGTGAAGAGTGCTCCAAATTGATGTTTTTCTTCTTCATTGTTGCTTCTAAGACTTCCATCTTCTTAAAACATTTGGACTCTATATGGCCATCATGATTGAAAAATTTGCAATGTCTATCTATTTTCTTTCCTTTGTTTTCATATGCCTTATCATTTTGGTGAGTTTCTTTTTCAATTTGCAGCTGAAATTGCTTAGGACCCTTGTTTGGTTCCGGACCATAATTTTTAGGATACTGCTTCTTAGGATTATTTTGATATTATTGTTGTTGGGCTGCTAAGGCTTTCTTATAATAATTTCCAGAAGTGACAAGACCAAGGTGTAGGAGTTTTTCTTGTTCTCTTATCAAAGAATTTCAAAAGGCATCAAAGGAGGGGTTCTTGTAGGAGCTTCCTGAAGAAATGATGGCTTCTCTAGTGGAATGGAAGGTGGAAAAAAATACATAGCATGCAGGGCAAAGCTTAGAAAGAATGGAATAGATGAGGCTACCATCACCCTTTTTTATCTTACAACCTTCTAAAATAATTCTAACGGTCTTGAATTTGGAAAAAAAATCTTCAATGGAGGAGAAATTATTGGGGTGAAAATTAAGCAACTTATTTTCAAGCTGGCGGGCCCTAATTTGATTTTGAATGCCAAAAAAAGTTTTTAGTTTTTCCAAGGCTTCATCAGGGGTGTTAATGTCAACGATATGAAATCAAATATCTTGAGCAATGGACATTCCTATCAACCCTTGTGCTAGAAATTTTTTATTTTCCCATTTAGCAGCTTTATCATCATCAGAAAGTTTAGTTTCTTATCCCGTGGCTATTCTATAAATCCCTTTACTTCTAAGTATATCTACCATGTGAGGTAGCCATTGGAAATAATTGGTGTTGTTAAGAATAACCAGGCATGCACTTTCCATTTTTTTTTTTAACTGAAGCTGAAAAGAGTGAAAATAACTGATGCAATGGGAAGATCTCGAAAAAATAGGCCGATTCAAAAAAACGGCTCGAAAAATGGCTTCCGGATGAAGAAGTTATGCCTTTTTGAAAAACGGAGTTGTAGATGCCAAATAGTTCCGGGAACAGTTTGAAAATTGGTGATGAAGTTCAACTTAAAAAAAAAAAAAAAAAAATCCTGCCCCTTTAACAAAAACCTTTTACAAAAAGGATATTGAGAAAGAGACTTGAACCCAAGACCTCTACTCTCATAAACTAACTCCTCAGCAAGTGAGATAGTAAAAGGATTTTATTATTTTATTTTTTTAACTCTTCGATGTGCGTGCCTTTTCCTGCACAAAAAACACAAAAACCGAGAAAAAAGAAAAGAAAAAGCATAGCCTTACAACAGACTATTAGATTTTCAGTTGGTCTTACTGGGAACTATCAATTTTTTCACTATTTCTGATTTCCCGAGATCACACAAAGACGCGGGGAAAGAGCATACTTAGCAAAAAGAATTCATTTTCCTGTTTCTGATTTTCCAAGATCGCATGCAGCGCAAAAAAAAAGAGCATACACAGAGAAGAGGGTATAGATCTGGAAAATAAATAAAACCTAAAAACCGAAAATAAACAGAAGAAATTGAAATAAGCAGAACTATTAACAAATATAACTGCAAAACAGATGCTTTATACCTCTAGATCTAAACTATCTCAACTTGGGCAGCCGAAAACCTTTTCGCATGAAATGAAAGGCGTTCCTCACCGTAACAGATGCTCCGGACACAACAGAGCAGTTCTCCAAGCCCAAAAATGTTCAAAAATAGTAGACCTACAAAACAGCATTCGCATGCAGTCAAACCGGGTTCGGATTTTGATCAACAACAGATGCAGCCCTCAAAATAGCTTTGATACCATATAGGAATATACACAGTAAGTTCTTTAGATCAAGAACCAAAGGTCACCGCTCACAAACATATCACAAATTAGTAATATAAAAATAAAGGTTACATATGTTTCTCTCATAAACGGCTACCGGAAAAATGACCCTCCATGCTCTTTAAATAGAGATCATGGACCAATCGGGTGTTAAGCCATGGATCAAGTGTCATTAATACTAAGGAGAGAGATAACCATCGGATCACTACAAATCGTGACCACTAGATTATAAGTTACAAATGTACATGGTAAAGAAACACACTTTACCTAACTCTACACTAGACCAAGTTATTCTTAGCTATTTCCTATGTGTCGGAATATCCTAACATAAATTCCCTTTTATACATTAATATGACATGACTGATTTCTAGTTCCATATTTTTCTATGTTAATATTCAAAGTTTTTGACTGTCCTTGACTAGTTAGATAGTCATAGATGAATATGTATGCTCGTATGATTTTAGTGTTTGCTTGATCTTTGTTCATCTGTGTGGATATCTATACCAATGGAGTTCAAGACTTGAAGAACAAATATCAAAGGATCACTGCAACATACTACGTCAAGAGCATTGGATTGAGGTAGGACATCTATTCCAATATGCATTTCATTTATGAACTAGGAATTTAGAAACCAGCATGTTCCCTTGTTGCTAGACCCACCCTAGGGCTAGAGGGATCACCTCTGTCCACAGAGGGGATTTTCCTGCATAATAGAAAGTAAGAGAAATAATTATCAATCGCACAACACAAGATGTATATGGGGAAATCCTCAGCTAAAAACCCGCTATGTGTATATTGCATAAATTGAAGAACATGAAACAATACAATGTTATTTCCCTTCATGAGAAACCTTTGCACTCTGCTGACTGTCTCACTATGATTTAAGCAAGTTTGGTTCAATATTTAACCAAGTCCTTTCCTATTCCTGAATAGCCTTTCTCACACATTCATAGGCTAATTGAGCCCCCGTTAATTAGGAAATTCTCATAAATATACTGTGTAATACATCCAATTCATATTGATGACCTCATGCATGACCTGTACAATTTTCTAATTATACAACTGATATTTATCTTCCCTTTAACCCCAATATCAACTGGGCCTTCCTGATAATAGACATGAAACATCTATTCATAGTGAACTATCAGTTAAATTATTAATCATGGCATGTGAATTAAATCAAATTTAATTCAGTAGACCTATCACTAGCCCATCTCTTAGTTAGAACCAGTTAAACTGATTTTAACATATAATTGATTTAACTAATTATAACTCAAAATAAACTACAACTAGACCCCACAAAACTTAGAGTGACTTCTACATGCCTCCAGTTTGACCCTCAACTCGAATGATTGAGCTAAATAAGTCTTCCTGACTCAATTACCACTAACAAGTTCGCATATGATGTGGAATTACAATTTAATTCTAATTCAATTAAGGGAAAATTAAATTAGAAGCCCCCTTGGGGTGCCATTCTTATTTCCATTTCAACAATGAATATGGTTAATAATTTTTGAGTGACTAACCATGGTTTAAAATTATTGAGTTGGTTTGACCATGGTTGACCATTCAAGAGTTAGCTTGACCATTGTTGGGCTTGTTTGACCATGGTTATCAATCTGTACATATAGATGTATATGGGTGACCATGTTTATTATGGTTGATTATGTTGACCAAGGTGACCATGTTGATTATGGTTGATTATGTTGACCATGGTTGACCATGAATGACCATGGTCACCATTTCTAGGTTGATTTCACCATGGATGAACTCATTGAACATGTTGTAACACAGTTATCCATGGTGATCATTTTTAACCATGGTTCCTTTTTTTTTACTATGATTAGTATGGAGAACCATGGTTGACTATGGATGAACATGGTTGACAATGGTGTCAATGTTTAACTATAGATGAATTTAATGTGGTTGTCAACCAAGAAAAAATAATAATTTAATTCATTAATGTGGTCTTCAACCCAATAAACCTAAGTGAACCAAGTAAGTCTAGTAAACATGTTTAACTTAGGCCAACCTAGTACCCCTATATTAACCCAATAAACCTAGGTAAACCTATTACATCTAGTGAATCTAGTAAATGCATGTCAACCTAGTCAACCTAGTCAACTGAGGTTAAGCTACTAAGCCTAATAACCTTAGGTTAACCTAAAAAGAACTAAGTTAATCTAGTAAATTTTTTATGAGAGTACTAGGGAACCTGTCATCAATGAGGGAGAAAACTCAATCGCATTCCCAAATTAGACCTGCTCTCATTTGGTATGGTAGTTTCTAATGATAATTTGGAGACAATTTCCATTGTAGGGTGGGTATTATTTCTTATAGTTGTAAATTATGTCTAACGGTTAATGCTACTCCTTTTCGAGTTCATTTTCGGTCCTTACCTCTATATATACTTATCTCATTTTATTTATGCATAATATTAATTCATTAGAATTAGGGAAGTTGATTCATTGATTGGATGAATTAAAATTTCTATAAAGGAAGCTCTTTTCTTAAATAATAATAAATCATTTAACAATTATAGATTTGTCAACATATTCATCCATTCTAGAACCATTATAAGCTTATTCCACATTAATACTAACCAATTGATTATAATAGAATCATGATAAATTCATAAAATTATGTAGACATACAAGAATGGTAAACAAATAACATCAACAATTACCATATGAAAGAAGAAATATCTATCTTCTTAAAAGTTAATTTCAATAATCAATAGGGAGAGACATTTTTACAAAATATTGCAAAACGACCCTTAACAAGAAACATCCATCCTATCTCCTTCCTCCCACGATTTCTTCTCTACAAGGAGTTTCCTTATTTATACATTATACCATAGTTACAAGATTCAATATGTTGGTAACTCTCCCAATACCAATGCGTTGTTAAGATTTCTTCAATAGAAACTGCTACTGATAGTTCTTCTAGCATGCATGAATATTCATAATTTCAAGTATCCAATTATTTTTCCCTTTTCAATACATGATCGACCAACCATTTGATGTCTTTATTCATGTATTCAGTGTAACAGTCAAGTTGGACCACCACTTTGGTAGGGGAAATGATGAACTTGTCCATCAACTCGTAATCAACCATTGAAATTTTCCCAATTTTTGTGGCCAAGTTTATCTAGACTCTGGTTATCTCCTTGATTTTTAGTTTGATAGGCACCATAGAGCTAGTAAAATCCTCTATGAGTTCAAGGTCCCATTCCTATATTAGTTTTTTGAACCACATTTTCTTGGCCATACTCGTAGCTTCAACCATATTCGGTCTAACTGACTCGCATTCCAACTTCTAAACATCGACCAAAGATCATTCTTTTACTTTTGTTCCTTATTCAGGGAAGTGAATCTAGAGCATCCCAATATTTCTTCTGCTAATCAGTTATCTAGTCCAATGCCTCCCTAGTTGTATAATAGTCTTCTAACTGAGCATTGTTATCATTGATTATCTTCCAGGGAAAATTTTAATGTTGGAAATTTATCTTAAAGTTTAAAAAATTTGGTTAATCTTGTGAGTCCATAATATGAAAAATGTAAACTGTCTCGCAATATTTTTTTAAAAACATTCAAATTTCTAATAATTTTGTATGGTCTCTACAAAATTTGGGAGATTTTTAAGGTAAAATAATTTTATACTCAAAAAATTGGATGAATTGTTTTTAGAAAAAATAGAAATTTGTGAATCTTTCATTTTGAAAAAACATGGAAATTATCCTAGCAACGAATATTAGCCCCTAAATTTTTCTTTTTTATTTGCTCGAACTGTACAAAATAGTCCTAAATTTCCCCCAACTTGCCCACAAAAAGTGTTGAGCCTTTTGAAGGTCTTCATTTATTTTTAAAGCATGTATTTAAATTACTTGAAGGTCAACGTGGGCCTTTTGGGCTTGTTAAAATTTGGTATTTACTTATTTCCTTCGACTCTCCTTCAATGACTTTAGCTCAGCAGTGTGATCCTTTTACAACTACACCATTTCTTGCTCATATTAAGCCTTAAAGACTCTGAGATCATGGTGTGCTACTCCTCTAACCTATCCTAAACTCAATCTCCCTTCACTGGTTTTTTTCTTTCGATTGCTTATAAATCAATGTAACCACCTGGATTAATTTTTCCACATCCATACATTAGCTTTGTTTCATTTCCTTATTTCCCATAGTGAGTGCTCCTAGAATGGATAAAATATCTATAGTGGCCTTTTGATTGCTCTAGCCAATGACTCTCCATATTATCCTTTGATCAATTCCTTCTAAAATATTTGTATCTTCTCCTACTGCTCCTATTTTTCTTCATTTAGGTACATTTTGAATGAAACATTTTCTATATTTTCTATAATAATAAGCCCCCTAGGTCAACAAATTCATCAATAAGATCCCTATTATGATCAATAATAGGTATATTACATATTTTCATAGGGATCAAAGGAACATAAGAAATATGATTATAATTAATTATGGATCTTTGTATCAGGTTGGTTATCGAAATACATGTTGAAGTAGTGGTCTCCTATCGGGATAATTCATGGTAAGGATTTCGCCCCTTTCCCTTACTGACCTCCTTCTATGATATGTGCAATTATTCTTATTGCTTATTTTCAATGGTACTGGCTTGATCTCTCTTTTTTTCTTCGAAATGAGTGTTCGTTTCTTGTTCTCTTTTATCTTAATCTCCAAATTGTTTCTTTTCTAAGGTCTTAGCCTTCACCTTTTCCTCCTCTTCATTGGATTTTCGTATTTCTTTAATTTTCAAAGGTAATTGTTCTCTTTCTTTTTCTCTACTCCCTTCTTCAAGATATTATATAGGTGATATGTCCACTTGCTCCCGTTCCTCCATCCTCTATCTCACCTATTTATATGTCTAGACATGTTGAAATATTTAGTTATAGAGAAAGGACTTGTGTTCATAAACTTGTGAAATTTTCACTCACTTGCAGTATTTTTTTATCACACCATGAGGGTCATGTCTCATGAAAATACCTCTTAATATCTTCAGTTCCTTGAGACTGTTAACTTGTTTTTTTTCTTATGGGAACTTAGCCGGTGCATAGTCGCCAATTAGGATATTGAATCCTGGCCATGATTTCTTGGAGTTGTTGGCTAAAAATAGCATTATTACCACAATAACAATTTGGTAGGAAATATCTCTAATCATAAATCAATCAGGGACTAGTTGTGGAATCAGATGAGGATTAGTCATGTTAAGTCTCTGTAATTTGCAATATTGGCAAATACAAACTAAAAATCCTACATATGAACCACTTTGGGATTATAGGATCTAGCCCTCCCGAATCCAGAGAGGGATCTCTCTATAAGTGCAAAGATTGATTTATCTTTAAGGCTTTTAGTATGATATTAGGCTAGTTATTAAGAACAAGGGTTTTGTTTTCTTTTGGTTGGTTGGGTATGATCTTTACTTGAGTGGAAATTCCTAAAAATGAAAGGGTTTCAAAGGGGTGAAGATGTGAATAATCAAAACAAGGTTCAGCTGATAGGATAGATCTGAAACAACACTTAATCCATTGGGCTATGGAGTCATAAAAGGTTTTAATTGTACAATAGTTATCAAGAGTGCTCCATGGGGCAAGTCATCTATAACAAAGGATCTTTTTGGATTAAATGCTGGAATGGAACATCAAAAGTGTTGTGAAGGTGGAAAAAGCCAATAATTTCAACAAGGATTTATCAACTTTCCAAATAAGAAAATCCTTTTTAAGTAACTGTTTGAAACCAGCCAAAGGACAGGGCTAACCATAGACTTATTTGGACAAGCTTGTATTAAAGCTAAATTATCAGACAAACAATCCAGTAATCCACATGACTACTTTCAGAAGGGATGAAAACATATAAGAAAACAAAGTTTAGCCTAAGATCAAGAAATATGCATTAAAATCAAATCCTGCTTCAACATACTCTTAGGGAAACTTTCAAACAACCTTTGGAGAAAGAACTAGAAGACAGGGCAAACCATAAACTTTCCTAGTCCAACTCTACTTAGCATGTAATGAAAATGTCATTCAAGAACTTCCTTTCAAGTTTAGCACTTCAAGATATGCACTAACCAACATTCCTTGATAATTTTTACACTTAACTTAATTCATTCTTAAACACACAAAGGAAGAAAACATAAAGATAAAGTTTATCAGTGAGAGTAGGGTACTTTGAAGAGTAAATCCTAGCTCTATATTTGTTGTTCTTTATCAGAGAAAAATGAACAATTTTGTGAAAAACATAAGAAGGAAAAAAAGAACAATGAGAGGCACATCACCAATGGTATAGACCAGGATCCCATGAATCAGCTTGTGTATTGATGTCAATCCAGTTACATACTTCAAGTCCAATGTTTCAGTACAGCAACAGCTTCTCTTCTCAGCCTAACTTCTTTGATTACAAACAGAGCTTCAACAACCTCTGAGAACTATTTACATGCAGAAAGTTTTAAGCAGCAAGTATTACATAAAAGTCCAACAAACAACCCTTTACAATGTGCTCCTCAAGGAGATTTTATAAGGAAATGAGGAGGTGGAAGAGTTTCTAGGGTTCAAGTATCATTAATTCTACACTTAATGCAATTCCTAGCCTTGAAAACCATGCAAGGAATAAGGCAAGAAAGCATCCAATTTAGAACTCTATCTCATAACTCTGTTTGTTGTTTTTTAGGCTTAGTGGATGAGAAGATTTAATTCAAGGCTCTTTCTTATCTTTTCAATAACTTCGCTGACAGTTAGGAATAGGTTCCTTTGTTTTGAAATAATTGTTCAGTTGTCTTTAGGAAAATATCTCCTGAATAGGCAATAAATATGCCTTATTTTGATTTATTTGAGGCTGCAGGGGGCTCTTTGGTAGCTGAAGAGGATTCAATTAGCCTCTGATGTGGCATTGGAGGCTTTTCGAATAATATATTTCCTCGTTTTACCTTAAAACACTTTTAATTTTCTTTGGTCTATGTTTTAGGCCTAATTAGGCCTTGATCTTCATTTCTGGTCTTCATCCTTTAACAATGTCTTTATCTCTGTGGATTAGGCCTGTGATTCTTTGAATTTATGCCTTCATCCCTTTAACTCTGTTTAAAATCATTAATCTTCATTTATGCATTGATCTTCACCTTTGTTGTCTATTTGATGTTTTACTATGTTTTATTGTGTTGCAGACGTGCAGAAGGATTTAGGACATCACCAATGCTCATGAGGCATGGGAAAAATCACAGTTTGAACCTTGTAGATTCTTTTTCTTCGTGGATAATGGCCTGTGGATCGTCATTCCTGGCCTTTCCTTTTTTCAAAAAAAATTGTGGATAAAACCTTCATAACCTGCAAAAAAAACACAAAAGTTAAGAAAATCCTACGAAAATAGGTTAATTGGCTTCTTTGGACGGTTTGGGCAAGAAGTTAAATCGGAGTCGTCGATTTAGATTAATCAACGGTTGAGATCTCCTGAAGAAATCATTTGGGAGGTTAGATGGTGGGGAAACGTGAATGGTGATAAAATTAAGTTCGAGCCATTCGATCTCAAAGATCGAAGGCCAGGATCAAATTGGAGGTTTATAATGCGGAGGGGGAAGTGGTATAGTGGAATGGAGGAAATTGTAGCAAAAAGGGAGAAAACCTTTAGCGAAAGCGAAAATGGGTTCGAATGAAGTTTGGGCGCAACTTTGAATGAGAACCGTTAGATTAGGACATCTAACGGCGGAGATTGCCCGTTGAAATCTTTTGGGAGGATAGATGGATGGAAATGTCTTGGGGTCAGGGCATAATGTGAGTCGTCCGATTAAAACAATCAACCGCCAACATTTAAAACCGAAAATTCAATGTTGTTGAGAAAAGTGGTAAGGTGGAAAACCATTAATGGTTTTCGCGCGGCGTTGAGGGGGTCTGGCGATCTTCTGAAAAAAAACATGATTCCATTCATTGCATGACACGTGGATTAAAAAACCACCCATTTCGTGTTTTTTTGGAATTTTAACCATCGGCCGCAAAAAAAATGCGAAATGCATCGTCAACCGTTGGATGATCGGGTGCAGATCCAACGGTCCGAATCGCACGCGATGGGGAAGATGCGTGGTTAAAATGTAAGCAAGGTCCACGTTTTTTTTGTCGTGTAGTGGGTCATTTTATCGAGTTATCAAGCTTAATCCTGACTGTCTGATCTTCGCAACGAACGGTCAAGATCTGATAAAGGAGATGGGTTATTGTGTAAAGGAGGAAAGGGGCAAGAGGCTATTGGGTTTAATCTTGTCCATTAGATCTCTTCGATGGACGGCTAAGATTAAAGATAGGGCAAAAAGTTTTGAAGTGGGGAGAAGGGATGGGATGATGATTGAGCGGTAGAATAAAGTGTGATGGCCGTTGATCTAGATAGATCAACGGCTCACATTCATTTTTAACATTGAACTGTCGGGGTGAAAAAATAGAAGGGAAAGAAGGTTTCGGGAAGGGTTTAAGGCCTTTAGTGCCCGACTGCGGGGCTTTAGGTCACATGAGGATAGGGGCTTTAAAGGAAATAAGCCCTCGGGGGATTATGACCTATATAATGAAAAAAGGGTGTTTTTAGGCTTAAAAACAGGGTTTTTAAGCCAAATTGGGGTTTTCCATAGGTAAATGGAGGTATTTTTAAACCAAATAAATGGGAGATATAAGGTTTTAAAGGGGATTTTGATGATTTTGAAGGTTAAATGAAGGCTTATGGTATTCATCTTGTTCAAGAAGTTCCTCTTCTATTTACATCTCAACATTACAACTGATAGAATGTTGATTCCCAATTATGTGAAAGCTATTTCTGATGGATTGGATTGGTTGATTGTTTCTTTCAAGCTGATGATAATGAAATTCATGACACCAATCAATTGTTGGTAGTTTCTATTTGGAGCTCATCATTATCATCAGACTGATCAAAAGTTGAAAAATCATTAGTATAAACAATTTCACCAATCAAACACATTGGGTTATCAGTTTTTTTTTCTTTGAGTTGTTCTACAAGCTTATTTTTTGGTTCAAGACAACAAGGTTCAGTAGGTAGATGAGCAGAGGTATTTTGTTCTGATTAAGAATGAAGGGTTGGATGTTTGTTTAATATTTGGTCAATTTCTTTTTCTGTCAAAAGGGGAATTTTTCTTTTGCTTTGGACAGAAGTACAACAGTCCTCTTTCTCTTGTATTGACTGATTTTGAGGCTGGATGTCTTCTTGGGCCTCTTTTAGTGAATCTTCACTTGATTTTGCAGGGAAATTTTGAGGATTTTCTATTGTTTCCTGATCTTCTTCTATTTCAAACAATTCCTCATGATTATTATGATACTCAGTTTGGATACAAGGCTCATGAGTTGTTTTTTCAACATTATCAGGGTGCCACTCTTCTTGTGTAATCTAAGATGGGTTATAATCTAGAGGGGGAGTTCCTATGTGTGTTGGTTCTCCTTCCACATTAGATTCTGCGTTTTCTAAGTGGCTACTTGTTTCCTCAAAGCACTGCTCACTATAAGTTTTTGCAATTTGGTCATGAAGTTCTCTTAACAGCATAGTACAAGATATAGGGAGGCAATCAGGAATTTCTTGACAACCTTCTCTATTGCTTTCTTTGTAACCTTGCTCATCATCTTCTATAAATTCTTGATTATCATACATATCTTTCTCATTTTCTAGGTCTTGAAGTGATTGAGCTTGTGTTTGATCAGGGAAAGGCATAGGTTGCTCTAGATCATCAATATTTAAATTAGCCTCATACCTTTCTATTCTCTTTCCAAGCATGTACATCATATTTTCGATCATTATTAGTAGTTTTTCTTCATTTTTTTCTCTATAATATTGCTCATCACACATGTCTTGCTCATCACACATGTCTTGTAGTGGTTAAGTTTGTTCTTGATCTGAAAAAAAGCATGGGCTACTCTAGATCATCAATATTTAAATTAGCTTCATACCTTTCTATTCTCTTTACAAGCATGTACCTCTTTTTTTCCATCATGACCATTAGTTTGGCTTCTGGGTCTATATCTAAATCCGTGTTTGTAAATCAGAAAAAAGGTCAATGTAGCTTGTCAACCAGTTCAGAGTCTTCTACCAGTGGAGTCATTTGGTCTTCTGAGATTTGTGGAGTTGCCAGGTGGATGATTTAAATTTTTCTGTCCACCAACAATATGATTTGGTTTGCCCAATTCATTCTCGAAGGATTCTACAAAGGCTAGAAGGGTAATATGCCTACTGGAGGCCAATGGAGTCACCAGGTGGAAATTTTTAGCTCTTTTGGAGGTAAAATGTTTTATGGTCCACCACCATTTATTGATATACCAATCTAAGAATGTTTTGGGTCTTCTGAGATTTTTAATGATGTATAAGATGTAATTTACTCAGAATCCCCAGCGGAGTCGCCAGAATGTTAGGTCTCTTTAATTTGCAAGATTGGCAAATACAAACTGCAAAGCCTGCATATGAACCACTTTGGGATTATAGGATCTAGCCCTCCTGAATCCAGAGAGGGATCTCTCTATAAGTGCAAATATTGATTTATCTTTAAGTATTTTAGTATGATATTAGGCTAGTTATTAAGAACAAGGATTTTGTTTGTTTTTGGTTGGTTGGGTATGATCTTTGATTGAGTTGAAAGTCTTGAAAATGAAATGGTTTCAAAGGGGTGAAGATTTGAATAATCAAAACAAGGTTCAACCGATAGGATAGATCTTAAACAACACTTAATCCATTGGGATATGGAGTCATAAAAGGTTTTAATTGTACAACAGTTACCAAGAGTGCTCCATGGGGCAAGTCATCTATAACAAAGGATATTTTTGGATTAAATGATGGAATGGAATATCAAAAGTGTTGTGAAGGTGGAAAAATACAATAATTTCAACAAGGATTTATCAACTTTCCAAACAAGAAAATCATTTTTAAGTAACTGTTTGAAACCAGCCAAAGGATAGGGCTAACCATAGACTTCTTTGGACAAGTTTGTATTAAAGCTAACTTATCAAACAAACAATCTAGTAATCCACATGACTACTTTCAAAAGGGATGAAAACATATATGAAAAAAAAGTGTAGCTTAAGATCAAGAAAGATGCATTAAAATCAAAGCCTTCTTCAGCATACTCTTAGGGAAACTTTCAAACAACCTTTGGAGAAAGAACTAGAAGACAAGGAAAACCATAAACTTTCCTATTCCAACTCTACTTAGCATGTAATGAAAATATCATTCAAGAACTTCCTTTCAAGTTTAGCACTTCAAGACATGGACTAACCAACATTCCTTGATAATGTTTACACTTAACTTAATTCATTCTTAAACACACAAAGGAGGAAAACATAAAGATAAATATTATCAGTGAGAGTAGGGTACTTTGAAGAATAAATCCTAGCTCTATATTTGTTGTTATTTATCAGAGAAAAATCAACAATTTTGTGAAAAACATAAGAAGGAAAACAAGAACAATAAGAGGCACATCACCAATGGTATAGACCATGATCCCATGAATTAGCTTGTGTATTGATGTCAATCCAGTTACATACTTCAAGTCCAATGTTTCAGTACAGCAACAACTTCTCTTCTCAGCCTAACTTCTTTGATTACAAACAGGGCTTCAAAAACCTCTGAGAACTATTTACATGCATAAAGTTTCGAGCAACAAGTATTACATCAAATTCCAACAACCAACCCTTTACAATGTGTTCCTCAAGGAGATTTAATAAGGAAATGAGGAGGTGGAAGAGTTTATAGGGTTCAAGTATCATTAATTCTACACTTAATGCAATTCCTAGCCTTGAAAACCATGCAAGGCATAAGGCAGGAAAGCATCCAATTTAGAAATCTGTCTCATAAATTTGTTTGCTTCTTTTCAGGCTTAGTGGATGAGAAGATTGACTTCAAGGCTCTTTCTTATCTTTTCAATAACTTCGCTAACAGTTTGAAATAAGTTCTTTTGTTTTGAAATAATTGTTCAGCCGTCATTAGGCAAATATCTCCTAAATAGGCAATAACTATTCCTTATTTTGATTTCTTTGAGGCTGCAGGTGGATTTTTTGTAGCTGAAGAGGATTCAATTAGCCTCTGATGTGGCAGTGGAGGCCTTTCAAACTAATATATTTCCTTGTTTTACCTTAAAACACTTTTAATTTGCTTTGGTATGTGTTTTAGGCCTAATTAGGCCTTGTTCTTCATTTCTGGTATTTATCCTTTAACACTATCTTTATCTCTATGTATTAGGCCTATGATTCTTTGAATTTATGCCTTAATCCCTTTAAATCTGTTTCAAATCATTAATCTTCATTTATGCAATGACCTTCACCTTTGATATTGATACTCTTTGTCTGTTTGATGTTTTACTATGTTTTGTTGTGTTGCAGGCATGCAGAAGGTTTCAAGACAACACCAATGCTCATGAGGCACGGGAAAAACCACAGTTTGAACCCTATAGATTCCTTTTCTTCATGGATAATGGCCTGCGGATCATCATCCCTGGCCTTTCATTTTTTTTTAATGTTGTGGATAAAACCTTTATAACCTGAAAAATAAACACAGAAGTTAAGAAAATCCTGCGAAAATAGGTTAATTGGCTGCTTTGGGTGGTTTGGGCACGAATTTAAATAGGAGCCATCGATTTAGATTAATCAACGGTTGAGATCTCCTGAAGAAATCATTTGGGAGGTTAGATGGTGGGGAAACGTGAATGGTGAGAAAATTAAGTTCGGGTCGTTCGATCTCAGAGATCGACAACCAGGATCAAATTGGGAGTTTATAATGCAGAGGGGGAAGTGGTATAGTGGAATGGAGGAAATTTTAGCAAAAAGGGAGAAAACCTTTAGCAGAAGCAAAAATGGGTTCAAATGAAGTTTGGGCGCAACTTTGAACGAGAACCGTTAGATTAGAAAATCCAACGGCGGAGATTGCCCGATGAAATCTTTTGGGAGGATAGATGGATGGAAATGGCTTGGGGTCAGGGCATAACATGAGTCTTCTGATTAAAAAAATCGACAGCCAATATTTAAAACCGAAAATTCAATGTTGTGGAGAAAAGTGGTAAGGCAGAAAACCATTAATGGTTTTCGCGTGGCGCTAAGGGGGTTGGGCATTTTTCCAAAAAAAAATGTGATTCCATTCATTGCGTGACACATGGATTTAAAAAACCACCCATTTCATGTTTTTTTGGAATGTTAACCATCAGGCGCAAAAAAAATATGAAATGCATCGTCGACCATTGGATGATTGGGTGCAGATCCGATGATGCGGATCGCACGCGACGGGGAAGATGCCCGATTAAAAGGTAAGCAGGGTCCACGTTTTTTTTTTTCATGTAGCGGGTCAGTTTATCGAGTTATTAGGTTTAATCCTGACCATCTGATCTTCACAATGAACGGTCAAGATCTGATAAAGGAGATGGGTTATTATGTAAAGGAGGAAAGGGGCAAGAGGCTGTCGGGTTTAATCTTGTCTGTTAGATCTCTTCGATGGACAACTAATATTAAAGATGGGGCAGAAAGTTTTGAAGTGGGGAGAAGGGACGGGATGATGATCGGGCGGTAGAATAAAGTGTGATGGCCATCGATCTGGATAGATCAATGGCCCACATTCATTTTTAACATTGAACTGTCGTGGTGAAAAAATAGAAGGGAAAGAAGGTTTCGGGAAGGGTTTAAGGCCTTTAGCGCCCGACTGTGGGGCTTTAGGTCACATGAGGATAGGGGCTTTAAAGGAAATAATCCCTCGGGGGCTTATGACCTATATAATGCAAAAAGGGTTTTTTTAGGCTTAAAATAGGGTTTTTAAGCCAAACTGGGGGTTTTGGTAGGTAATTCGAAGCATTTTTAAACCAAATAAATAGGAGATATAAGGTTTTAAAGGGGAGTTTGATGACTTGGAAGGTTAAATGAAGGCTTATGGAGGGATTTTATGAAGGAAAGGAGAATGAAAAATGGGATTTATTTATGAGTAAAGGAGGAGTGAAAATGATGAAAAATGGGGTTTTAAGCAGTCTTTCTCTTGGAAAACAGTAGGCTCTTTAGGATTATGAGGAAAAAAGCAGTGAAGATTAACTCAAAGAGTAAATGTCATCATAAAACTTCAAAGATGATAAGTTTTAAAAGAAAACTATCTCTTGAAGGTTTAAAAAATATTTAGCCACCATTTGATATGACAAATTTTTATAGGTGGCTAACAAGTCGAACAACCATACAAATGGATATAGGTGTAATTTTATTCACAATAACAATTCCCCAATCGCTCAAAGGATTTTCAAGCTTATTCAGACACTCTAGGAGTTGGGACACCATAGATAATTTGGTGCATTCATGCCAAGAAATGGTTGCAAATTTCATAAAAGAACTTATGATAGTGGTTGACCCACAACTCTTGACAATGTACATGGATGGGTGTAATTTTGGGTTTCCACTTCCAATTTACGCCAGGTAACTCATTAGTAACACAAAATGAATCTATGGGGTAAGAATAAACATAAAATAAGGCCTCTGGTTCTCTAGGGTTTCCTTTATCTTCTTAAGATCCTTCAATAAGCCTGTCAACAATATGTTTGACAAATCAAGTATATGACTAGCAGAGACTATTTATTTTGCTAAAGGAATCCATTCAAATTTGATGTGAGAGGCATTGAACTCACCATATAACCTATTGATCATAGCTGTTAAGCAGAAAAATGGTGGTCGTAAGTGTTGGGTAGGATAGTACTTGTTAGGGCGCTCTTTAAATGAGTCATCCTCCCACCTCCATCCTTTTATAATTTTGGTGAACTTAGGATGAATAGTGAATAATTTTTCCAAGAGTGATTTATTGAACATGATTTGTGGAGGTTTTAGATGATAAATATAGCTGAGAAACTTAAGCGTTAGGGAGTCAATGATTTCTCCTGTGTTATTGACCATGACCTCTTTTTTCAAATCTACATGCACTACTACCCATATGGTCATATCGTTATACGGCATAATAGCCAATCTCATGGATACAAGATATATCTCAATCTTCCTTATGTTGCACATAGCACCAAAATACTCATATTCTGCAGTAAATTGTGTCCTCGCATAGGTCTTGTAAATTTCTCCCCAGTATGGGTACATTTCAACTCCGTTGAAGACTCCAATGTACATGAAGTGCATTAGAGAAATTTTTAGGTCTAAAATGGGCCTCCTAAGAAAAATTTACAACCAAAATAAAATTGATAAGAACCAACATGATTCAATATGGGGGATGATTCACCATTTTTGGGGTAAAAAGGTAAAAAGATTAAAAAACAATAAAACTACTTTTTCAACTTGTATTTTCAACTTATCTCTGTAAGGATTTACTCAAATTTCGAGTGGGATTACTCGTTGGATGAAAAATTTAATTCCTCATCCAAGGATTACCCTTTTTGCATACTTTCGATGGACCCTTCTACACAAAAAATGAGAAATACATGAAAAAATGTGATTGAAATCACATTTTTCACATATTTATCATTTTTTGTATAGAAATGTCCATCGAAAGTATGCAACATGGGTACTTCTTAGATGAGGAATCAAATTATGTATCCAATGAGTGTTCCAACTTGAAATTTGAGTAAACCCAAAAGGAGATAACTTATTAGTTTAAAATATGAGTTGAAAAAATAGTTTTGTATTTTTTCCCTCTAAAATCTGATGATGTAATCTAATATTATTTTATTATTTCCATTATTATTTTATAATTTCCTTCGGAGGCCCATATTAGACCTCAAAATTACCTTAATGGGGTTTCCCTCATGGGAAATTCTATCAAAATCGAAACTAGTCCACTGTGAAGTACATGCCTTCCACCCTACATCAAGACCGCTTCCATAACATACCCACTTGCTTATGTCTCCACTTCGAAGGGATACTACAAGTTTGGTAATTTTGGAACTGGTTATTTACAAATATTTTTCTTTAGCTCCTCAAAGGCCCTCTACTGACCCTTTACCCACTGTAAACTCTTGTCACTTGTTGTTATGAGATGGAGTGGCACTACTATCTCTAAAAATGAGGTTATCAAATTCCTCAGGTATCGTCCTACACCAAAAAAAAACCTAACCTCAGAAACATTAGTATGAATTGATAATTTCATGATGGTCTCCATCTTGGTAGGACCTATATTCAACTCTCCTCCACTTATCACATACCCTAGATACACCAAAGACAACTATAAAAACTCACACTTCTTGAGATTTTCTAGCAACTGGTGATTCTTTAATGTCTCCAACACCAGTGTCAAATGTTCGATGTGATCCTTCTAGGTAGCATTGTATACCAGTATATAATCCAAATAGGCAATAAAAAATGAATTTATAAAAGCGTGCAGTATATCATTCATTAACCTCATAAATTTATTTTGTGCATTTCATAGGAAAACTGACATTACCAACCACTCATAAAAACACACCCTGGTTTTTAAAGTGGTTCTCTAGATATCTTCTTATTTGACTTGAACTTGGTGATATATCCATACTTTAAGTCTTTCATGGTGACGTAATTCACTTGTTGCAACTAATCTAGCAAATAATTTATCTTGGGCAGGGGGTACTTGTCCTTGAGCAGGATTTTGTTCAATGCCCGGTAATCAATACCCATATTCCAAGTCCCATACTTATTTGGAAAAATTCCAATATTCTCATCCATGTATGAGGTTATTTCAACTCTGTTGCTGTAATAAGGGGCTAAGAGGTTCTTCTTCTTATTGGATTTATTTTTTTCCTTTAGGCTAAGCTATGAATGCAACTTCCAACACTTCTCCTCTATATGGTTGTCAATGTTGCAGTGGTTGCAATTATTGTTGGGATATTGATGCTAGTGTGTTGGGGATACCATATTTTTATATTTTTCCCCTTTCCACTTCTTCTTCCCCTACTTATAAGCATCCAGTTTCCCCTTCTACTTGGATCCAATTGATTTCCCTTTCTTCATACCTATGTTCTCCAGGTATTGTGCATGTACATAAGCCTCGCCCACTGATCTAGGCTTGAAAAACATCACTTTATTTCACATATGGTTGTGTAGAACCCCCAAATTCTTAAGGAGTATATTTGGGTTATTTGGGGAGATACCCAGCATTATAGCCATATTTCTGAACTCTGTGGTGTACTCCTATACATTTTCCCTTGCTTTTTCCTATAGTAGTTCCACCAAATCCATTCTTCGTCTACATACCCAATAGAGTAAATTTGTGACTTTATGAGGATTTCGAAGTCCTCCCACTTAGTCACTAGTGGTCCCCCCTCCAACTTTTGGGTCTCTGTATGGATTTCCAACAAATTGATGGCATGGCTCTCTAATTTCATTTTCCCAAATGAAATATTCTATTCTTCTTCAACATTATGGAAACTTAAATAAACTTCTAATTTCTACAAACAATTATTTAGCTTTAGAGTGTTGATCTCACCTTGGTATGACTTAATATCTACCTTCTCTTCCATTTTGAATAGGGAATGTAAATGATTCACGACACTTGAACTGGGTTGAACTTTTTTAGGTCATTTCTTTGGCTGATAATGTGAATGATTCATGAAACTTGAACTGGGTTGATATTTTTCAGGTCCTTTATTTGTATGGTAATGTGAATGATTCATGACACTTGAACTAGGTTGATATTTTTGAGGCCCTTTCTTTGGCTGGTAATTTGTTTCTTCTCGATCTTATTGTCTACCCTCTGAGCTTATCTCGAGCTTATTTCTCAAGGCCAACATGAGGAGATTCATATTAAGACTTATATCTACAATGTTTGCTTCCAATTTCGAAAACTTATCCTATAACAGATCACAAGGGTCATTCATAGATTCGTCGACCATTATTAGGGTTTTACGACTTTTGGCCTAGTTGATCTTGATATCTTTCCCAAGAACATCACACAATGCACATGGTGGAGTAGGCTTCGAAATCTTAGGTGGAGCTAGAGTTTTTTGGGGAGCCCTATCCTTAGGTTCATTCATTTGGGCTTTTCCCCCCTCGCTGGATGTTTTTGCAACAAGAGTGGATTCCTATTGAGGTTATTATGGAACTGAAGCAAAGGAAGGGGTCATCACGACCAATTGGACCAAGGGGAAAGCAGTATATGGTTTGAGTTGGTCTGTTGGAGTGTTTGTTGGGGGATTGATCTACTAGATTGGGACCCCCAAAGTCATATTTTGTAAACTCAACATAGCCATGATAGGAAGAAAAAAGATTCCAAGTGGGGGAACTAAAAACAATATCTAACCTGCAGGATGATGGCCTGGTGGAACGACTCCCAGATTTTAAGTCCTTAGGGAACTATTCTTGGTTGAAAAGGATGAGGAGAGACACAATCATAAGGGAAATTTGATTGAGGAGTTGATTCTAATGGTTGGGATGAATGGAGGGCAGTAGGTTGCGAAGGCACTGGCTGCTAGATAGGAGTACCAGACCACTTGTGACTAGCCCGTGACGCTTGCAACATGAAAACGCTCAGAAGGGGTAGTTGTTGGACCATAGTATGTAGCAAGAAATGTGGAATATTTATAGACTCTGAAGAGACATTGGTGATAGGTGATATAGGTTGATTCTCAGTCATCGACAAGATGATATACTTGGGTGATGTCTAAGACTTCGGATCATAATATGTCAACTGATTGACAATGACGATATTTCCATTATGTAGAAATAACATATTATGGTGAACCGAAGATGCAACAGATGACATCACATATGTATATCTACAACTGAAAATAAAATTGTAATCCAAGGGGGCATCGATGACTTCTATGTCAATACAAACATTCTTGCCAACAACTATAACAGGAAAATTGTGATACATGCCAAGAGGTTGTGAAGGGTGACTGTCCCAAATGTGTAAAGTGATGGTGGATGGGGACAGGTCAGGTGACTCGAGTTTTTTCCAAAAACTGGTGGACATCACACATTTCGATGCACCTTCGTCTATGATACATTGCTGGATAATGGAATTTCTAATGGCTGGATAATGGAATTTCTAATGGCAACTGGTATTTGAAAAGAAACAAATGAGGGTAGAGAGGGATGTTATGACTTTTCAACATAAAAGATAATCAAGTGATCATCTAAATTTTCCACAGTTCCCAGAGCATATAGTAGAACTTTCTGTTCAGATGGGCATTTCTGCAAAACTTCTAACATTGACATGGAGGAAAGAGACTATGCCAAGTAATCTACTATATTGTATGTGTGGTCGGCTTTAGCTGAAGTAGAATTATGGCATAATGGACCTTTGGGGATCTTGGGTATGACCTATGCCTTAGGCCAAGGGATTATTAAGGTATCATTTAGTGTCATAATAGACTCAGCGGACACTTTATTTGAGGAATCAGTTGTAGACATAGCAGGTTTCTTGTCATACTTGCGCGACTGGGTCTGGAGGTTGACTTGGGCGATATTGACATTTCCAAAGTTGATATGAGAACCTGGTAATCAAGGTGACCAAATTGTTGAGGTGGAGGAGCATCCTGACCTTGTGGAGGTTGGGTAGTGATGTATGCTTGCTAAGGTAAAGAATTCGTGAGCACAACCGGTTGAGTTGGAGCAGTGTTCTGAGGAAGTGACACCATGGGTTGTTTTTCTCGAGAAGCTACTTAGGCATCCCACATTTGATGCATCTGGGGTAAAAGGGCACAATCATGTGTATATTTTCCATATACAACCCAACATGCATAATTTTTATCCATACGAATAAACATTTTTTGCTTGGGATGATCGCCCTGGTGTTGGGTTGTGGTATTTGGCCAGTTCCCCTGGGGTGAATTCGATTGAGTACCTTGGCGACCGTGGTTGCCCTCTGATTGTTGGTTATGGTTAAATTTCCCCTTATTATTTTTCTTTGAATTGGGGGGATTAGTCACACTCTACTGAGAATACACTTAACCTTGAGGAGGAGGTGGTTGATGTGGCATTGGTTGAGAAGGCATGGGAGGATGAGGTGTGGATTTCTGAGGGGTTGGATCACTAGGTGGTGCATAAGGATAATAATAAGAAGGGGAAACATATTGGTAAATAGGTTGAACAAAACCTGGCCCTGGCATCATTTGATGTAGTTGGGAAAATGCATAAGACGTGATTTGACCAGGATACATATTTCCTGGAGGAGGGGGATAAGTGTTGGAGGAATTGGTCCCACCTTAAAGGTGACCATAGCTTGTCTAAGGAGGAGAATATGGTGATGGGTGTGAAAGGGATCCAACGATACCGTCGATAGTGTGAGATACCCCCGATGTAGTGGCACCAGCAGGTCTAGGAAGGTTTGGTAAAATGGTATAAACATAACTTGACTAGGCGTAAATCAAGTCATATTTTAAAGATATCGGTAGATCTTATTCTTTGGTCTGAGGCAAGTGAGATGCCACATATTTACCTATGGGGCATAATATCATTCTAAGAAACCAATCCATATAAACATAGTCATTGAATGCATGAGCTCTACACATGCTCCCTCTTCTACGCCATTCTTGTACATGGTCGAAAGGTGGGTGGCAGAAGTTTTACGAAATGCAGCTAAAAATTTGGTACCGGTATTGTAACAGAGGGGTAACTAGAAATATGACATAAATTCTTTAGCAAGAGTCACAAAAGTGGAATGGGAGGCAGAGGGCTAGTCAATATACTACTTCGCAGCATCTCCAGTGAGTGTGCGTTGAAATAACCTAAGATGTATGGAGTCATCGGTGATGGATTTTGATGAACACCACATGTGAAAGGAATGAATGTGATTGGTGGGGTCTTATGCATTCTTTCCTTCAAACTTAGGAATTTTAGGAGTAAGTTTGGTTAGAATAGCTCGCCAACCAGAATCATGGAGAATGGGATCGTTGATTAATTGGTTAAAATATGGGAGACTTATACCAACCATAAAGGGGATAAATGGAGTGGTAGTGCGCACAGCTGTAACGGTTCCATTAATGGTATTTCCTAGTTTTGGACCGAGTTATCACCTTGGGGTCCTGTACCTACATTGGTGCCAGACACGGTGGGGATATGAGGATGAGAGGATGTAGAATAATATGAAGAACTGGGTGAATCAGAAGAATCAAGGTCGTAATATGGTCTCGATGGAGGACTGGGTGGATTATTTCGATCTCGACGGGCTAGAGAAATATATCCTAATGGAAAATGAGGATGGAGACCTCAGATTCTCTGTGAAAAACACCTTGGCGGTGTAATGAAACTAAGAACTATGCAAAAATTTAACTAAACAAGGGCATAAAATCTAGTTCATGAAATATAAACTTATGCATGAAAATTAAACATATGCAAAAAATAGAGAATAGTGGAATAAAAACTCACAAACCATGATTTGACACAAGATATGACCTGGGAAACCCTTTTGGGAGGAAACCTAGTTGGAATGTGAGTTTTCTCTGCTTTCTTTCTCTGAATAGAAAATGGTTGTAAGTGCAAAGAAGTATGGCTTGTGGCCCATGGGCTAATACAATACACAAATCCTCTCTGTGTGCTCTATATCCTATCCCTCTTAGCTATTTTTTCTCGTCTATGGAACAAATGTGCTCGAAAGAATGGTACCATTTTTCTTCCTAGTGGCTCAGTTGTAACACAACCTGATAGCCTACTAGTGGTTAATTTTGACTACCTAAATTCTTAACCAAAGTTAAAATATAGACTCTTCTAGAGTCTTATTCATCATAATCAGATGGATAGCCCGTTTTCCATGAATAATGGGGGCTGATGTGTCATCCTCTCGGATTATGGTGATGAAAACAAGAAGGTCAACTAATGAGTGGCATACCTTTTGCATACAAACTCGAATTAACAAGATTTTTGTGTTGTTGGAAAGGTATTTGCATGTAGAATAGGATAAAAAAGGTGTTTCAGTAAAGTAGGAAATTTTTACCACTAAGAATTTTCATTTTATGCCTCAATATGCTCCTGAACGGTTTTAGAGCCCAATTTTCTAAACTGGGTCTCACTGGTAAAAATGGTCTTGTGAGACGACACCTCCACTTTTCCCAGTCCAAAAGTATTTAGACGGATGGAAACCAATATAATGATCCAATCCAAATCAACATTTCAGGACTCTAGGTTCTTCAATTGGTGAGATCACATAACAACATTCAACTTAATAATAATTTTTAAATTTCCTAGTGCAAGATAACAATTTTTAAATTTCCTAGTGAGAGATTAGTGTTTATGTGATTTTTTTGGTGATAATTAATAAGACGATGAAGAGATGATTATAGGCTCATTAGAAACACCTATTACATAGTGATGAGGTGGGACAACTAAGCATCGTGTTGTTAGGGCAACATTAATTTTCTATAGTGCCTAGATTGCCCTAAATATTGCACATTTGTCTATTAATACTATGAGATGCAAGGAGCAACATGTACCTTCCATTTGTGGTGGCAAACCAAATTTTCATTTAAACAACAAATGTTGAACTATAGCACATCATATGTTGATAACATTTGTCAACATTGTGATGGTTTAGGGTCGGGGATATCAAAGATGGAATAGTGAAGCATTATTTGGGGAAATCCCATAGTTGAAATGTTTCTAGCCATATATATAGATGGCCAGTGGAGAATTGGACATCACACATAGAGTATAATGGATAGGAGTAGTAGTAGACTACATGATCATAGGAACTCTAAGGTCCCTACATGTGAATGGCTAGTAGAACATCGAACAAGTAGTGCTAGGATATTAATAACAAGTAGTGCTAGGAGATTAATAACAAGTAGTGCTAGGAGATTAATACTTAAATTAGAGGAGGAGCAGTCAAGAACATTGGACAAGTAGTGTTGGGAGATTAATACTTAGACTAGCAGAGGAGCATTCAATAGCTGAAATTTCAAAATCCCTATACATGGATGACTGGCAAAGAGTTGGAGGAATGGATTGTTGCAGGATAATTTATACGAGCAAGGATGAATGTTTCGATGAAGGGCTCTGCAAACCATACATGTGGATGACTGGCAGGAAGTCCAGAAAGGGAGTGTCAGAATATAGACAATTGGGGTAGTAAAGGAATGTCTAGTAGCAAAAGCTTTAATAACCATAAATGTTGGGTGTCAATATGGAGTCGGGAAAATGCTCATTAGAGGACTAAATGTGCTTAAAGAGGATTTTGATAGGGGAAACCCTGCTTGCCCTACATGTAAACAATTAGCGATGAATAGGAGAATTATGAGCCAATGTCTCAATGAAGACTAAAGAAAGGCCTAAGAACAAGGAATGGTTGTTAGGTAGATGATCAATAAATCCCAATGTAAAATGATCAATAATCTACATTGATTCTGCATATTCTACATTATAACACTTGGAAACCAAATAAAATATAAATATGAAACAAATTCAAAAAATAAATAAATTATAAAACAAATTCACTAAATATAAAATATAGTAACACATTCAAAATAAAAATCTAAAAAATTAAATATTAATTCAAAATTCAAAATTTTCAAAAAATAATATCTCATATTTTTTAAAAACTATTTAAACTTTAGCAAAACCTTAAATTTCAACCTGAATTACATAAATATAATTAATTTTGATGATCGGAAATTTCATATATATATATATATATATATATATATATATATATATATATATATATATATATAATTTTGATGATAGGAAATTTATTTTTAGCATTTACTTGTTCACAAATTCTATTTCAATATGACATACATATATCTAAATAATTTTGATGATGAGAATTTTTTTTTTGCGTTTTCTGATTACTCACATCAAGTTTTGAAAGTCAACTTTTCGAGCCATCAAGTATTTGAGTGAATTGATTTTGAGTATTTTTTAAGAAATGAAATATATGTTTGACTTTTGATTTATCCTTTATCATTATTTTGGGTTATTCTGTTGGAATTCTAACAGGCCCATTCCTTGTATTCTGCTTCCTGGAAATGTCGCAGACAAAACAAATCTCGCCCCCACACAGTTCCCTATTTTCGTTTTTTGAAATATCTTGGAAATATTTGGAGTACACAAACGAAAAAACATGAAATCGAAAATGAAATGGTCATCCCGAGCTTCTCGGAGCTTGGCACAATCAGAGTTATGACGTCGTCTCTGGCGGCTTAGGGAGATTTCCTTCGCTGGCTTCAAGATTCCCTGAGTTGAATGATTCTCAGGAAACGAATATTCCAGTTTTAAATACATTAAATTTTCTGATCTCCTGATGATGAAGGAAGAAATTCAAATTCTAAATGCATTAAACTCCCTATCTCATGGCGATCACGACGCCTTTCTAATTGCAATCAAAACTCACCGATCGATAACCATAAACCTTTAGCAACAGATTGAAGTATACCTGTAAAATCTCAGAGACAACTCTAAGGTTAATCTAGTTCTTAATTGTTAAGACATTGGCATATTATTTTAGTCTTTTTTTCATATCATGTAGTGTATAGATCTATTTTAACTACAGATTTAATGCAAGCCTAGAAAATATTTTTGATATCTAAATTTTTTTAGAGTGCAAAATAAAATGTGTAATTTAATCAAATCAGTGTTTTAATTATAAAAACTTTTCACAATATATGTATTCATTATTTAGAGCATAATTTATTTCTATTTTAAAGAGGCATGTGTCAACTCTGAGGATAGACAAACTTAATATTTCTATTTTAAAGAGGCATGTGTCAACTCTGGGGGATAGACAAACTTAAGCATCCCTTCATGCTAGGCTGTAGAATGAGCAACTTAACCATCCCCTCCCCTCATGTTGGGCTATAGAATGAGCCTCTCGGCTCAATGATAAAGCTTTCAACAATAAATAATTTTCATCTTTAAATTCATAATTGTAATTTTTTCTTTACTTAATTGACTTATAAATTTACCATGAAAAATGCAATGTCTAGTCACTCTCATTTTCTCTATAAAGTATTCACTACTTATAAGTTTTCTTTTTCCCAATTTGTGATTAGCTTACACAAATATATTTACATATTTAAATTTATAATAATATTTTCACTTTTACTTAATTTTATTATAAATTTATTATGCCCATAGACTTATTTTAGAATAGTACTTCTAGAAATTGAATTTAATATCAATTATTACTAGGTGGATAGTAGGGATTTAACTTTTACAAAATATTTTAGAATATTCTTAATAAAATACATAAATAAAAAGTTGGTATTATTTTTCAAGTGGGTGTAAGTAGGGTGGTAGGGAGGAGTTGTTATTATTCTCCGGGCCTGGGTTCTAGTCCCACCTAGATTCACATGTTGGCTACTTGAAAGTAATTTCTACGTAAAAGATAACTAGTTCACATAGGGCTAATGTGGGCCTAGACCACACAAACAAACAAAATTGATAATCCATGGTATGTAAAAGGGCATATTTATAATTTAAGAATATTCATGGTGAAATAGGAGTAAATTTCCATGATGTATAATCTTTTTCCATGTTATAAAATATATATATGTGTGTGTTTAACTAATATATTAATTGGTTTTATAATTAATAATAATAATAATTTAAAATAAATTATAACTTCGTTTTTATAATTTTAAATTTTTAATAATATGAAATGTGTTATAAAATAAGTGTTTAGATGTTTATTATAAATTAATATCTATTACATTTACCCATTATTAAATTTATATAACTACTCAATAATAATAATAAAATTAATTAAAAATTGAAAAATGTATAACTCTTCGCTCCAACTTATGGTTATATAAAAAATTCTACTTTCTTATATAAAAACATCTATTTTCCTCATTGTTGGCATTGTAGTGTTGGCATTAATGTCAACGGGAACTTAGTACAGTCTATCTTATCATTGACGTCGACCTGATATTAGTATCCCTCGTGATTTCTTATGAGTTATCATTGGTTTGATGCAGAGATCCTGATCCGATGCAGAGATGTTGGTCCATGTAAAGGTGTTTGGCCAACTAGGTCTTCGTAATCCTGACTTGAAGCAGAGGTGTTTAACCATTATTTTGACGTCTTGTTGCTTGCAAAGAACATGTTTGAAGGCATTTTTCATGTTTATTAGAGAGATAGTTGGCATGATGGATGAAGCTCACCTTTGAAGCTAAGCTACAAGATTGATGTCACTTGGTATATTCCTTGTCATCGTGAATTTGATGTTTTGTTCTGAGCTTATACATGTTGTCATGGTGTCAAATTGTGTGTGGAGTTTTTTCAAGATGTCTCCGGCTCACTCCTAAAGCTGAGCTCCAATCAGTCGCCAAAGCAGGTGAAGAACTTGAATTTTAAGAGCCATACACTGCATTCCTTCACACGAGTAGCATGCATATATTACTTGCCTTCACAAGAGTAGCGTATACCTCCTCAAAGTAAATTTCTCCTAAATATGTCCGCACTCCAAATGTTTTATGTGTTTTTCCGAAAGTTTTTTATCGGGATTTTGGATAAAAAGGTTGAGAAACCTTAACCAACTTCTAGAAGGTGCTTAAAGTAAAGAATATTTCATATTAAATGAAGTTACGAAAGACCAAGTCAAGGAGAAAGATCCAAACCAATTCTATGGTATAAAAAGAGTGGTTGAGTGCTCCATCACCTAATGCATTTATTGATTTAACTATCTTAGAAAATTATAAATTGGAGGAAGCTATGTGTTTATTTGGTTGGTTATATTGAGAGAGAGAGACACTATAGTGTATTGAGAGCCAATGGTTAAAGGAGAAAAATAGTTGTGGAAAATTGCTAAAGGAAACCAGTTTATTGTAGAATTTTATGTTCACACTTCAGCAATTATTTGATGTAGGTTTATGAAGGCATTTGATGGAGGAGATTGCAACTATCACAGAGATTTATTGTTAGCATATTTTATACAACACATTTGTATCACTAACATGGTGTATGTAGGGGTTTATAGTTGGGTAGATCATATTTCTATTAAATATTTTTTATATGTTTGATTTTGTGCATTCAAATATGTTATGTTGTTGATGGAGATGTTTTTCAGAGTGTGAATAGAGGAGGATTGTTGCATGGTTTTCTAGATCCATATAATGTTGTTATATACTATTTGTACTTTGCGGTGAGGGTTTTATTTTATAATATGGTTATGTGTGTGAGAGCCATAGCTTGCATGTTGCTACAGCACATCGTTGAGAGTTGGATTATGGTGTGTTGATATACCACTGATGTATTGAAGTGTGTATGCAGGGGATTTGATGTGTGGATCATATTTTGTCTAGCATTGTAGGAGTTTTATGTATGATGTTGATTTTTTATGATCAGATTTCTTATTGCAAAGTGATTGTATTGGAGCTACAATATTTGGTTGTGGTTGTGCATATAGTATTTGTGAGTCTAGTTTGAAAATTGATGAAAAAATATTCATGGTTATTTATATGCAGAGGATTATGGGCCATAGTTTGAAAATAGATGAAATGAGGTCCATGAGATGTGTTGAACCTTGAAGCTTTCAATGATCAAGTGGTGGCTTGAATATTCATGAGCTTGGGAGTGGTGGCTTCCATCTGGTGGTGGTTGGGTGAAACTTATTAGGAGTGGTGGCTTCCAGCAAGTGGTGACCTACAAGGTCGAGGGAGTGGTGGCTTTCTACAGGTGGTGGTATGCAAAGTTCATACAGTTTGTCGTTTGGAGCAAGTAGCAACTCACATGATTAGCAAGTAGTGGTTTGCACACTAGTAGTGGTCAATGAATAAAATGTAAAATAATTTTACATAATAGAAGAGATGACGATTAAGATTATCTTTCGATGGTGGTTTTTACCCTTGTGGTTTCCACCTTACATCTGGCGTCCTCATGTGTATGATTGTTGTTTTGTGATTTTTGTTATTCATGGTTATTTATATTGTTGTTCTTATGGTTTTTTTTTCTGCTCATATGATTCACATGTAATTATCTGATAATGTTTAATGTGTTGCTAGTTAATTTATGTGTGAATCAATGCTTGAGGAAAGAAAAGAAAAATTTGGTATAAGTTTATCATAAGTCACACTATCGATTTATCCCCCACCCTCTCAGTAGATCTCCAGGTTTATAACAACTGGTATCAAAGCAGGGCTCTTAGTTGCAGCTTAATCGCTAGAGAGTAGACTCGGGCAGATTTGGTGAAAGTTTTGCAAAATTGAAATTTATTTTTTCATAATGAATTCACGAGTGACTCCTCTCACAATAAAAAGATTCAAGGTATGGAAATATAAGGTGAAATATTTACTATTATCTCGTGGATTTGACTTTTGAAATCTTTTTTGTGAAGGATGTGATGAGGATCCACCTTCATCTAGTGTATTGTAGTAGGATGCTCTAGCGAGATGCATCATATACGATAATCTCCATAATGTGGATTTGGAGAAAACAAGGGATTTAAAATATGCTAAAAATATATGTTATATATTGGAGATCATGTTTCATGGTAATAGTAGAAACAAAAATGGAGAGCTAGAGAAGAATAAAAATAATAAGATCCTTCAATGGACATGTTGCAACCAACTGTAAGAACAAAGTGTATAGATCTAGTCAATAGAACTTGCAGCAGTATGAGAAGCCAAGGAGATTAGACATGAGGTATAATTGTGCTTTTAATGGTTTTTGTTACTCATGAAACCTGTTTGACCACAAGGAAATTGACTGCAGATCTAGCCCTTGCAAGAGAGGCACATCTTATATGAGGCATAGATCTAGCATAAGCAACAAGATATTTAATCCTCTTACTTCATATCTTGTCCATGTGGAGTGTTATAATGCATGCCACAACATTGGCCATATGGAAAGAGACTACATGAGCATAGTTCTTAAAGGTAGATCTATCAAAATTATCAACATATTCAGAGAGGACCTAGCAAAAAACTAGAGAAGGAATAAAAGAAATAGCCAAAGACTGTGTGGAGGAAGAAAGTGCAGCAACATGTGAAGTAGTGAGATCATCCTCCTCTTCGGTCCATGATTACACAATGCATATTCATATTAGACTACAGATTTTATGAGATGTGCTTAGCCTTAGGGGGATCGTATGGCAACATAATTAGCTGGTGGAGATGAGTAGCAACAACATGGTATATGTATGATTCGTAGCATAAATATCTAGATGAGTTCATGAGCCTCATGCACATTCAGGTCCGTTGGATTAGCCTACCTATTGGAGGTATATTGAGCTCGGGGGGTGTTATGCATGGTATGAGATTTGCATTGATTTATTTGACATTTCCTCCATTTTTTCATTCATTTATTTGTAGCGACCTTACATATGTTTTCGTGAGTGAGAGGGTAAATTTTCATCCATACATATGTAGTTGTTCACATTGATATATTCGTTGAAACTTTCATGTACAACCATGCATAGAAGGAGATGGTTGATTCATCCATGTGTAGAGGAGATGATACTTTCAGTCATATGCTTTTACATTTTCTTATTATGGTTGAAATGGCCAATGTACATGCATTATGTTTGAAACATTGTTTCAGCAACACTTGATGTTGTCATGCTTTAGGAGGAGACGATATTTTGGCCATGTGAAACACCTTTGAGTGCATTTATGTAACAATTATGCATAGAGAAAGAGGTATTTGGCATGCATTGTATTATTCAATCTATATCATACAAGTGCGTTATCATGTGAGAAATATCAACCCTGTAATTTTGTTTGCATTCATCATTTGGTTTAGTTGGTTCATTGGTCTTGGTGTCAAGCTTGAATTAAGGAGAGTATTGAGAGATGGTTCGGCCATATAAGGGCTTATTGATGCCATTATACAATCACGTATTATTATTATTGTAGCCATGTAATAGGCCTATGAAGCCTTGTGTTTTCATTTCATATCATTGGGCCATTATCGTTGTTCCATGTGGAGTAACCTCTCATATGTGACAAGGAGGCATTTGCAACAATAGATAGGATGCACAATAGCATGGAGAGATGTTAGTAGTCCCATTACATGTTCAGGGGGGCATGTTCTGCTTGTGGTCAACATAGTGTTGAGTATTTTAGGGAGAGTACATCTCTCTACCCTCACATATGTTAGCATTTTTCTTTAGTGTTGGGCTTTCCCTTGGTCATTGATGTCAAAAGGGGAGAGAATTTGGATTTTATGCAGATCGGCCTCAGAGTTTGCAAACTAGGTTGAGGTTGACATCAATTCCAAAGGGGGGGGTATGTTGTGATTGTAGTGTTGTAATTGATTTCAGCAGGGACTTATTGTTATCTATTTTATCATTGATTTCAACCTAATGTTAGTAACCCTCATAATTTGTGATGAGATATCATTGGTTTGATGAAGAGACATTAATATGATGCAGAGATGTTGATCCATGTAGAGGTGTTTGGCCAACTAGGTCTTAATGATCCTGACTTGATGCAGAGGTGTTTGAACATGATTTTTATGTTAGATCTAATACTTTTGTGATCAATAATGTACATAAATGTCTTTCAGATTAATCACATCATTACGATTTGGTCGATGTTTCGAACTAACTAATGTGGTTCATCCTCGGGATAAGGTGGAGAAACTAATCGATCTTGATGAATAAATAGTGGAGATGCATCATTGCCTGGAAATAGCTTTTAATAACTAGTTGTTAAGAACTAGCCGTTAAGACTAGCTTTTAAGAACTAGCTGTTATAAAGTTAGTTAATTAAGAATTAAAATTAAGTAATAAATTAATTAATTAAATTAAAATTTTATTAAAAATGGGTTTATATAATTTATTATGAAATTAAATTAAATATAATAGGAAATAGGGAGGGGTAAAATAAATTAATTTAATAAATCAATAAAATAAAATAAATAAACCCATTATTTATTTATTTTATTTAAATATTTATTTATTAAATTAAAAAAAAATTACCCCTCCCTATTTCCTCTTATATTTAGTTTAATGTCATAATAATTTATATAAACCCATTTTTAATAAAATTTTAATTTAATTAATTAATTTATTACTTAATTTTAATTCTTAACTAGCTAACTTTCTAACGGCTAGTTCTTGAGAGCTAGTCTTAACGGCTAGTTCTTAATGGCTATTTTCAGGCAATGGTGCATCTCCACTATTTATTCATCAAGATCTATTAGTTTCTCCACCTTGTCCAGAGGATGAACCACATTATCCAGTTCGATGTAATATTCCAAAATAAGAAATGCAGCAATATAGGACATAAAAATGGAAAATAGCAATAAATATCAATACATCAAATATGAGACCATAAAAGAACCATCTTATTATGAATATCAGTAAAAAACAAGTGTAATGTATTTGAGGAACAACTCATACAACCAAGGCAAACAAGCCTCCAATGAATAAACACCCTCAATAATGAGATGTTGTTGCTATAAAAAATGCCGAAAGATCAATACTGCGTAGTCCTAGTGGACATAGCTGCAACTGAAAACATACAATGATATAGAAAAATTGATTTGTACCTCAAGAGATGCTGGAAATAAAGATCAAGGCTCTAAACACCTTTCCAAGGCAACCCATAAAGGGTTTCTGGAAATACCCAATATACAAAATGACGAACTACAGCCCTAGGGCTAAAGATTCACTGCAACTGAATAGCTGGAAAGAGGTGGCTAAACTGATGTAGAAAAAAATGTATCCTCCTCCCAATATATCCTCCAAATGAAAGGTTGATCCCTTCACTGGAAATCTAACTCCCCAAATGATGTACTGAAACCACCCCTGCAACTGCTCTCTGAGATAACACAGTCTATGACTGAAACTATGCTATAGGGGATGGTAATGGCTTGGCCTAGTGCCAAATGCTACAATAATTCCCAAGGACCTCCCTTGCTAGCCTCTTGGTGAAAATAATGCTTCCTCCACTGAAAACAAGCTCAGAAAATGGCCATGTCAAACCCTCCACTGTTTCTACCCAGCAACATAACACAACCTTGACAGAAACTACGTTGTAGAAGAAATTTGAAGCTTGGCATAATGTCGAAATGTGGAAATTCAACTCAATAACCTCTCCTGAGTGGGCACTCGAAGTCCCCTGAGGATGAGGGTGGGATTCTTGCTCAGGAACACCCTTATGCTAAACAGCACAACAATCTCCTTTAAATAGCTGAAGAGAGCAAGAAGTCATACAGAAAAAAAAAACATAATAATAATCAACATCACTTCTATGGCTGCCTTCCCCTTCCTTATATGCATTTTGAGCCTTCTCACCTTGGGCCCCACTCATTAAATCCACTACTCTCATGGTGACTCCCTCCCATTCACACTGCGTTGTCTCTCATTGAGTATCACATTATGTGTCTTTCCAAATATATATATATATATATATCTATCCTCGATGAAAACATTACCACATCATAAGTTCATATGAATATACATTAGATAGTGGAAAGCCATATTTCGAAACAGATTCATTCTGCTCTGTTCTTCTTGCCATATAAAGTCAAAATTAGTTGCAGAAAGAAACTTTTAAATTTTATAGCCTTACAAAATCAGCCTCACTTGAAATCGCTTGTAGTCGGATTAGTCCACTGAGAAAATATTAACAGGCTCACTTGATTCTTGATTCTTGTCTCCTAGGATGAACGTCTTTGTTGCAAATCAACTGTAGTATAAATATAGTACTGAAATAGACAGGCTCGCTTGATATTAGATCTTCATTTTTTATGGAATGAGGATCTCAATAGCCCAAGTTTGTTCTCAATTTCTGTATTGTGTAACCCACAAAACCCCAAAGTTAGTGTTAATACCTTTTTTTGAAAGCCCATCAGCTCTGGTGTTGTTTTCTCTATATATGTGATTTAATGGCAGATTGTTCAACTTATGCCATAGATTTTTTGTCCTCATGATCCAGCCCTGCAATCTTGGTGTGGATATCACTGCTTTTCCAGAAATGACATGAATGATCAATTGAGAGTATCCATAGATATGGACCTCCTTCAAATCCATGTTATAGGCTGCCCATAAACCCCCCCCCCCCCCCCCCACAATGCCATCAATTCTGCCATATTATTGGAACCCATACCCCCATTCCAACATATGTGGATCCTTACCGCCCGAGAGATCTTAATCCATGCACCACATCCCATCATACCATCGAGGCATGCTCCATCAAAAAGGATCGCAGGGAGTGAAATGGGATGAGGTCTCAACCACCGAGACCGATCTGTAACGCCTTCCACTGCAGGGTCCCTTTCATTTATCCATTTCATAATAGCAGCATGAGTGAGGTCTATTGAGTATGGCTAATCTTCAAAAATAATCATGTTCCTTGCAAGCCAAAATTATGAGACTAGAAAGAAAGGTAAGGATTGAAATTTACCAGTGGTCTTGTCCCATGCTTGTGACGTGCCCATTTAATCCCCCGAAATCCATAGTGGGTCCAAAAGATAATGGATGAAAATATCCCATAAAATAATAACCTTTGGACATTGGAAGAATAAATGATCAATCATTTCCTCATGCATAAGACAAAGAGCACATCTTCCAGGCCCATAGAGCCCCCTTCTGTTAAGAAAATCCCATGTCAAAATCTTCTTCTTCCAAACAAGCCAGCTGAATACAACGATCTTGGTAGGAATCTTCCTACGCCAGAAGTTCCAGAAATCCCTCGATAGAATTTCCTTATATGTCTGAATATTGATATAGTCATATATTTCCTTCACAATCAAGGATTCACCATTTTTAGTCCCCCCCCCCCACTCAATCCTGTCACCCCCGTCCATATAGCATATACCAGTTGCTCGGATACCAGCAGCATATATTCTCCATTCCACTGCATCATGGCCAATAAGGCCAATTTTTTCCGTGGATTTAAGAACAGGAGCTCCATGGACCCAGTGATGGATCACCTGTAAGAAGTACAATATGCCCCGATGAGCTAGACGGTGCACAAGACGTGGATTCAGAAGCATATTAATAGACACACCAAAAAAAATTTCACAGTCCAAAGTAATTCTATGTCCGTCCCCAAATCGCCATGTCAATCTCTCCGCCAGAAAATGCATAACTTTTTTAAAACTTTTCCGTATGGCAGACATGGACCGCGGGAAATATAATTGGTTACAGTAGATATTGTTGAGGGGGTCACCTGATAAATACTTGCATTTTATTATAACATACCAGATTCCATTCCCCATAATGGCTCTCCAAAGGGACTTAATGAGAAGATTAGTATTAAAACTCCTTGTGTTAAGTATGCCCCACCCGCCATGTTGTTTTGGGCATTGTAATAGCTTGAGTTTGCACAGATGATGCTTCTGTTGCATTTCAGCGCCACCACACAAAAAATGAGATATTATTTGATTGATATTGGAGAAAATATGTGCTAGAATATAGAATAGATGTCCCCAGTAAACTATAAGATGAGATAGTACAACCTAGATCAAAAAGAATCGCCCACCCAAAGATAACCATCTATGTGTCCACTTGTTAATTTTGATTTTAAATTTATCCACCAACCACATCCAGTCCCTAGTCTTATTGCCACACGGTTTGATTCTAAATCCCAGATATATCTTTCCTTTTTAGTATGGATCCCAAGGAAACCAGCAATGAAGTTGATCTCCTCCTTGTCACCAAAATCACATAGGAGGAAAGGTTTTCCCTTGTTGATGAGCAGCCCAGATGCATTCCCAAAACGAGTAAGCAGATAATGTACATAAAACCAATGATTTATAACAAGCCATCTGAAATTAAGAAGGTTGTCCACAAAGAGCGAGTGGGAAATACTTACAAAGTTCGATAAGGAGAAAACAGTAATATATCCTTCCTGCGTAGCCATTCCCATAAGTTTGCTGAAAACGTCCATGACTAGTATGAAAATAAGCGGGGACAGGGTGCAGCCCTGTCTTAGACCACGAGTAGCTTCAAAACATTTTGTGGGCATTCCATTGATAATCACAACATAGAGGACTGAAGTGATGCAGGCCATAATCCACCTTATAGCACCAATGGGAAGCCCGACCTTCATTAAGATAAGTCGGATGAACGACCAATCAACACTATCATATGCTTTGAGTAAATCAATCTTCATAATAAGAGCTTCCTGTTTTCTAGAATGCATGGAGTGCATTTCCTCTTGAGAAATGGAAATAACATCATGAATTGATCGTCCCCTTAGGAACCCATATTTCTCCCTAGAAATGAACTTAGATAAAATTCCTCTAATTCTGTTGGTAATAATCTTAGATGAGATTTTATATATCAAGTTGCACAATGCAATCGGTCTAAAGTCCCTGAAACCCTTTGGATCAAATTTTTTCGGAATGAGTGCTATAAAAGTGGAATTCATATTCGGAGGGATATATCCCAAGGTCCTTCCCTGTTCCACAACCTCTGTGATTTCCGCCATCATTATGTTGAAAAAATGCAGATAAAATTTTGTTGGCCAGCCAACCGAGCCAGGACATTTGTCATGGGCAAATTTTTTTAAAGCATGCTCCACCTCCTGCATTGAAACTTTAGAATTTATTATCTTGATGGCATCAACATCAAACATTATTGGGATGTGTTGGAGAACCCATGCCTGACTTTCCTTATCAATGTTCATGTCTGCTTGGTAGAAGGTTGAGAAGAGCCTATAAGCCTCTTCTTGAATTTCAATGGTGGAATTTGCACAGCTTCCATCAGAACACTGAATGTGCCACATGGTGTTCTTTTTTTCCTTTCATTGGCACATTTATGGAAGAATTTTTTGTTTAGATCGCCCTCCTTTAGCCAATTGTTTCTGCTTTTTAGTTTCCATGTGATTTCTTCAATCTTAAGGATCTAAATCCTCCTCTTCTGTAACTTATCCATAATTATGTATGTCTCTTCCTCCAAAGCCTTATTGACAAACTCCGCATACATACCACTAAGTTTTTCTGAGATAATCCTCAATTCGGCTCTGAGTAGCTCCTTTTATTTTATTTCCCATTCCTTATTCATGCCTTTGACCCTTTGTAATTTTGTATGAAATCTTTCCCATCCACTTATACCATCCAGTGCTATGTTGTCATTCCAAATAGCTTTGACAATTTGGTTGCATTCAGGGTCTGCCAACCAGGCTCTATTGAATTTAAATGGTACCCCAGTACGCCTGCGCTTAGCATGCCATGAAAGGATAATGGCCATGTGATTCGATAAATCTGACACCAGTACCTTAGAACTGAGATGCCCCAAAAGGTTAAACAGAGATTCCGCCACCATAGCTCTGTCAAGTATTTTCCCAATATACTCCCCATATGCTCTTCAGTTGGTCTAAGTAGGGATAAGTGGATACGGCCGAATGTCTTTCAACTAGAATTTTCGAAAATATTTTCAATTTGTTTCGCCAAAGGGTCTAGCCTGACTTTATTCCCCATGATTCATCTGCATGTAGAGTGGAGTTAAAATCCTCGATGACAATCAAATTGTCCAAGTACAAAATCCCAAACTTGTACAAGTGAGACCAGAAATCCTGTCTATTCTGACATGGAGCATATAAATTTACAATATTGAGGGAGCCCTTTAAACCTCTTATGCTCACACTTAGCAAAATCCCTCCAAAAGAGCTATAAGACTGTAATTTTGCACAAGATGGATTCCACAAAGCAAGTAAACCACCAACCTGTCCAACCGCGTCAACAACAACTGCATGCCAACCCGATTTGATACGTAATAATGTGCCAATTGATTTTTTTCTGCAACAAAGTGTCTCCTAAAAAAGAACAATAATAGGGTCTTCTCCATTGAGCAGTTCCTTTAGGCGATGGTGTTTGGAGGCATTGCCCATACCCCGCAAGTTTATAGATAGGACGTGGGTCATTTGGTAACATCAGAAGGGTTTCTTGCTCTAAGCGCCCTAAGATCATCGGAAGCAGAGATGGGGACATCCATAAGATCCAAAAAGTCGTCTCGAAAGAGAAATTTGGTTTTAAGTCTACCTCTGAAATGCCTAGAGCCAGATTTTGTTTTTTTCCGTACAGTGATGTTATTGCCTGAGCAAGGAGATATGGAAATGGCAGGCTCCTATGGAATTCTGTCAAAAATAGTTAGGGTTGCGAGATCTATATTTGGGTTACCCAGGGGGGTATCTATGTCACTACCCACAGTGTTCCTGGACGAGTCCGAAATGTCTAGAGGCTCGTGCAGCAGGGATTGAGGGGAACCCCATTCCAAAGGAGGCATGGAAGGTGATATGTGCAAGGGAGCGGCAAATGAGGAGACAGGAATGGAGGAGGATGCGTTCACGGACTTGATGGGGGTGGTGGTTTGTGGGGGGTCTTTAGATGATTCAGAGATCAAATTTATATTCAGGTCAACCCAATTTCCCATAATATTGGAGCCATGATCTACCACCTTTTCCTTAGATGACAAAGGGGCCAAAGGTTTACAAGAAGTGCCAACATCTATATTAAGAGGAGAGGAATTATTGCTGAGGGTGCTAGCTGATGCATAAACCTCTTCATCAAAAGAAGGTAGAAGGGACTTACCTGATGGGAGATCATTCAGAGAGCCAGTAGCCACCTTGTTCTTCCCCAAGCCAGTAAAACTCGATAGACCCTTTGATTATTTCTGAATTTCATGGGACAACTCCCCTTCAGGTGCCCAGTACGATGGCAGATAAGACATCGGAAAGGGACGCCCGAGTACTCGATCCTTGGTCGATGCCTTCTTTGTCCCCATACCAGGTCCACATCACCCGGCAAGCCATCCGCGAAACAAATCTCCACCAATAGCCAAACAATTCTCTTTTCACTCGCACCAACGATACTAGGGTCAATATATTTAGTATTACCAATGGAATCGTGAATGGCCCATAGGGCCTTCAGAGTCCAAAATTCGAGCGGGAGCCCTGGAAATTTCACCCACACTACCTTGCTTTTTGGAGCCTCTATAACAGGGTTGAAGCCAAGATACCATGGAACCAATTTCATGAAGCTTCGCCCTCTGACCCAGTCTTCTGGATAATCTTTACGATATCCTTCTCATCCATGAAATGAATGCTAAACCAACCATTAAGAAATAAACTCACTTAGGCGAGTATCCGAGGATGGGGCACCAGTATTGTTTACCCATGCCACCATATCAACATCACTCCCATCTACAAACATCCATCTCCCGATCATAGCCCGTTTCTGTCGGCCGGCAACACACCCCCACAAGTCTTCATACTCCAACGTAATTTCATTGATTTCCATGGCTGGCTTATAACAATTATACAACTTCCGTCCATGGCACTTATGACTATGAGCTCGCGCAGCACCAACCCATTTTTTACCCTCCGCACTGTTATGATTCAGCAACTGATTGTTATCAGGGGGCATGAAAATAGATTGTGCAATCAACCGCTCATCAATCTCCTCATCCCGCAACCTTTTTTGTTCCGCTTCAATCGTAGCAGCAATCAAGGCCTCATGTGCGAACGTGTCAGATGATAGAATGTCTGTTATCTTTTCCATTTAGATACCACAGTTGGTGACGTCAACTGTGGAGGGAAAGTAATGTGGCAGAGTAGGTACGTGTCCAATCCCACCAACCTATTGTAAGACGTGTTGTATGCCACCGATTATAATAGGAATGTCAGGACAAACATAAAGAATGTTTGTGTCCTAAAATAACCTGGATTGACCCCAAACGGACCAAATGGAGCCTTGATGCGCTCAATCAATCAGCCGGAAAAGTAGAATTATCACCAACCCGTCAAAGAAGTATTAAAACTCTATTGACAGAAGAGATTCGACATCAACCCAAATCATTCTGTCAGATCTAAGACTGATATCACATTCCGGTGGCTGGAGAACATGGGTGGTGGGAAATTTTATTGCCGGAAGTTTTCCATGTCTACCCTCATACATGGCAGTAGCACCAACAACAACACCCCGGGCATCTCCACCATCTAGAAAAAAAGATGAATTCCACAATCTTTACAGGGTCTGGAAATGATAAATGATTCCACCCACTTACGCCATAGAAAATACCATTTTGAGTGTTGTTGTGAAGACAAAGAATCAGAGTCGAAGGATGAATCTTGGGGAAGAAATTTAGCTCCTCTATTTAACATTTGCTTTGAAAATTGTTTTAACCATAGCCTGTAAATACTCATAGCAGAAAAAACCAATACGGATATCATAACCACTTCACCCAGATCGCAGGACATAACCAAAGCCCGAGATTATATAACAGCCATATAGATAGACCCCCCATCCATATAAAACAGAAAATAAAAACTATGATTTTGCATGATGGATAAAAAACTCCCTCGGACCAAGTTGCTTCACCCCCCACACGATATTACTCAACTATCAACCCGAATTTACTGTGAAGTTCTATTCCTATCTAAACTCAGGTGACTCTCACTCCTCTTAATACCCAGCAAGCACAATGGTAGTGAGATTTCTTACCCAGAAATATTCCGCACACCCACCTGGCTTATACTTTGTATGTCCTCTGTTCAAGAACATGTGGACCTTAGCCATCTTTCCAGAGGTTAGTAACAGCAAGCACCATCCTTCATTACTGGCACACAGACCAATGATGAAATCCACGGGCTACGCCTCCACCAGTGTCAGGTAGGTCGCACTTCTGCGAGGGTCGCACAGTTTCATTTTTCGCTATATGGCACTATCGTAGAATTCAACAATGAAATTTACATGAAAACCAAAATGAAATGGTCAGCCCGAGCCCCTCGGAGCTCGGCAATCAGAATTATGACGTCGTCTCTCCACGGCTGAGGGAGATTGTCTTCCCTGCGTTCCAGATTCTCGAATGATTATCTGTAAACGAATATTCCAGTTTTAAATACATTAAATTCCTGGTCTTCTGATGATGAAGGAAGAAATTAAAGTTTTAAATACATTAAACTCCCCATCTCATCGCGATCGTGACGCCTTTCAAATTGCACTCAAATCTCACGGATCGATACCCATAAACCTTGAGCGAGAGATTGAAGTACTATTATTCACATTATATTTATCTTAACTTAATGACGTCTCAAATTCCTTACTACAGAGTCGATTTTGTCCAATTTCCTTTATAATAAAATTAAAATTAGCAATTGCATTATTATTGTAGCAATTGCATTATTATTGGATGTTGCAAAGGAAATGCCCTAAGATTTTTAGTTGTTATCATGACTGCTTTGTTCAAATAAACATATTTAGAAATTTAATTATTGAGCTTTTTTTTTTTAGTAATTACTTCTATTCTATTTTAAAAGTTCTACAAATTCTTAATTTCAGATTTATCAAACAATATTATTATATTTTATTTTAAAGATTGCAAAAATTCTTAACCTATTATATTAATATATTAACATTTTCTAATAATAGAAGGCCTCATTACTGTTAGTATATTCTAATACTGCCCCTCATTAGTGATATCTTTACATCAATGTTTGAAAACACTTTCCATAGAGTTATGGCTTTTCATAATAGTAACCTGCTGTATCTGGGACATATACAGTAGATGTAAGGTTTCTAGCAATTACAAATTCTGGGATATATATTGTTGAGCATGATATATTTCAAATTCAACTGTATATATATCCAAGTATCTATCACATGTGAATTTAGCTTTGTTACAGATCTCCATGTAATACTGACTGCTGGCATTTGAGATGTGGATCAGTTAAAAAAATTGATTGATGTAAAATATTACAATGTATCAATACATGGCTGTGATGCTTCAATTCTGCTTGATGACACTGCTAGCTTCACAGGGGAGAAGAAATCAAATCCTAATATAAATTCTGTAAGAGGCTTTGATGTAGTTGATAAGATCAAAAACAAGTTGGAGGCAGCATGTCCTGGAGTGGTCTCATGTGCTGATATTCTTGTTGTGGCAGCCTGTGATTCAGTAGGCTTTGTTAGTATATACTTGTGTCATTCTTCATTTATCTTTACTGATTACAATTTAGTTTGAGTGAACTATTAGGTATTTAACAAAAAAAAAAAATACAATTTAGTTTGAATGAACTTCATGATTGTATATTTAAAAATAATTCTAATAGGTAAGAGGTTGAAATTAAACTTGTAATCACATATTCAAATTCAGAATCCAAAAGGGTAAGTAGGTTCAGTCGTGCATATCCATCTCAAGTTATGTATATCACCTCAACTCAAATTATTTGTCACTTCAAATCACCTAAACCCAACTTAAATACGGCATAAAAGATTAAATGGAAAAACAAATTAAAAGAAGCATAGCATTTGAACTTCCAGCACTTTCAATTGAAGGCCAATGGTCAGAAAGTTTCAAGACAGAAACTGAAATATGCAGCATTTCCTAGAAGGAATTTTACAGTAACACTAATCTAGGACATCAACTGGGAAAAGAGTACTAAATTGAGGTTCAGGCATTTTTCATTGCTGTTTTTTTGTTCAACATAAGTCACCTAAACCTAACTTAAATACTGCATAAAATATTAAATGGAAAAACAATTTAAAAGAAGCATAGCATTTGAACTTCCAGCACTTCCAATTGAAGGCCAATGATCAGGAAATTTCAGGACGGAGAATGAAATATGCAACATTTCCTGGAAAGAATTTTATAGTAACATTAATCTAGGACATCAACTGGGTCATTTGATCAAGAGTACTAAATCAATACCGTGTATTAAAAAAATCCATCACGTGGACATCATTGTAGTAAAGGCAATACAAGAATATGAGAATGTGAGGAGTCCATTCTTATAAAAATAAAATAAAAAACATAACATCTTATGCTTTTCTCTATGCTTTTCTCTAGGCTTGCAATTCAAATAAGCGATTCTAGACCTAGTTGACTTTTTATTTTCAAGTTCCCACAAAAAGCTCTATTCATTAAAACACAAGAAAAGGCGAACCCGTTCAAAAATCACCTTTTGTTTTCTTTCGTTCTTTTGTTGCCTTTTTCATAGCTCACCATTCCTTGGCACTGTAAGATGACTTTAACCATGGCTTCCCTGAGTCGGAATTCTCTAGATCCTTGAGGGATTTCTCAAGGGATTTCTACGATAGAGAATACATCACAAACAATGTAAGATTTATCTTCAAATGAAAAGAAAATAAGTTAAAGAATGAATGACCAGGTTCAAATAAGTACACCTGCCTAGCAGATTTAGGGTCCCTTTTTATTTTCATCAACGATGATGAATGTCATAATCGTTTAAGACCTATAAGAAATTACTTTCAATACACTCTGAGCCAAAGGGATTCTAAAATAGTAAACAAAGGTTGATAAATAGTATTTACATGGGACCAACCAAAGAAAACAGAAGGGGACATCATTTCAAATAGCAGTTGCAGAGTAAGCGGCAGCCTGTAAAACCAGAAACCCTTAGACCAATTACCGATAAATTAATGGAATTGAAAATATGAAAGAATGATTTTTTTTATTTTTTAAATGTGCACCTTTTCTAGAATTGAGGTTTGAATTCCCTATGTAGCAGCCGTAGCCTGTAAAACCAAAAACCCTTAGAGCGATTACCAATAAATTTTCTATGGATTGTTGTGAATTTTTTCAAATAAGAAAACAAAATTTTAACTGGAATTACAACATGAATTTTTTTTTAATGTTTCAATTCACAAAACGCCCTAAATTTCTGAAAGTTACCGTTAAGAGAGCCATCTGATGCTAAAGGGGATGTCCATGTATAGTGCTTAACATTGCGAACTCTAAATGATTTGAACACATAATCTTGTTTCATGGAATGTACCATCATATTTTTGTAATTATTTGTGATGCACGAGATGCTGACTTCCAAAATCCACCAGCTACCAAATCCTCTGTTCAAGCATCCCGATTTACAGCAGTATCTGATTCCAGTTGGAAAATGCCCCTAAACTGCCAAGGTCATCCTTAAATCGAACCAGCTCATCGCAAACCCTTTCCCTCAGGAATACACTTGTTAATTGTAGCAGAGTCTCCTTACAATGTATTTTTAACTTTATATTTAGTTTTGATTCATGATATTAGTAAAATCAGTATATCTCTGATCTATACAGTTCCATAAATCCATGATCTCCTTCTGATGATACATTATAGGTCATCAAGGATGTTTTTCCTGAATGAGAAGGTAAGGAACAATTAAATTTAACACAGAGACCATGTTCATATCAGTTAAAAGCCTTATATTGCTCCTAAAACCCTAGAAGGAATTCATCTCAAGGCGATAAGTTCGTCTTCGGACGAGAAGGCTAGCCACGGTATTGAAAGGCTCGTTGAAAGCACCGACAACAAATGCATCGCTTTCTTTTTGCACTGGTTGGTCACTGAGTCAAATCGCAACGAGAGTTGCGCCCTTAGAGCCATGCCACTGGGAAGCTCAAGATAAGGAGCCTACCAAAATTTCATGTTGAGGGGAGGGACCTGGGTCTGGTTTGAAGAAGTCGAAGCCACAAGAGGTTCATAGCGAAGCTCCTCTAACTGATACTTGCCCATATAGAGAACCCCTTGGGCATCAGAATCAGTGAGAACGAGGCTCTCTAAGGTGATCTGAAATTATCTGTTGTAAAAGAAAGTGCCTAGTAGATGCGGCTATTAGGGAACTAATAGTCCACACAACCCTAAGCTTCAAACCCCCGTTTGTGTAAAAGGACTCTGGAATACTCCCACTCTCGTCCCCTGCATGGGCAAGGGTTTCGTCACTTGAAGAACAGGTACCCAAGGGTTTAACATAGGTTTCCTTGCCATTTTTTACAATCGCAGAAGCACCGAGAATAACGCATCTTTCTAAGGTGCTCCTGAATTTGGCCTTCCACTTAAGAAACACCCCATCTTCTATTCTAAGCTCGCCCCCAGGTAGCTCGATCTGAAGCTTCTGAATCTCCTTGAAATTCCTTAGAACTTCGCTGGGCGAATGATGAGAAACCTCATCCAGAGCTGCTACTGTCGCCTTCTTGGGATTCACAAGAAGATGATGCAGCTCCTGCAAGGGCTTCACGATGTTTCCCACAACGAAGCGCAACATGGGTGAGTATTCCCTTCCACTTCACATTGATGATGCCACCATCTTCCCCTGATATGACGCAATCCACCTTCACGACCATGTTTTCCACTTGCGGCACCAGAGCATTGAACCTCCCCGACACCACACAGCATCGCCCCAGCGCCTTTATGTCCCCCACACTGTTCAATATGCATAGCACCATCGCATCTGAGAGGTTCTCGAAGTGCTCCTCCTCTTCCTCCTCTGCCGCCACATCCACCACTATCTCCTCTATTGCCCACGCATTCGTGGCCAGGGTCAATTCCAGATGCATTTATGCAAACCCTCAGAAAAAAACCCCTATTCTCAAAACAGAGAACACAAAAACCCTTAGTTGAAGAGTAAATGTGAGAAATGAGGCATTACACATATATGAAAAAAAACTAGTACCAATTATGCTTCGTGCTTTCCAGCAACAATGAGGCACAAGGATTGTAGCAGTTGCATTTTCCAGCAGCATTGAGGCATAGGCATTGTAACACTTATGCCTCTCTGAAATCCGAGAATGTACAAGTGAAGGGTCACCCAATGCCCTACCTTCCACATTTTCTCTTTTCATAACTGCATTGTAAACTAACTTTTCCATCAGTGGTTGAAACAATTTTAATCATCTAACAAATAATCTAAGGGTTTCACATTATGACACGATGCACATCAGGAAAGTTGTTTTCAAATAGTGACGCCTTATGGCGTAATAATTAAAAATTATAATTGTCAATTATTAATAATTAAATCAATTTAAATTTATTTTAACTTTGGGTTTACCAAGTATTAAGGGATCAAATCTCTTGAGGTGTAAACCTCTTTTAGAGTGAAAATAAATTTGATCCCTCTCGGTATTTCCTACATTCCGAGTTAAGATAGATCTAGGCTAGTCTTACAACAATTTATGATTAACTTACACAACACCCATCAACTTTAGATATTTTTTAAATCTAAATTTGATTTTATTGTAAAAAAATAAAATTTTCCTCTATATCAATAAGCTTTCAATAATAAATTACTTACATCTTTAAATTCATAATAATATTTTCATAAATGCTATTATAAATTTACTATACAATTTATTATGTAGATAAGTATGTTTATTTTGGAGTAAGGCTTTCAAAATTTGAATTGAAATACCCATCTAGATCCATTTTAACTCGGGATATACCAAGGGCCAAGAGGGATCAAATATGTAAAGTCTAACCATGTAAACATTAAGAAACTTACCATAAAAAAAAAACATAAAGATAAAAAAAAAAAAAAATTAAAAAAAATTACATTTGCATTACAACATTTAACTCTAGTTCATCGGATGCGGTTGCAACTCGATCTGATGGGACTTTGGTCCCCCAGAAAGTCCCGAGGGAGCTCGCACGCAGCGGCCATATGGCCCTATGTACAGCCATTATTCAAGCAGTTAATTCGCCTGCCTGCAATGCATTAACTCGGCTCGCCACCCTGGTTCATTACTCTGTTCTGGTGGTTTATGTTGATATGGCTTTCATTCCAGAAAATTCGATCGGTTCTTGTGTTCATTGCCACCCTCCGTCACCTATTTGAGGTGCCTGCCCAGTCGACTGTGCTATGCCATGTGCACACACCCATACAGGTCGACGCTGCAATATATTAGGCTGCCTTGAAACTTTTCCTGGGTACCATTTCACTCAGAGAAGTTATTGTAGTCTTTCCTCTCGTCAGTTTACTCAGTCTACTGATTTGCAGTGGTCTGCCAGCGCTCCTTGTCTCAAGCATCATGCGCATTGTCCTGGGAAAATGCCTCGTCTTAGGCATCGGCTGAGATGTCGGAGAGGAACTAACAGAGGTCGCCCTTCCCGCCCTTGCCCTTCCCCCAGTCCTACCTCTAGCTCTTCTGCGGAGGATGACGATTGGGTTCTTCGTTCGGGCTCTAGAGAGCAGAGAGATCGCCCTCTGCATATCGGACGCTCTCAATCTATTCCGCCTGAGCATTGCCCTCCGCCTATTCCTCCTCCATCCTCGTCCCCTGTTCTCCATGCTCCTACCAGTCCGACTCATCGCCAGTCCTCTCAGCATGCGGGATTCCGCCTCAACTGTACGTTTGACAAGCCGGTCCTCACGGCGTTTGTTACCATCTCTGTCTGTGAAAGCTCAGCTCGCCCTAGTTATGTTCCTACCCCCGGCTCCGCTACCACCCTGCGTCCTCACCAGACTCAGCCTCAAACTGATGTGCCTAGTCCTACTATTCCTATTGATATTGGGCTCTCCAACTGTGATGTCGATTTAACGCAGGAGGGCTTCCTTGGCGAAGACAGCGCCCCCAACAATGCGAAGAAGGAGGAAGATGATGAGTTCGGTTGCAGAATTGTGGAAGAACCGGAATCCTCAACTCCGGAACAGTAATTTTGCTCTTCTTCAGCCCATCATGGTCCAGGTTCACATCTCAGTTAGAAATTTTTGGTTTTTGTTGCTATTAACAGCTGACCCAGCTATAGGCTCCACTAGTTTTCAGTCTTTGTGTAATTTCATATGTTTGCACTATCTACCGGTTTCCCCGTTAAGGGCGGTAGTTTTTGTCTCTGAAGAACTAGTTTCCCACTCAGGGCCGTTTAGTTGTCACTGTAAAAACATGAACATCAAGCCCAGTTATTAGGCTTACATAGCTGAGACTGGCGTAGTTTTGTACTATATTGTTTCATAAATAGAATTAGTTTTACTGAGAAAAAAAAAAAAAAAACAACATTTAACTCTACTAACAATATTCTTACTATCATACCATTTCCCTAATCATAATTCTTTAATGATTAGATAGCAAATCATAAATATTATAAATCTTAAACAATTAATTAGCGTTATAATCTTTTGGTACCATGGTTTGCAATCCCCTAAAAGCATGGATTATTATTACCCGAGCATGACATACTTATTACACCCTTTATTTGTTAACTACTATGCTGGACAGGTTTAGCTCGTATCATATCTCTTAAATATGTACAATGTAATATTTTGGTGATTATCAATATTTTGATTATCTGTTTGGATTACTTGCCAACTCACCACAACCGAGCTCCCAAGGCATAAGATTTGGTAGTACCATTGGATTTTATTTTTAATGGGTTATGACTTAACTCCTGCATCAATTGGAATTTACAAAGCTATCATATAGCTTGATATGTGGGCTGATCTCTGCCCCTTGGTAGTTTGACGATCCAACAGTCGTCAAGGAGCTCAGGGTTGTTATGGTAATACCCTACCGTCCAAACCCCAACCCCTTTCGCATTCTTCCTCCACACTCCGCCAAGCTCTGCAACTCTCGTTTGTGTTCATGCCTCACGTTGTTGGTTTCCTACAAGGAATGGAGGTATTATCCTGTGCCTTTCCTTTCGTTACTCCGACAATGCTTTCCTTTGTTTGTTGTTATTTATCGTGCTGGCACAACATTCTATTTTCGGTGATGAGAGTGATTCACTATTTATTTTCAGTCAATATGGCTTGGTAGAGTCTGCTCACCATCTGTTGTGAGAGTTTATGTGTTTTCCTCCATATATCTACAGCTTCTAATCTTTCAGTGATGAATACCCAACTTCGACTAGGCTGACCCAGGTAAGGGCCTTCACTGCTACACTAAGAATTTATGGATGAGTTCTTAATATTTTTGTGTAATTCCATCCTTATATTTTAATTTTTTTTTCCTCCTCATGGTTTTGTTTCGATCTAATTCCTTCTGAGAGGTAATTCTTTTTTTAAGCTTACTTGCTTGCGCATTTCTTTTATTACCATAACCTTAATATGTAGTTACAAATAGAAATTCTCATTTTTTTATTATTTTGTGTTTGGCAGGTACCGTTCTTCAAACCCTACCCCTCTATAGCTCCAACAACAAGGGATCTGCCAGACAGTAATTCTCCTCGCTGTGTGTGTACAGGTATCCCGACTCCTCAGGATGTCTCTACCAAGACGTTTTCAGACTTTTTTCATATTTTAACATGCTCATGTTTGAAAGGAACTTATAGTCTTGAGTTTCGAACTATAGATTTTCTAGGTTTATGGTGAAAGTATTATCCCGCCGAGGTTTCTCTGTAAACAATGTATTTATAATTTTTTCTTCTGTTTTTGGAAAGGAAGGTTTTTAGCTCTATCCTGGTCTTCAGAGAACAATGCATACACTGGTTATAAATTTTAACAAGTTTTCCTTACATTCTGGCCCTTTTCTATTGTTCATAATAACACGTTATTTAAACTATGTCTTCAGTTATTAAATTTCTTAATTTTGGACTATGACGTAAACTTTCATTTCACTTTGCATGTGGATTCTATCTTTTTTTCCTTACATTATAACTGTAATTAAGTTCTAATGCCACCCCTCCAAGGGCAGTGCACAGTTTCTATGTCTATTTTGGAATTCTGGATATTGTGCACATATTTGGGTTTTTTGTCTAATTGGTTACTATTCTTTATATACATGCAATAATTGCATTTAAGCTTTCCGGATTTTATATAATGATTATTTCTTTCCAGTCTGTTCTTTTAGGAAAGTCTCTCCACTCTAGTTAAGACTTATTACTCCACAGAGTGCTATTCATTTTCTGCTATGATGCTATTTGAATTTAGAAAATTAAAATTACATTGCTTTCTTCTCTTCTATACTGAAATATTAATGCTTCTACAGTTCAAATTTTAAGTTCAGTATTTCCTTATTTCCTCTTTAAATAAGTTTTTCCCCAGATGTTCGGATCATCTTTAAATGATAAAGAGTTTAATCATAAAAACCCTTAGTCTGTGTATTTACCCTTCTTCAAGTCATATTTTCGTGTCTAGGATTCTACTCTAGATAGACTAATTGTCTTGTCCAATCATCTATTTTACTACATAATTTTCATGTCCAATCCTTTGTTTTACTACATAATTTAAATTGTTTCTACAAGTTATTTATATTTAATCCTTTAAAACTTTCTCCTACATTTAGTATGTACTATTCCAAAGTGGAATATTTCATTCTTGTACTAGGGAGGTTCTTGCAGTTTTCAGGATTTATATATTCTACCTTGACTTTAACAGTCTCATCAAATCATTCATTAACATGAATAATTCCACCTTGATTTATATATTCTACCCTAACTTTAACAGTGCCATCAAATCATTGATTAAAAAGAATAATTCCACCTTTTTTATTCTACTTCCATAGCATACATAAATCTTTTTTCAAAATTTAATGTAGTTATAAAAAATAAAAAGAACTCTTGATTCAATCCATCCCAGATTTATAATGCCTATCTCATATGATTAGGGCTGATGGCATCCTCCCAGCCATCCACCCGTGCTCATCACCAGAGTAAGATTATATAGCAGTTTTTTTGGAGGTAGACCTCAAGACCTCTGTTTAGTCTGTCCTCCAAATAATAGGTTTTTAGAGTTCCATTGGTTCTTGTGAGCTTTGGATACTCTCACCTTCCAACCTTCTTGTTGTCTTTTTTCTTTGCACAGAACCCCTTTTCCTCTTAACATAACAACTTAAATCCAAGTGTTACAAAATATCTTTTCATTCTAAAAGAGGTTTGCATCTCAAGATATTTGATCTTTCTAGACACTTGGTAGATCTAAGTTAAGATGGATCTAGGATGGTTTATTTTCTTCTTTTAAATATGCTATATTCCACATGAATGCCATGAACTCAAAATCCCTCTGACGGCTAGGTAGATGTGGAGTTAAGATGGATCTAGTATGGTTTAATTTCTCCCTTTAAATAGGCTATATTCCAAATGAATACCATGGGTTCTCAAAAAAGAAGAGCTCAAAAACCACCACTAACTTGACCAAGTTAGGTTTACCCTAACTATGCAACAAAAATTAATAAAAATAATAATATTAGGGCAGAATTTTTATTTTATTACTTTAGTTTAAAGTTATTTTTATTATTTTAGTTTAAAGTTACTTTTATTTTTAGGTAGTGCTATTTTTATTTTATTTTGACCCAATAAAAAATGTTTACAAGGCACTACATTACAACATCACTACCATACTGAGTTTGGAGAGATTTTATGGGTAATCCCTAGTTATTAGGTGGATGTAGGATTTCAATGTCTACAAAATATTTTAGAATAGTCTTTATAGTATACACAAATGAAAAGTTGATATTTATATTCAAACTAGTTATGTCATTTCAATCAAATTGATTAATTCAAAATAATGTCATATAAACAAGTACCATATAAAATTAGGTATGTTTTTTTGAGAATGTAATATTGATAGAGCATAATATTATATTAAAAAATTATTTAGAGATTAAAAATCTCCATTGTAAAATAAGAGTAAACATTTATTATTAATAATCTTGTTTATGTTTTTTCTTCCTATACGTGTTTAATATATATATTAATTATTTTTTATAATAATTAATAATAATAATTTTTAAAATTTTAATAATATATTATAAATTTAAGTAAATGTTATTGATGTGTATAAATATTTATTAAGTATTTAATTTATATAAGAACAACTAGATAATAGTATTAAATTAATAATAAAAAAATCCTTCTAGCAATTTACATGACTACTGAATAATAATATTAAATTAATAAAAACATAAAATCTATTTATATAACTATTGGATAATAATATTAAATTAATAAAAAAATAAAATCCTTATCGTATATAACTACTGGATAACATATTCTTATAAAACTATTCTCCTTTCCTCGCCCCAACTGTTCATGATTCTTATGTTATACGACAATTTGTGATTTGTGATGTGCGTACACAGCAACTCTCGACGTTCACTGGCCTCCACTTAGCCAGCGGTGCTATTTGATGAATTAACCTTAATTCGATTACCACTGCCATTTATTTATGAATTAAGATATGCTCGGGTCGATTTTTCTGGAATATTCATCATATTTGAATTAGAGTAAAGTGTCCCGTGTCAAAGTCTAAATCTAAATCTATTGTATATTGTATCGACGGTCGCAAAGAACGTGAACAACTTCTTCTTCTTCTTTTCTTTATCTGTAGACGCTGCTGTTTCTACGGACGGTGAGGGTCTCATAAGAATAAACCCGGTGACGTAATGGAACCTCCTGAACTTATATCGATTGCAGATTCAGGCCATATTGGGAATTTCCGGATGTTTAGTAATTGACCGCTTTTCTAATCATCAGATTTTGAAATGTTCTTGGCCAAATATGCTTGGAATAACACAAGTCAACTTGGGTGTTTTTTCGACTCTGAAAAAAAAACACAAGTCAACTTGCCAACTGGGTTACCAGCGGCCTATATTTTTTTTCAACGCGAGAAAAAACGCTGTTTTGATTATATATCAGAAAAAACAGTCCATCAATCGTTACATATGAAACTGAAGGGGAGAGTCTTCATTGATAAGTCAGAAAAACCAGCAAGGATCCAAACTAGCCTGTACCCAATGATGGAACCGAAGGGCCCAGGTGGATACTAAACATGGAGCAATATGTGAGTCAAATCAAGATACATAAAAGAAAACGAGGAGACAGAGCATCCAATCATGTTCAAGGACCGAAGAGGATATGAGATCCAGCCACAAAAAACTGACCATCATAAGCATCCAGCCTGTTCAATATCATATAATCCGGAGCAGAGCAAGGATGCAGCAAGGCACCTAGCACAATGCATCCACGCCTAAAAGCAATCCAAATGCAGCTTTCATAAAGAGCTTAAGAGCCCAGGCACGCTGGCCTATATTACATACAATATCCGTTTGCAAGACGGGAAAAGCAGACAGCGAAGCTCTGCAATTTCAGATGGAGGGCCAATTAACTCTGGGAAAGTTTATGATTTTCTGCGTTCTAATATACAATATTCGGAGCTTTCATTGTAACACAACCCAAAAAAAAAAAAACAACTGTTGAAAAAAAAAAAAAAAAACCCAAAAAAACAGAGTGGTAAATATAGGGGTTGTCTTGAACAACAATTCATAGGTGGGAAAAATGGCCACAACAGCCATTGAAATATCAGCGGAAGACGTTAACCGAGACATCCGGTTGCTCAATGGCTCTCCTTTGCTTCTCCACTTTCATGACTCGGGAGGTGATGCGGTTGTGGGCGCCTCAGCCGGTAAGTTACATCTTTCCTAATTTTATTCCCTGCCATAGATGAAAACCCATTACAAATTCGCACAAGTAATGAATCCGCAGTATCGTTATTTTCATTTTTTTTTTATCCATATCATATTCTCCATCATGGTTACGAGTTGATGCTTACTTTTCCTGGGTAAATTCAGTGCTTGATCTCTGGGAAAGAGAAGTGGTAGCAATAATTGGACCACAGAAATCTGACGCTGCAGAATTCATATCAAATCTGGGAGATACAGCCCAAGTACCAGTTGTTTCCTTCTCTGCCACGGATCCCTTGCTCTCCAACCACCGATATCCGTATTTTGTTCGCATGGCACATAGCGAGGCCATACAGATGCAGGCGATTGCAGCTCTGGTTCAGGCTTATGGTTGGAGAAGAGTTACTGCTGTTTACCAGGATCATGAATACGGTTCGGGTGCAATCGCCTCATTGAGAGTAGCGCTTAAGGATGTTGTTGGGTCGGAATTAGAATATAGATCACCAATATCGTCAACCGCGGACGGGAATGCCATAAGAATGGAGCGATACAAATTAATGTTCATGCAATCCAGAGTTTTTGTTGCCCATGTGGGCTCCTCTCTCGGTTCAAGAATTTTTATGGAGGCTCCTGAAATAGGAATGATGGATGCTCGTTATGTTTGGATAACTACAGAGAAATATACCAGTATTTGGGATATTATGTTGAATGATTCTACCACTGACTCCATGCAAGGTCTCCTAGAGTCAAAACTTATATTCAGAATTCCAGCGATCTTGAAGATTTCACTTGAAGAGCAAATTTAAAGTTGAAAATGTTGGATGAACTATAATTTCAACCTACTCCGCTGACAACAATTAATGCGTCTAGATGTTTATGGGAGATAAACCTATTTCTGGAGAGATCGCTTAGCTTCCTAAAGAAGCTATCTCCACCGAAAATGAACCTCGAGAAGGTTCTTCTCTGTGTATATATTTCCATCTCTGGTAATGCAAATAGCAAGACAAGTTTTTGTAAAGCTGTGATCTCCGATATGGTATGGGAGCTCCTTCTTTGGAGTCTTTTGTTTCTTTCATCGTATCAGAGACAAGGGGCGTGTCAGCACAGAGCCAAGAGTTGTGGGTTCTATGGTGAATGGATTTGTGAGAGTTGCGGTCGAGTTGACTGGTCTAGTGGAAAAGTAGAGTGCAAACTGCCTCAGTAGCGTCTGCTGTGTGTGAGAGTGTCGAAGAATGTGGAACCAGGCATGTAACTTTGCAGTGGTGGTGTTCCATTGTGTGGAGGTTGTGCAAACCTCTTGTTGTGGGTTAAAGAGTGCAACTGGTTTGTGGGTTAAAGAGTGCAACTGGTTTGTTGAGGATTTCATCGTGTGAGAGCGTGAAGACTAGTTCAAGTGACCAGTGGCTGTGGTGTGAGCGGTCCATTATGTTGTGGCCAGAGGAGGACGTGTTTGGTGCGCCTGTCAGGAGCCGAAGCCGAGCTTATTGCTTGGAGGCTTATGTATTGAGCAGTCGTCAAAGGGGCGGTTACATAGTGTTGCGAACGAGTCTGGCAACGTAGGCTGACTTGGAGATTAGTAAACCGTGTGAAGTGTTGCACTTTGGAGTATTTTGCGATGGTAGTTATTTTAGATCATGAAGTATGTGCCACTATTTTTGAATCTATGTTGAAGCATGGGCTGGCATAATGTGTAAAGAGCTGATGTGAGCGGCTGTGGAGAGGTAGTATGATGAGTGTAGATCTATAGTGCATGCGTGTAGAAGATGCTTGGTGTTTACAAAGGTGAGTATTTTCTGCAATGGAGTGTTTGAGTTGAGAGAGAGAGGTGAGCATATCTAACTTCAAGTTGCTTTGCATCCTAGTGCACTACCTGCTAAGGAGTCTTGTGTGAAGAAGTGAAGTGTGGAGTGGTCAGATTGGAACTAATTCAAGTGGAAGGAAACTGTCCTGGAGCGTGTCTACCAGAAGGAAGACCTGTTTGAGGTCGTGTGTTGATAGTTGCGGTTGAAGGCCATCGAAAGGAGTTGTGCTCCATCTCGACATTGGAGAAGGAAAGCTTGTTGCAACCAGTGTGGTATCTGTGCGTGGAGTCTGGGAGAAGTCGCTTGAAGCCTGTGATTTTACCAGCAGTGTAAGTTGATCCTCATACACCAAGGGGCTCGAACCCCTATTTTTTAATTGTTGTTGTGAAGACTGGCATGCATTGGAGCAATGGGTCGAAAGAAAAGACTCAAAGAGTTCCAAAGAGAACTCAAAAATATCACAAGAAAGGACCAAAAAGTAGAAGTTGCAGAAGAACATGCATTGTTTCCTGTCATAAATTCAATGCATAATGAAGACATAAATCCAAATACAGATTTGGATCAGCGGAAAGAATTTGAATTTGAAGACACTGATGCGGTATTGGTATTGAGGCCATTAATGCCAGTGTTGGCATCATTTTCAGGTAAAAATTTTGAACTTTGGGCTCTTAAAATGGAGGGATTGCTAGGTTCATTAGATTTATGGGAATTTGTTCAAGATACTTTCATAATCCCCCAAATAAAAGTAGATGTGCAGTGGCATTGTTTCTCATTATATCAGCTCTAAATGAAAACATCATGTCAAGCATTTTAAATGAATTTGGTGAAGTATTTGATCCAAAAATGTTTTGGCATATTCTTGAAATAAAGTGTAGCATGAAGTGGAGTCAGAAAGACGAAATTGATGAAATTGTTGTTAAAAATAGTGATTGTGTTGAAAGCATCATAACTGGGATCAACACTGAAAGTATGTCTATAGCTAACAATAGAGTAGCATGTGATAGCATGTGATAGTCAGGAAACTCCCTGTGATGCAAAATCTTGTGAAGTCAAATATGATGAGAATTATGTATCCCATGAAGATTGGTTTAGTTTGATGCATGAAAAGCAATTCATTTATGAGTTGTTGTTTGGTGAGAGGATATGCCTATCTCCATATACAAATCAAATTCAGGATGACATGACAACAGAGTTGATTAAAGAGGTTGAAATCATGAATCAACCATCTATGAAAGATGAAGATCCACAAAATTATGTAGAGATTGCAGAGAGAAAAATCGTAAAGGACCCAATAGCAGTTGCTGATGAAGTTGTGGAAGACTCAATAATAGTTGATGAACTGAAGAAATTTAATAGCCCCTTTGAAGGAGAGTGTGCGGATATTGACACTGAGGAAAAATAAATTGAAGAAATGGCAAGCATTGAGGACAACTGTAAATCCCGAAAACCTCCAGCAATTGTGAATGGAAATAATGTTAGCCTACAATAAAAAAAGGAGAAACTTCACCACTATCTTATGGCGAGAAAGGTGAAGATGAAACTGCATCTGCAAATAAACAAGTATGGACCATTTAAAAAGAAGGCAAAAATGAAAGTCTTGTTGTCATGTTATTTGTTGTAAGCCTAGCTGAGACTAAGACCAGTAGACACGTCAATTAAGGCTATGTTTGTGTCTTATATATTTGGTTATAGTGTATTTTGTGTGTCTGTCATAAGGTTGAAATTAAGGGGGAGTGTTGGATGTACAATAATTTCAACTTACCCTGTTGACAGCAGTTAATGCAAAGGAATAGGAGTCGTCTAGGTTTTTCTGGAGAGATAGCTTAGCTTCCTAAAGAAGCTATCTCCACCGACAATGAACCTCGAGAAGGTTCTTCTCTGTGTATATATTTCCATCTCCGGTAATCCAAATAGCAAGACAAGTTTGTGTAAAGTTGTGTTCTTTGATATGGTATCGGAGCTCCTTCTTTGGAGTCTTCTGTTTCTTTCAGAAAACCTCGATGAAGAAAATGTTGAGTTCAATATCTACGGTTTATTCGCATACAACGCTGTGTGGATGATAGCTCGAGCAATCAGGAATTTGGGAATCACAAGTTTTAATTCCTGCAACCCCATAAATCCTCCACCATTCGTTGTTGGATATACAACAGGTTCGATAGAACTTAGGGTATTTCAGGAAGGACCACAGTTATTGAGCGAGCTACTCAAGACAAATTTTATAGGTTTAAGTGGGGTCGTTCAGATGCATGATGGGGAAATTGTGGGTTCTACTTATGAGATTGTGAATTTGGTGGGTAACGGCTATCAGGTCGTTGGGTATTGGAATAATATAATATTGCTAATCTTGGACCAGTGATTTTGCCTAGAGAATCCACATCAGTGCCTCAAGGTTGGGTAGTGCCAAGCAGTGGTAAGAGGATGAGAATTGGGGTTCCTATAAATGACGGGTTCACTGAATTTGTGAGAGTAAAATCCGATAGAAGTCACAACGAAAGTGATGTCAGTGGTTTCTGTATAGATGTGCGATGATGTTCTGAGTCGGCTTGACTATGCGGTGCCATATGATCTCATTCCTCATGTTGAAGAGGGCCAAAACCAAACACCGTCCTATAACTATCTTTTCTATCAAGTCTACCTTAAGGTTCGTTCTTTGATTCTTGGTTGAAAAGCAATTTCAATTCTTGTATTTCTAATGTGGTTCACTGTACTAATCTTATTTTTATGATCTTTTCCATCAAGTCATTTACCTGATCTTGTCCATCAATTAAAGCTACAATAATAAGATTCCAAGATTTTGGCTAGATTTCCAGCAAATTTTTGAGAAAATATGGCAATTTTTTTTGAAAATCTAGATTAAATTTTAATTAAAACTACAATAAAATTCTTAGATTCTACGCTAGAAATGCAGACAAAGACGTTCAATTTTTGGATCAGTAGACGACTTACAATTTTTGTTTTTTTTATGTGGTTCACTGTACAATCTAGTTTTTATGATCTTGTCCATCCAATCTACATAAATGCTTTTATTTTTTGTATTTTTGAATGTCACGGCTATAGGAAAACATGTCACACATATCATAGCATAAGATTCAAAGGTGAGAAGGAAAACAAAAAACTTCTTCCTTGACATAGTATAAGATTCAAATCTTAACATAGCATAAGATTCAAACCTTGGTGAGAAGAAAAAAAACAAACCTATCCCTTGACAGATTTATGATTCAATTATTTTTTATTTAACTCTGGTTGTTGCTGATTTCAAATTTTCTTGACAACGATTTGATGCAGTCATGGCCGATACCACAATTTTAGCACATAGGAGTAAGTTTGTGGATTTCACACAACCATATACAGATTCGGGTTTTGTGATGGTTGTATCGGCCAAAACAATGGAACCGAGTAACACTTGGGCATTTATGTTGCCTTTTACTCCAGGCCTATGGTGCACAACAAGCGTATTCTTTGTATGCACGTGAATTGTGATATGGTTACTTGTTGGTGTACATGCACATAGATTAGATTTAGTTCAACTCTAGATACTGCATGCGATTTGCACTTGTATGCACTTGTATTTAGTTAGTTAACTCAAGTGATGTACATGCACATAGTTAGACTTAATTAGATTTAGTTTAACTCTAGATATTGCATGCGATGTGCACTTGTTTTTAGCTAGTTAACTCGAGTGCTTACATGCGATGTTCACTTGGCTTAGTTAGTTAACTCTAGTGCTTGCTTGTGGTGCATGTGTATATTAGCAGAACATAAAGCACATCTAGCTTCAATTAGCTTTAACTATCCATAGTGATTGCATGTACAACTAAGCTTAACTTCGTTTCTTTATATATTGATTCCCAACCTAATATTGATGCATCAATTTCATTCTCAATTCTAATTGTTTTTCTTTTTCAACTTGACAAGTTTGTGCAATTATTCCTCAACTAGATCCATATTTGTGCTCTAATAATTTTACATGGTATCAGAGCTAAAAGGGTTTGGAGAAGTTGCATGAACAAGTTTTTTTCTAGGTTTGAAGAGCACAGAATTAGAAATTGTTCGAAGATTTGATTTGCAGATCCAAATATTGGAGAATTTTTGCAATTCTTGCTACAAACACAAAGTGAAAGAATGGAATTCCCAACTTCCACTATTCTGACTCATACAATTACCATGAATGGAAGCCAATGATTTTGCTTCATCTTAGGAGCAAAGGCTTGTACCAAATAGTCATGGGAATTGAGATAGAACCAATGTCAGAGGATGAGAAGTCAGATTGGCTTAACAGATCTAACATGGCTTATGGAAGATTGTGTTTATCTGTGTCTCATGATATTTTTTATGAGATCAAAAATATTAAATCACCACATGAAATCAAGACTACATTGAAAGGATTATATGGTGATGAAAATGATCTGGAAGAACACCATTTGGAGGCAAAGAGATCGACTTATTATAGCAGTCATGAAAGTGGTGAAGACTCCAAAAAAGTGGAGAAATATTCTCAAGATAGTGTTAAACAAGAATACTTTCCTTCTTCTATTGTTAATGGACCTGTTGTAGATGAGAATTTTATCTTATCCAATAAAGAAGACATTGCACATGAGGAAATATATTCCTCTGCTAATGATGAAGACACTACTTTCAAAATCATAGAAGAGGACTTTGATTCCTCTACTATTGACGTAGATTTGACGCGGTCTCAATTTAATGATGCTCCACATTCACTCTCAGTCGCAGAGCCATGCATGCCCATGCATGCATCTAAGGAGGCATTTTTAGCACCATGCATGCACATGTATGCATCCACAAAGGCATCTCGAAGGCCACACATGCACATGCATGCATCCCTAGAGACAACCATTCTCATGCATGCATATAGGGTACATGAAGTTGATCATCAAATGCATGACGAAGTTGCAGAGAATCCATATTGGCATGCAACCATGTATAAGGAAAATCAGTGCTTGATCCAAAGATGGGAGTTGATACCTCTACTTCCAAAAATGAAGCTTATTCCACTAGATCCATGATGGGATCATCGATCTTCAGTGCTGTTCGAGTTCCAAGCAGACTGTTGATATCTTCACCAAGAATTTCATTGAGAAGAAGTTTCGATTTTTGTGAGATCGTCTCGGGGTGAAGGACACGACTGCCTAATAGTTGTCTTTTCTCTACTTTTCAATTATATTTTGAGGGGGGGTTTTCTGCCCATTGTGTTTTCCTTCTTTTCTCTTTTCATGCATTGTATATGGGTACCTAAAATGGCCTTGTTGTCGTGACTCATTCATTTTACATCACTCTCACCTATGTTATGCTTAACGAGGGGTGTTGGTGTACATGCACATAGATTAGATTTAGTTCAACTCTAGATACTGCATGCGATGTGCACTTGTATGCCCTTGTCTTTAGCTAGTTAACTCAAGTGATGTACATGCACATAGTTAGACTTAATTAGTTTTAGTTTAACTCTGGATATTGCATGCGATGTGCACTTATTCTTAGCTAGTTAACTCGAGTGCTTACATGTGATATGCACTTGGTTTAGTTAGTTAACTCTAGTGCTTTCTTGTGGTGCATGTGCACATTAGCAGAACATAAAGCACATTTGGCTTCAATTAGCTTTAACTATCCATAGTTATTGCATGTACAACTAAGCTTAACTTAATCACTTTATATATTGATTCTCAACCTAATATTGATGTATCAATTTCATTCTCAATTCTAATTGTTTTTATTTTTCAACTTGGCAAGTTTGTGCATTTATTCTTCAAATAAATCCATATTTGTCCTCTAATAATTTTACACTGCTTGAGCATAAAAAAAATTCCGATTTGAGAGGAAAGCGCAAAGACCAAGTTGTAACTCTGCTCTGGTATTTTACTTTGTATTCTTATATCTGTAAACTGTTTTATTTCTATGGTGCAATTGGGGCATGTGGAATTCACAGTTTGTTTGTCATAATAATGCTTCAACTTTTTGGAGATTGAACTAGTTTTTAAAAATTTTCTACGGGTGGAGACTATGCACAAATTTTCTTTCACTAATGCTTGAATTATGGAACATGTTCCCGAAATAATTTCAATTATCACAATTAATGTTGATAGACACGTCATTCGTGAAATAAAAACAAATCCAATTATAATTTTTCCTTTTAGACTAAAGCAATGTTTAAGTAAATGAATTTTTCTACCCTGCTTTGTTTTTCTTCCTTCATCTTCTTCCCGATATTTGTACAATGCAGTCAACATTCCTAAATCAAAAGGAGTTGTATTTTTTGTGATTTTTTTGGAGATTATAGTGTCATAATCCGGATTAAAAATTTGAGTTGAAATCTTGATTTGTTTGATTTAAACTGGTTTTACATTGTATATATATATATATATATATATATATTCAGAAAGAAAAAACTCTGGTTTATATTATGTACCAGTTCATTTTGTATACATCATAAGTCATTACATAGGTCTCTTTGATAAAAAAAATTAATGAAAATCCTTACATTCCTTATTCTATTACTTTCGGTCTCTTTGTTTAATAATTTTTCTTACATGAATACTGAAGGTAAATACCAAAACAGAAAAAGAAATGTTGTAAACGTGTATATCACCCACTATCAGTAGCAACCATAATATATAACGGGAAGTGATTTGATGCCAATAGTGACTGATATCCACCATCCCAAAAGTTATCCCAGCAGGATCCTTACAAAATTATAATCTATAATTTGGAAAATCAGTCCCCATCATTCACAGTGGATGTAGTCTTCCGAAATGAGGCAAGGCCTGCGACCAAAAAAAAAATTATAGGTAGAAGGGTTGCTTTAACCTTTCATAGAAAAAATTAAGAGAAATGTACCATACCTGTAGCGCCTTCCCCTTCCGTATTCATCAGCTCATAATACATTATACCAAAAACACCATTCAAACTTTTTTTTGATAACCTATCTGCCTGGGAATTCTTCTCACGGAAGATGTGCTCGAAATGAATAGATGTGAAAGAATTCCTTAAAGATTTTATGCGCTCCAACCATGTCACAAGATGTCCTAGGAAAAGCATGGTTCCCCTATTAAGATGGTCGAGGAGAACCTTCGAGCTACCAAACACCCAAATGTTTTCAATACACAGCTATGAGGCAAATCATAATAAACCCCATAATGCCAACACTTGTGTTCTCATATTTGTCCCTAATCCAACATACCTAAAGGTCTTATAGTGATAGTGTGGTGAAAGCATCAGCCAGGCACCACACCCGCATCTAGAAAGTTGTGATGCGCCATCGAAGAAATCTGTCGGGTAGTGTATTTCAATGGGTCTCATACGCTTTGAGAGATCCACCAGAGGTCTCTGCATTGTTCTCAGTTTTTCCTAGTATTGTATGATTATGGTAGTAGTCCCCTCAGGACTGCTTTGCACCTCCTCGAAAATCCATTTGTTCCGGCCGCACCAAATGGACCAGTGGAACAAAGCCGAGACGTTTTTGAGATTGAAGCTTTTCTAGTGCCACCATAAAATGAAATTTTTAGTATTCTCCAATGTTGGAACCTGCATCTTTAAATACTCACATATCACCTTCAGGACTTTCTTGGCATAGATGTAATGATAAAAAATATGTGTATTGTCTGCGGCCTCTATCATGCAGAGCCTACAGTATCCTGGACCAATCATTCCTCTCCTCTTCAAATTCTCCCAAGTGATATTTTTGTCCATAAGAACTAGCCACATGAACAACTTCATTTTTAATGGTGTCGTATTTTCCCATAAACCCTTGTAGGTTCTGTAATAAGTTTGTTGAGGATTATGTATGGACAACTTGTTATATTAGTCATCCACAATCAACATTCCTTCCTTCGTCGGGCCATTTGATCTGAAATGTGTGAACTAAATATTTCTTATACAGAGATAGACAGTAGGGGCTTTTACTGGTTATTTCACCTTTACTAGAAAGGATGAAACCAGAAGCTTCTGGCCCTCTTACTGGCTCTGCCTAAAGAAATATGAAGTAAACACTAAAACGATCTGGCAATGAAATTATTTGTTTTCTGATTGCAAAGTATTCATTAACCAATTTTATGTGTGAACAAACAAGTTAAGGTGTTCTGCAATGGAAGTAATGTGGATTGTAATGGAACAAATGTGTTTTGATCACTGTATAAGTCTCATTGTGAAAAGTGGACTTATTAAAATTTATTGTTTAATATGGTAAACTCTAGAATTAAGCAGCAAGAATGCACAACATAATAACAAGCATCTGTTTAAGCAGTTCACCCCTCTCTTGGGCTACCTCTGCTGGGTCCAAAAGCCTCCAAATGGGCTTTTTCCTCTTTGATTAATGCTCAAAAATAAGTATTACACCATGAAGAAAGCCTCAAAAGGCTGAAATAGCTGCAAATTCAGAATCAGAGTGTTGGAAACAGTAAAAATTGACTATTCATTCACCTCAAATAGATGAACATAGCCCAATACCGCTGATCATTCACAAGGCCCTAGTAGCTCCACAAGAAAATCCGCTGATAAAATCACTGACAGAGTGCCCTGATGGCTCTGCAACCTGTTCCAAGAGCTTCAAAATGTTCCAATACCCCCAAAACAAAAAAAAATTGTTCCCATTGGACTTCCCTAGCCAAAGTTATGACCAAAACTGACTTTGCCCAGTTAGGGCTAGGAAAGCTCCACCAAAAGTGGTGGGACTGCAATTAACCCCGCCAAATGTGGGTCGGCCACCAAAATAGGCGGAATCCGCGAATTCTCCCGCCAAATCGTTGGGCACTAAGGATAAGGGTCACGGGGGTTCATAGGACTGCACCCGTCGGCAATTTCAACGGAAAACTCCAAGTTAAATGCGGAATAGATAAGGTTCAAACCATAACATAAAAATCCCCGCCGAAGTTCACGTGACCATGACCCAAACGGTGTTACGTGCCAATGGATGCAGCTCCCGGTTCTCAGCTCTGAGGTTGTATGCGGAGGGGGCTGGCCCCCTTTCGGGCCCCGCCCAAAACAAAACAAAGTTTATAAATAAGTTTCAACCATAGGTTAATAAGCACTGCTTGTGGCCCGATTGTTGGGCCGCTCGGTTGCTACTGCCTCGACCCAGGGTCAATTCTTGCCTGTGCCAATATAAATTTTGCCACAACAATTTCGTTCGACCTTTGGGCCACGTGCCGCCCTGCTATTGGCTGCCTCCACGGAATATTTTGTGGAATATTTTTTTTTTAATAATTTTTTTAAATAAGGTCAAACTAAGTCAAATTGGGCTTTTTTGCTTGAAATTGAAAAACTTCAAAGCTGGATAACTTTCTCATACAACATCGGTTTTTAGTGCCGTTCGCGGCTACAGAATTGTTTTTTCGAGCTCTTTCCTGTCGTTCTAGTTTAGACCATTTCTGAGCAACTAATTTTTTGAGCATTTTTCCATTAAGGACTTGATCACCTGATCACCATTCCACACCACCCTATCTCCACCTGAGTCCCATTATATATTTTTTGACTATATATATGGATTAAGTACCCTGAAAAACTCTAAGACACTTTAATTGTTCAGAGTTACCTATCAGAATTGTGATATCAATGAATTCCTGCACAATGTGAGTTTTCATTACCCTCAAATAATATGCATTATTATTATATTCGTTTAATATTTTCTCTCATAGCGATGTATAAAAGGGTCAATGCTAGTGTAAATGATATGTTTATGTTTTTTGTCCATATCTGAAGGATTTTACTCATTGAGAAATACATAGTATTTATTGTGTGTGAAACAGAGTCACTGTAGAATTTTGTATATCTTGTTTTTACTCTTCTGTAGAATGTATTTCCACTTCTGAAAATCAAAAAGAGTTTTAATTTCTAATTGACATTTGCGCAATACTCTGTGTTTGTCCGTATATTGTTCCTCTGCCTTTTGTTTCAGAATATTCTGTTTGTCTGTATATTTCTTTTGACTTCTTTATTTGCCCCGCCGCTCCAGGTTTTCGCTCTCGACGCTGTATTTTACACACGGTAAGTTATACTCCTTCGAATTAAAATGCCTTGTCACTATTTAGAATGATCCATTTGAATGTTTTTCCTCCTTACTGGTCTACTGTACTGCAGGGGAGAAGTTACTGAGCCATTTGTCCCGAACTGTGATTATGATCTGGCTATTTGTAGTTGTAATTTTGAAATCCAGCTATATGGCCAGTTTGACATCTATGCTCACAGTTTCACAACTGGAACCTACTCTTCAAGATGTGGCGTCTCTCGGTGCCAGTGGAGTAGCAGTAGGGTATCAGGAAGAGTCTTTCATAGGTGAACTCCTGCAGGATCCGGCGTTTGGCATCGCCAAAGAAAATCTCCAACCATATAACACACTAGAGGAAGCTGGAGAGGCTCTCTCAAAGGGCCCAAAGCACGGGGTGGCTGCAATTTTCGACGAGATTCTTATGTTCGCATTTTTCTAGCTTCTCAATGCGAGTATACAACGGTTGGACCTACCTACAGGACTGGAGACTTCGGCTTTGTAAGTTCCTTCAAATCCTCAAAACATTTTTCGAAACTACAGCGCATTTTGCTTCTTCCAAGCCCAATATCTGACCAGATCCTCTGCACAGGTATTTCCCAAGGGTTCTCCCCTTGTCTCTGACGTGTCCAGGGCTGTTCTATCTCTCTCAGAGGATACAGAAACAAGGGAAATTGAAGAAAAATGGTTTAGTAGCACTGTCTGCACAGATTCCAGAGGAAATGCAAATTCTGATACGTTGAGCATTGGGATTTTCTAGGGTCTTTACGCAATCACAGGAGGAGCATCATTGATGGCTCTAAGTGTCTGCATCTTCCGGCTTTTGTACGATTTCAAGAGAGATCCTAATGTTAAGCGCCCTGGTGAAATGGGTGACCAATCAGTGGGGAAGTCTTTAAAGTCGTTGACCACAGAAATGAAATCATTCTTGAAGCACGTGGACCAAAAGGAGGGTTCAAGAACGAGCAGCAGTCCATGCTCTACCCCCTGTTTCACAACTAGCCCTTCTGTTCATGGAACCAGTCCTTGTAGAACCAGTGCGCTGCCCACAGGAAGCTTCTCCTTCCGGAATCATGAAGATGTGGCAGAGGCAGATGAAAACACAAATGCTCGCTCTTCAAACGTTTCAGCACCTGAGATAAGGGATGAAATCCCACCAAGCAGAACGCAACCCGTTTCAGTGACTGAGTCAAATGTAGACGTTTCCACAAAACAAATTGCAATGAGCAGACTTTCCCAAAATTCTTAAACTTAACCCAAAAGCTGTCTTTTGCGTTTTGTGACATATAAATTCGTTAGGTTGAATTCTCTGAATTCAGTTGTGGGCTTCGTAATCTCTCCATAATTGTGAGAACAGCAGATCCCAAGTTAATCTCCATTAATTTTCACTTCCAGATAAATCAAAAAAAAAAAATATGAAACGACGTAGATAGAATATAAAACAAATTCAGAGTACAAAATATGGTGACACATTTAAAAAACTACACTAAGAATTCGCATATCAATTTAAAATTTTCAAAAATTAATACCCAACAAATATCTCGTATAGTTACTTAAACAATTATAGTTAGCATTTCCTGCCACATAGATCAGTTAGTGAACTTTGAAAAGCATGAATTAGCTTCTACATCTTAATAAAGGTTATCAATGTTATATATAGTATATATGCCTTAGTTTAATTATTGAACTTTGAAAGATATGAATCAATTCTTACATTTCAACAAGGGCTACAAATACTATATATAATATATGGTCAATTCATTGTGACAACTATATTTGTCTAATTTAATTAATAAATGAAATGGTCATTTTATGGTATCTTTTCCCTTATATTTTGTCAAAACTATTGAAGAAAATTTTAACAAATAAAAAAATTAAGATATTTAAGATTTATCTCTAAACAGTTATGACTATTTTTCCATTTTAATTTAATTAATTAAACAAATGTCATATGAAATGAGCTATAAGTTTCTTAAGCATGTGGCATTGATAAGCCATGGTATTGGTCAATGGTATTGTAACTAAGTGCATCTATGATATGGTAAAGTGGGCATGAATCTCCATGGTTAAGAATCATGAAGTAAATGTTTAAATGTTTGTCATGAATTGAAGACTATAGGATTTTACCAACTATTTTGTTTATACGATTAAGGTAGTAATTTAGGCTTTTAGAATTTTAATTTAATTATCAATAGTTATTAGGTAGATGGTAGTGATTTAACCTTCACATAATATTCTAGAATATTCATAGTGGTGGATGGAAAATGAAAGAGTGAGATTTATTTTAAGATTTTGGAGCATGTGCTATTAGCAAGTCATGGTATTGTCTCATTGTATTGTACCAAAGTCTATTTATAGGTTAAGAATCTTCATGTAAAGTGAAATTAATCTACATCATTAAATATCTAATTGCATGTATTTTTAAATGTACATATATATTTAAATCATATAATTTTTTTTTGCAATATAATAATAGTAATAATAAAGAAGTTATAATTTAGTTAAGTTGTTTTATTTTTATTTAAATTAGGAAATGTTAGTATATTATAAGATATGTATTTTTGATATGTGTATGTGTTTGTGAGTTAATTAGTTTGTATGGGTGCTCTATTTTTTAACAATCAAAGATAAAAGATTAAGATTTATGTCAAAACTAATTATGCCTTTTTAATTAAGCTTTTTCAATTTTCAATTTAATAAAAAATAATATCATATTACATGTGTAAATTATATTTCTATTAATTTTAATATTTATAATATTAAATTATTACTTATTATTCATAATATTTTTTTGTTATTATCATTAAATTTGTTGTTGTTGTTGTAAGAAAATATTTCCTTAAATATTTATTACTCATTTAATTTTTATAACTAACCAATATATAAAGTGCTTTGATGAATAAATGAATTATGATCTTGTTATTAAAATTAAAATTGATATTAATAAAATGTATTTTTAAATTGATTTTTTTTCAAATTCAATTTATGGGGATCATCATTATTATGGTACTTGTTTTGCTTTATATAAGTGGACTTAATGGTTAGGAGCATGTGTTTTCTCCTAAGAGGTCATAGGTTCAAAACCAGAGTGGAGTAGGGTATGTATGCTTTTCTAGACTTAGCAAGTCAAATAGCTAAGCAGAGCTGGGTCTCTTGTCCGACAAACAAGAGACTCTCATACACATCTAAGACGAACAAGAGACTCTCGTACACATCTAAATACCAATAGATTAAATTAAATTAATGTAAACATATACCTGTAAATGAGAAAGATATGCATAATATAAACCATTTTAGCTAGCAATAATAAATTGTAAAATAAATTAAAACTAAATAATAACTTAACATTATAACAAATATATATTAAATTAATCATATATATTAATATCAATTAATATATATTAAATATATTTATTATATATTTTAATAAATATATATAGTATTGATTCATAAATTGAAATACTATTATTTTAATATTATTAATCATTATAATTATATATATATATATATATATAAATTCTAATGGATAAAAATATTGAATTTTACCCTTCATAGATGGCAACTTTTAATCACCCAAAATGGGTGAGATGTTATTTGCTTTGTTATAATCTAACATAAAAGCCGCTGAACAACTATAAAAAAATATTTGAAATGACATCAATGTTGGACAAATTCTATGCTCTATATAACATATTAACAACATTTTGTGTCGGTAAGCCACACCTTATTCTCTATTATAAATAGAATGCCTTCGAACCAATCAGTATTTAGACACAAAATCACATCCAACAAACCTTGGAAAAATGGTAGCCTTGAGACCAATGTGTTAATTTTTCCAAAATCCGGTTAGTTAAGCGTAAATATGTTCATTAATTGATTTAATTGTTTGCCAAAACTCAACGGAGGGAAGTAATGTTACTTTTGTAATTTTTCAAGTAGGAAGCCCATATCCAGAAGGGTGTCGTGTGGACTTGACAACGGATTGGTGCGGGTTTGTCATGTCTCGTGAACCGTTGCCTTGGAGTTTACATAATATTTAGAAAAATATTATATTTTTATTTGAAATTTTGAAAAAAACACTTCAATAATTTATTTTATAAATATTTTTTTGCAAGTATATAATTATGTTTGAGCAATATTTGTACAAAATAAATGTTCGTCTTTTATGAAATCATAAAATTGTAAATTCAATATATAAGTAACATTTTATAATAATAAATTAAAAAAAATGTTAAATATGAAAATTAAAAATAAGCAATTCTAATAATGGAAAAATGGGAAAAGAAATAATAGAAATATATATGTGCTAATAGAAATCTATGTGTGCTTATTTACAAATAAAAAATAAAAAATAAAAAATGAAAATGAGAAAATGGAAAAATATATAACACAATAATTATAATTAACTCATTTTAAAATTTTAATAAAATCTATAGATGTTATTTTTAATTTAATTGAGATTCAGAAAAATCAATTTCTTGATAAAATTTTTATTTTTAGAAAATTATTTAATAATTTTATTTTCCTGATCTTAAGAAATGACTGCATATTTTCCCGATCTTAAGAAGGATGCCTTTTGGAACCCAAGGTAGAGAGATCCAATACATCAGAAAAGCCATTAATGTAGACTTAATGAGAACCAATCTTCCTACTCTAGAGAGCCACTTGTAGCTCCATAGGTTTATGTAATTCTCAATTTTTGACATATTCTAGAACAGGTCATGTTTTCTATATGAGTATGGTTTCAGATAGAAACCCAGGTATTTGAGATAATCCCTCATAGGGTGGCATTCAAAAGGGAAGAGAGTTGTAATCCTTTCAAGGCTAGGCCCTAAAATATCAACATAAACAATAGAAGATTTATGAGAATTTATGATCATACCAGTAGCCTTCAAAAACAGATCCAACAGAATTTTTAGTTGGGAAACTTCCTCCCTCTTCCCATTGCTAAAAAGAAGGATGCATCCACAAAGAACAGATGTTTAATAAAAAAATTTGTAGCAACTTCTATACCTTTCATGTCTCCTCTTATGTTTTCCAAAATAAGAATTTGACTAAGACCTTTGGCAATGAGAAGGAACAGAAGTGGGGATAGAGAACATCCTTGCCTGGGCCCTCTCTGAGCCCTCTCTCACTCTAGAAGAAAAAAAAAGCATCCCCATTTACAAGGACAACAAAAGACACATTTTTGATACATCCCATTATCCAGTTAACAAAATCAATACCAAATCCCAGGTGAGTAAGTAGTAGTCTCAAGTAAATCCAGTTGATCCTATCATATGCTTTCGAAAGATCAATTTTAACAATCATCCTTTTTTACCTAGACTAATTTATGATATGCATTGTTTCTTGGACCACCCCAATTGCTTCATGAATCTGCCTGTCATTCAGAAGACCAAATTGTTCTTTGGAAATGTTGTTAGACATAATTGGTTTCAATCTAGTAGAAACGGTTTTTGCAATGATTTTGTATATACAATTGCACAAGTATATTGGTTTGAATTCATCAAAAGAGGAATGGGAATCTGACTTTGGAATAAGTGTTAGAAAGGTCGAGTTGAAAGGTTCATGAGCAGAGCACTTGACTCTGGATTCCTCCACCACTCCGAAAATCTCCTCCCCAAGCATATGAAAGAAATGTTGAAAATTTTCCATTGTCCAGCCATCAGGGTCTAAACTCTTATCTTTTTGCATTGACTTAAGTTCATTTTCAACTTATAACCTCGTAATATGAGCCATTAATCACTTTTTTTCTTCTTCTTCAACATATCTAGGAAACAGCTAAGCAACCCTAATCACCTTAGCAATAGTAGCACCCTCAGGGGCCCTAAATAGTGATTTAAAATGGTCTTTCCCCATTTTTTCTAGCTCATTGAATGATTTTTCCTTACCTCCACTTGGCTTATCCAATTCCCAAATGGTATTGGAATTTTTTCTCCCTTTGACATAATTTTGGAAAAAATTGTATTTTTGTCCCCAGCTGTGAGCCAGATTTCCCGGATTTTTAATCGTCGTTCTTCTTCTTTATCAGATAAAGTATTTCGCCTCTTAGACTAAAATACCTTTATTTTATCCCTCTTTTCCTCATTCTCAAAACCATCAGCTTCCAGACTTTCTAGTCTTCCCAATTCTTCCCCAACCTCTCAAAGAGCAAGCTCATCCCTTTTTAGTTTCTCTTTAGCCCATGCTATAGTCACATTTTTTAGACTTTTCAGATTACTCATAAGGGACAATGCAAAGGATCTAGATACATATCTCTCCATATGACTCCATGTTTCGTAACCAAGAATAATATAATCAGGGTCCTTCAGGCATCCTGAATTAAACTTGAAGGGTGAACCAGGTTTCTTGTTAGGTCCAGACATCGCAAGAAGTATAGGTGAATGGTCTGATTCCCCTCCAAAGCCAACCCATTGCCTAAAACCCGATAACATACTTTCTAATTCTTCATTCAAGAGGAATCGATCCAACCTCTTTGTCACACGAGCAACCCCCACTCTCATCTTCCTCCATGTGGGGGAGATTTTTATTAAATTTGAGTCAATCAGCCTCCCTTCTCTTAGTTTGTTCAGAAAGAATTCTGCTAGGGGGTCAGCTTGGGCTAGAGGGCCCCAAGTTTCAGACAAACCAAGGGAGAAGTTGAGATCTCCTCCCACAACCAAATTGGAAGCAAGCATGAAAGAATTTAAGAGAACATTGTTCCAAAACCCTGTCCTCTTCTAGCAAGGTCCATAGATATTTACAATTATGATATATATAGATAGTTCAGTTGAAAATACCTCTTCTCCAATGACCATTTCAGAGCCCCATGAGTTTTTCAGTTTTATGGTTTTGTCCCTAAATCCTAGAGTTAATCCTTTGGATCTTCCTTTGGCATCCATGGTTAAAAAGGACCAACCCAGGAGAATTTTTAAAAGGGATGCCATAGTAAGAACTCCATGACCCAAAGTCTCTTGCAGCATAATCACATTAGTTCTGTAATTTGAAAAAATAGTTTTTAAAGCTAGTTTAATATGGGTGCTAGTGAACCCTCTACATTTGGAGGATATTATAATCATTTTGAAACCTAAATAGGGGATTGCACTGGTTTAAGCGCCCTTTTGACAGATCCTTGTTTCCCATCAACTATATTTATCTTAGCTTTTAACTATGCCTTTGAAATATTAGTTTTCTGGCACCAGCTTGTCAGACACAGGAAGGCATCCCAAACCCCCAAAAGCCTCAACAGACATAATTTTTTTTTCCCTCGGTCGAAGGTTGTAGGGAAAGGTTTCAATGGTTAATTTTGGAATGAAAGTGATACTGTTGTCCCTGGCCATAGAAATATTATTTACGCATAATGGCTCATTCACTTGAAGCCTAGAAGGAGCAGACGATTTTATCACATGCAATAAACGATCAAGAGTATCAAGAATAGAAGGAGAGGACTGAGTGACAATACCCACCAAAGCCACTGCGAGTTCCTCTGCAACCTGGGGGTCTGGTAATTGGTTCAATGCACCCGCAAGGGGAATCTCCAATTCATCAACATGCTCCTCCATCCCTTCCATTGGTATTGGCCCCTCATCCAGTTGTTGTACCACCTCTTCCATTTGTACTTGTTCATCACCTTCTGGTTGTTGGACCTAAGCCCCAAAAACAGTCATGTGGGCTCCCCTATGTCGTTGTCTCCTGCCGATACCTAGAGGGAAGTCTCTGGCCAAATGACCATACTTGTGGCATAAATGGCATCGAAATGGGAGGTTCTCATATTCTATAATCTGAAATAAAGAGTGTTCGTCGAGATGTAAGTGAATTTTCTCAACCAACCCTTCTCGAGGAACAAGAAAAACTAGGATACGAGCCACATTCCAATATTTTGTAACCAAGTATGACATATCAACCTCCAAGAAGATGCCCAGATTGTTCCCAATAGCCTTGAAAACATCCAAAGTCCATAAGTGCAGGGGAAGCACTGGAAGTCGCACCCAAACATGGATCTCGTCCACTCTTTCCCGCTTTGCATCAAAAATAGGCGACCATCACTTGAAAAGGATCGACTCATTACCAAACCCCCAATTACGAGAAAGCACCCATTTCAGAGTCTTTGCATTTTCAAACCTGATTATAAACCACCCCTTTGATAGGGTTATCACCTCCACCTCCTTGTTTGGGGCCTCTTCCCAAGATTTCTCAATCCACTTAACTATAACTTGTGCAGAAAAAAATTTACCACGTGCTCTGCCCACCAAAATGGACCTTGAGGCCACCATTGCCCTGTCTACTTGAATGTCCACACCTAAGACCAAATTCAGGTAGTCCAAGTTATTCTTGATGACTTTCCCTTTTTTTCGTTTTAACCCCGCTTTTCGGCCGAGTTGTGGTAGTTCAGGAATCAATAAAATCTCCGCAACATCCCCCCTTCCCTTCGAGAAGCCCATTCGACCTTTCCACTTGCTCTACTCCGGAAATAACAGTCCTAGGAAGCAGTAAATCTTCCACAGGCTCTGGAGCTAAACCCTGGGGAAAATACCCCACCTCCTTGGGAATATAGTTGATTGGACCCTCACTACGGGGCTTAATACACTGAAATTGCAACCTAACATCCTCCCTTGTATCCATCTTTTGCAAGGCTTCATGAGCCACCTTGTGGAAACTTCGACTGTCCTCAGGAAGGCCTTTGTCAAATGACACATTCCAAACATAGGGTTGTTCGTCGCCAAAAATGACATTCGACTGTAAATTTTCAAAACCCCCAAGTTTTAAAACCCCCGTGGAGGATTTCCCCAGGTACCCATTCCAATCTCCAGAGCTTTACAAGCAAGATTTCAAAATAATGTTTGGAACCAGACTGCTACCAAACACAATAGCCTTTAAGCCTCCCGACTGAAACACATGAACATGGGTTTACAATGAACTTACTATTTCCATAAGTTGCACTTCTAGCCTAGCCTCTGCGAACTTGGGAACATCTAGCCCTTCACACACACTATTGTCAGGACCGCCAGAGACCCGTTTGTTAAACCTAGTGTCAGCTGTACCCAAAAGACCATAGTCGTCTGCAAAATCCCACGACAGTGTTTCCTCTTTCCACATGCCAACTGGAGATCCAGGTGGAATAGACACCGTAACCAAATTTTTTTGAGTTGGCTCCATATCCCAGGCCGTTACAATATCTGTAGCTTCTGGCTCCATATCAACACATTCCCTTTGTTTGACCATTGTGTGTGACCAAAAAAAACAATGAAACCCACTGTAAGCACAAAGAAAGACAAAAAAGCGAGAACCTACATCGTTTGTTAATTTCCCCGACGCTTGTGAGTCGCGTAAACCCCGATTATTGCAGCCCCAACCAAGTTAACCTTTGTTCCTTTGAGTGATCGTCGAGAACATAGACTACCCACCAAAAAAACTGTAAAAATATTTAAGGAGTCAAACAGTAAACCACCGATGAGAGCGTGAAACGAAAACCAACATGGCACATGAACCAAAACAAAAGGAAATGTAATAGGTGTTTAGTATATGGGGGCCAACTATCATCCCCAACCCCACCATTTCCACGGCATAGACAAGGCTCGGCGTTCGCGAGTGGCAGTATTCTTAAAACCCTAACCAAGTTTTTTCGTCATCCATCCTTTATCAATTAAGTTATTTAAATTTTAATGAAATATACATATCATAAAAATTAGTTTCTAATTTATTTAAAATTATTAAAAATTACGAGAAAATTAAGTCTTTGGACACTACTTTCCTTAGAAATTATACTTGATACATAAAATTAAAATAAATTAAAAATTTTTTTTACATTACATTGTATTTAACTTTATATCAGATTTCAAAATAAAAAATTATGTTGTTAAATATGTAACCATTGGTAATTTAAATTATTATTAAAAAAAAAAATTTAAAATAATTTTATGAGTTTATATTGATTATATTTTCATACTTATATATAATTAACAATTTTATTTTTATTTTTTAAACATTTTCTAAACTATTTTCCTACCAATATCAAATCAATATTACTTTAATTTTTTTTTAAACTAATATACAAAATGAATTATATAATAATATCACTTTAAAATTTTCTTTTATTAAAATTAATATACAAAATAAATTATATAATATAATTTTATATTTAGTTAATTATTTTTTTATTACTTGAAAAAAACTAGCATATATATATATATAATTCATCTCGAGAAAGGGCACATCTCTCATCATCTAAATGATAACAAATATATGGAAGGAGAGGAACTATTTTGCAACTGATATATGCACAAACATTAAAAAGGAAACACAACATACAAATATCTTTCTTGAATCAAATAAATTATTGTTGTACATTGAAATATAACACTAAAGTTGTCAAGTGATTATGTTTAGTCATGCAATTGGGGATTCAAATACATTAGTTCGCAAATAGTAAAAGAAAATATCTCTCGTTCTAAGCGATTCCAAAAAAAATATTATTATACATTGAATTATAACAGTGAAGAGTTTTCATGTGATTATTTTTAGTAGTCCAATTGTGGACCTATCCAAATATATTTATGAAAAGTTCAAATTCACAAATCATAAATATAATTAGAAATTGTCTCTAAAGGTGCAAAGTATACCGAAGGAATAGAAATGTGAGAATATCATCCTAAAAAGTAAGATCACTAAATACAAAAACTTTTATTTCTAATAAAATAAACTCTTATTTCTAATAGAGTAAAAATTTATTTTTAATTAGAAACAAATAATAGGAATGAATATGTGACTGTAATATTGTTAGTTTTGTATTTTTAATGGAAACTGTTTTGTATTTTTAATGGAAACTTTCTTCATTATTGACGAAAATAAAACCCATTTTTAATTGGGATATTGAATTTTTTTTATTTTTTTAAACTACAAATAATATGTGAGAGGTATATGATTGTATTTTCTCAAAACATTTCACTAGATAAGTTACAACTTATAACCCTAAATTGGAAGAGAGCCAAAGAAACCTATGTAATAGGTAATGTAAGACACATGCATTACAAAACAACAAGGGCGCATGACAATTATACAAGTACTCTACAAGGATCATGATTGAACCATTATATATAAGAAATTTAGCTACTTTGAGAAAGCGTTATCATGTCACTGGTGTTCCTGATGACTAGTCTGATTTTTTATATGAGAAGGTATTCATGTCATGGTGCAACATAATTCCAGCTAGTAATTAGGCTAAAACTAATTCGATTGATTTTTGCTAACACTTCGAAAAAATACTCATTGCAAGACCTTTTACTGAAATGATTTGCATGCAAACATGAGAGACACATTCTTTAAAAAAAAAATGATTTATCGTAATATAAATGCTATTCAAAGAAAGCAAAACAACAAAGAAACAAGCAAAACAAACAACCATGAATAACCATAACACTGATATGATAACGGAGTTCACCCTAGGGAAGGGCTACAAACAACCATGAATAACCATAACACTGATATGATAACGGAGTTCACCCTAGGGAAGGGCTACATCTCCTGATTCGTTTGGAACTACGAATGGATTTATTAATTCTGAGACATTCTCCTTCTAACAATGCACTCAAACATCTCACAAATATGTGGATCATGCTCCTTAAAGATATTCCTTCTCACAAATGGGCCAAAGGCACTCACATAAGAGACATTTCCTCATCACCAGAAGGGCTACATTTCCCCTCATAAAAAGGCTTCAAGCTCTTACAAATTCCTCCAAAATCTCACACCAAAACTCTCCAAAAGGCTCTACCCCCCAAAAAGACCTCACATCATGAGTTTATATAGTTTTTCCCGAACAAAAGACATAACTCCTCCTCCACAATAATAGGATATTAAGACATTTTAAGGAAAAACAAGCTCCATGATTCTAGGATCTAAAACTTACTCAAGGCAAAAAATGGTAAAATCCAAACTTCAAGGATGTCAACCACGCCAAGAAACCTCAACCTTTCATTGAGAAATAGAAAATTAGTTATGAGGTCAATTCTGACATAAAACTAATTTCTCAAATAGAAAATAAGAGAATATTTGGTGAGTCATTTTCCTACTCACTTTCAACATTATCCACTTTACAATTTTAAATAAAATAAAGTATAAAAATTTTAATCCATTTACTTTCTTATCCCAAGCTTTGTCACCTTTCATCAAGTTTCTTCATGGTGTACAAAGTAAACTTCTACGAGTATGGAGATCCCCTGGATCAATCCTCCCAACAGGGAAAATTTTGGTCCTCCAAAAGTAGCAATATGAACCTGTAGGTCTCTGTATACTTTTTTTTAATTTGCAGCGCTCTCATTTAAGTTGTGATATCAAGCTAAAATTTCCCTTTGAAGTCGAAGACTCTTCAACACAATCCAAATCCAATTCTGGCTTTTGAGCATAACATTATGTAAAAAAAAATTCAAAATGAGAAGAAAAGTTAATGAACACCATGCTTTATGCCATTAGTGGAAAATCAGATTGATGCATTCTCATACAACTTGGAAATCTTCCGATCAATTGGTTCCTCGTCCTCCGATCTAGGAAAATTGTCTACCAAAAGCTTCTTGTATCTTTTAACGGGTTGTCTCGAGTGCGCCCTGAAACCAGTGCAAAAGAAACACAAATTGCCACAGGTTGGCAACACTTTTCTTGACATGACCCCCATCTTCACCAACCCCTATAAAGCCCATGATCAGAACCCGACACCCCGGGACAGACGAAACGGTATGAGTTCCATATCCTAACTGATCTTCTGATACTATAACAGTGAAAAAGAATATCAAAAAGTTGTGAAGTGTACAATTATGCCTCTTCACGTTCGAGAATGTGAAAATTCAACCTTTTCAAGCTTAGTTTCCATCAAGTCGTCCAATAGATTGAGATAAAATCTGTGTTCAACCATTCAAGGAGCACGAACCTGACCGATTACAAACCTCCTTTTGCGACGATGGTCACAGCGGTCGAAGGACTGGCAATACCCAAGGTGCCCACGCCTCCACACCGACTGTTAGCATTCCTGATGACGGGGCAACTGTCTCATACAGGAACAAAAGCGTGGCCACGAACAACCTGACCATTAATTCATGATCCTACATAACCAACAGAGCCACGTCCTCCAAAAATTACGTTCTATCTCCTACAGTTGATGGAGCATCATATTGAGCAATCAACGCAGATCTGGATGCAACATAAATTTGGGCAAAAATGATCCCCAAAATCTGCAGATGATCACAACAACCTTGGCAGAGATCTCTTATGCCCTTAGACTCTGAGATCTGATCCTCGATCAATTGCTCTGCCATTTGCACTGGATAGTCAGATCAAAATGGATTTCGGTGCTGAATGTGGTGGGCAGATGCATCCACCCACAGGCAATAGTGTGAACATGAAGGCCCGGACACAGTAAGGGAAATATGTGTACCAGTGCAATGGCAGCTCATGGGTACCATTATATGCCTATGCAGAGCTGGTTAACATCTCGAATCCCAAGAATTCTGTTGGCAATTACTCCTTGGGGTATGATCATGTTGACCCCAACTTCCTTGGAAAATGTACTCTAAAAAACAATGCTACTGATGCCAGAAAGATGGGATCAGCCAACAACACTGTGACAGGAAGGAAGATAGCATCACAACTTGGTTCAATTTCTGCAAGCCTTCCGCAAGTTTTGGCAAAGGCCAGCTTCCATGACACCCTTGGGACTACATATTAGGTGTCTTACATTCAACGTCTAGTTTTCATTCAAGTGACAACCTCCGATCTCCATGTAATGGAGGAGAGGTGGAAGAGAGAAAATTAACAAACAATTAGCTCCACAGTGCGCAGTCGCCAGCACCGTTATAGGGCATATTTTTTTGTTTTTTTTTTTGTTAATTCTATATATATACATAAAAACAAAATTAAAAATGTTTTTCTATGGCATGACAGGAAAGATCAAATTTGAATATATCCCATTCATTTCTTATCGATCCACTCTAATGGACTCTCCTTCGAATGCCTGACAATTCTAGCAAGTTCCATCAGAGTTGTTGCGACCTCCTTCTTCATTTTATCTTGTGTCGAACTTATTTTTCTTCGTTGCATATACTTGCATGGTTCCCTTGCTTTGTTTGGGATGAAGGTGTGGATGAAATTTCCAGCACTTACCAATCCAGTGACCACTCATTCGACAATGAGTGCAACAATTATTTCTGCTACTCTCTTTCTTATGACACAGAGAATTACCCCTTTTCTTTGTTGATTGGATCTGTCTGTTAAGAGATAATATTTTCCAACATCTTGTAGTACAATGCTTATTTAACCCACAAAATGTACAAGGTTTCTTATACCATAAATTCTCCTTTGCATTTTTAGTTTACTTGTAATTGAAAGGAACCCTGGCATACTTGTGTGGCTCATACATCGTAGATATTTTCTTGGATGGTTTTCTCAATGGCTTTGAAGCTTCTACTACTTTCGATCCCATCGATGATGCCAGACCATCGACTTTGGCCAGCTCTCCTTTGTGGTGGAAAAACTTCCCATTTTTTCCTCCACAATCTGTTCCAACATAAGCCTCAACTTTCGCTTTTCTTCTTCTACATCTTGGAAAAGCCTTCAAAGCTTTGCATTATTAGCTTGAATGCAATGGTTTTTTTTTTTTTTTTTCTAAGTAAGTCTAAATTCTATTAATAAAATATATGGTACATGGAATGTCTAGCCTCTAGAATTGCTGGACTAGCCAATTCCAAAGGCATTGTAAGTCAAAAGAACAAAATAGTGACTGCCCCAAAGGGGGAAACTAGTCAAACCAGTACTGTAGTTGCCCACAGTGGGGAAACCAACTTCATACAAAAAATAGTGGTGAATTACGAAAATAACTAGGAGCGACATAGTAATCTAGAAAAAGAGACTTGAACTGAAAAGAATCTTGTAGAAGCTAGGTGTCATTGTGCGGGGGCGGTAGCTCCTCCACAATTGGGCCCTGTACTCCTCGGAGGAGTCATCAGCAATCTTATCTCGAGGCGTGTCATGTCCAGGAATGAGGGTTATGCGTGCACTGCCCTTACAACCATCATCACCAGACCAATCCCTACTGCTGCTGTCGCTGCCACTGCTGCTGCTGCCACTACCCTTGCTTTCACTGCTGGAAGAGGGAGTTCCATGGATGACGGGGAGAGATTCAGACTTTCGCGACGGTGGCTTAGGTACCGAGTCAATTGTGGATTTTCTGAGCATTTTCCTGTGGCGAAGGCTATCAGCCATGGAAGCTTCCTCCTTGAAGCTAATGGAGATGGTGGCTGTGATGCGAGAGCAGTCCAAGGTGCAGTTGTAGTGGAATTGAGCACAGTGTGTGGTGGAAGGAGAGGGCATTGTCTCCATAGTTGGAAGAGGTGGGGAGAAATGACTGGTGGGGTGGCGCAACCCCGAAGTGTGAACAAGAGTTAAAGAGCGAGACCGCCTCGAAGCCAGGTATCGGCCTCTGCCACTGCGAGTTGCAAGATAGTGGCCATAGGAATCCTCAAGAGTCAGAGAGGAATACTGAGAGCGATTGGAAAGCGGAGGCCGAGACACCCTTCCACACCCACTACTACGGGAGCAGCGCATTTGGTGGCACCTAGGCATAATGGAGCTAGTGGAGGCGATGGTGATGGGTTGAGAAAGCAGAGACGAATGAACAGAAGTCTAAGGAGCCAAAGGTACAGAAGTCGGAGGAGACGAAGGCTCTGAATCAAAATTAAGGCTGCAATGGTGGCTATGGGAGACGTGGTGGTAGGGAGCAAGAACAATACAACAATAAAGGTTGCATCACCTCCCTGTTGGCGTTCGAGAGCTCAGCTCTAAGACCACAGAGGGACAGACACAACTTGAAGGCGATGGAGGAATGATTGAAGGCGATGGACGAGGAATTTTGAAAGGGCAGTGGATACATCGACCGATGAGCATATTAATGAAGTTGTGTTGAGTGTAGTTGGCAGGTTTTAATGCCCGCAGCTTGAGCCCATGTATGACCATGTGGCTGAGCCATGTGTCACGCACTGGGCTCGCTGTAGGCCCAACTTCAATATTCACCTGCATCCGGGAGGCTTGAATGCAATGGTTGATCTCCTCCAACTCTTCAATTATTTCTTTCTTGAAGGCTCTACCCATGATGATATTCGCAATCCTGGAAAAATAGTAAGACCGCTATGATACCACTCGATCCGAGTGATTTTTTCTAACACTTAAACAAAATACTCATTGAAATACCTTTTACTGACATGATTTTCATGCAGACATGGAAGACACATTCTTTTTAAAAAAAAATATTTATCATCATATCAATGTTATTTGAAGAAAGCCAAACAACAAAGAAACAAGAAAAACAAACAACCATGAATAATCATAACACCAATATGATAATGGAGTTCACCCTGGGGGGAGGGCTACATCTCCATATTCATTTGGAACTACTAATCGCTTTATTAATTCTGATACATTCTCCTTCTTACAATGTGCTGAAACATCTCACAAATATGCAGATCATGCTCCTTAAAGAGTTGCCTTCTCACAAATGGGGCAAAGGAACTCACATAAGAGAAATTTCCTCATCACCAGAAGGGCTACATTTCCCCTCAGAACAAGGCTTCAAGCTCTTACAAACTCCTCCAAATTCTCACTCCAAAACTCTGGAAAAAGCTCTCCCCACAAAAAAATCTCACATCATGAGTTTATATAGTTTTTCCCCAACAAAAGACATAACTCCTCCTCCACAATAGTAGGATCTTAAGATATTTTAAGGAAAAACAAGCTCCATGATTTTAGGATCTAAAACTTACTCAAGGCAAAAAATGGTAAAATCCAAACTTCAAGGATCTCAACCACACGAAGAAACCTCAAACTCTCATTGAGAAGTAGAAAATTAGTTGTGAGGTCGATTCTCACATAAAACTAATTTCTCAAATAAAGCATAAAACTTTTAATCCATTTACTTTCTTATCCCAAGCTTTGTCACCTTTCATCAAGTTTCTTCATGGTGTAAAGAGTAAACTTCTGCGAGTATGGAGATCCTCCTGGATAAAAAAAAAAATGACCAAACATAGCCACTAAAAGAACAAATTGAGGCCTCCCTGGTTTGGAGTAGATTTTTTTGAAATTTGAAATTCAAAGAAACATGCATTATACAATTAATGAAAAGATCATAGAATAAGCATATACATCCCAATATAAGAAACTTTCATGAAAATGTTTTTTTTTTTTTTCCAGATCAATGGGTGACACAAAGCAAAGAACTAAAGAAAATAAGAAACATTTCAAGTTTCTTCATACTCAAGGATTGTACTGACATATTTCCAAATCTGTGCAATTTTGGTTAAATTAAAAAAATAATATAAATGTGTAAATGCATATCAATATCAAATGATTTCACATATCACAATTTTGCAAAAAAAAGTAATTCCAAACTTGAACTAAAAATCAAGAACTTGAATGTTTCTATAATTTAAACCATGGAGAGCTCTTTATATTATTCCATTCTTCTACATCTGAAAAGAAATCATTACCTCATGTATGGTGTCAAAGAGATGGTAAGCAACCGAAGAGTTTTTGGAATTTTTTCTATACTTGTGAGAAGGAAGCATGTGGCCGAACCTTTGATGGCACAAGAGATATAGAAAAAAAAATTGCAATTAATTAGAAGGGCTTGGTATACAGAATTATGGCAGCGAAAAATATGACAAATATGGCAATGGATGGTGGATCTCTCCAGGTCATAATATTTTGAAACCTTTCTCCCTGAGTAGCCATATCTCCCACCACAATTTTTATTCACCTAGCAACGTTCCTGACTCAATTGTATCACAAAAATGTTAGAGGTTTTGCTAGTGGGGAATGTGTTCAAATCTCCATCCAGTTTGTCTGGGTGAACCAGTTCGGCCTGAGAGATATGTGTGTGCTATGAGGTGGGAATGATGGACGAAATAAAAAGTGGCATATGACAAGTAGGAACATGTAGATGAAGACAATAGAAAGAGTGAGCTATGGGCACTAGATGAGAATAAAGAAGAGAATGTGCGCCAAGATGGGGGTTACTGGATGTTTCCAGAGGTATATATCGCTAAACCATTGGCCTACTAATGTGAATGAAGTGAATACAAACATTTTCAAGAACATTTATTTTTAATTAATTAAATATAATTTAAAATTAATTTATAATGAATATTTTATTTAATAATTATATTAAATTGTAATTTTTTTACTAAATATTATATTAATAATTTTTTTTTCTATTAATATAATTCTAAAGAAATAATATATAATATTAACTTAATGAAAAAATAATAAATTATAAAGAAGTTGTCCTTTTCATCTAATAATATTACCCTAAACCTAATAATATTAACATAAAAGTGAAGAAATAATATATAATTTTAATATAATGATTGAGAATAGAATATATGATATTAATATAATGATTTTATTTTGAAAATAAATGACTTAATATTATAAAAGATAAAAATATATAAATTTTTTGTTTTTCAAAATGAAAAATAAAATTTTAAAAACATAAATGATTGCTTTTTAAAATAAAACATACTATTATAAAAACAAAAAAACAATAATGCTAAATTTAAGATATTTTTATGAATATGATTTAATTGGTCGTCCAAAATTGTATTTTATATATATATATATTGAAGTATATAAAATATATGGTATATCTTATCCACAGTAAAATGTATATAAAGTAAGAGATATATCATTTGGAGGGTTAATGGAAAGAAAAACCTATTCCAACTGCAAGAATATTGCAGTCTTGCAGTGTGTTGAAGGGAATGATATGTTCGGTGCATCATTAAATATATAATCATATATATATCTATATATATATATATATATATATATATATATATATATATATATGTTGTCGTCTATCGAGGCCGCGTTTTGGTGTGGACGGTAGAAATTTGCTGGAATCCGGTCATCTAAATTTTAAAAAATCAGGTAGTTGCAGTGCTTGGAATCCATTTTTGATAGTGGAAATAGATTCAGCACTATCAAAAACCCTTGAGGCACTCAAAATACTAATGTTTAACAACTGTAAACAAGATTATGGGCAAATATTTGTCGGAATTTCTGAAAATCGTTGCCAAATTCTAGGTCAAAACACAACTTCGATAGACTACGCGTATAATTGATTAAAAAGTAGTTACGGTCATATCATCATTTAGACGAGAGCACCGTAGGCCATGACATTGAAGATACCCGGAAAAGACTTTCGCTTTGGTTCTCTGTTGTACAAACACCCAGAAAATATTTACACAACATGTAAAACCGACAACAATTTTTTTTCAAATGTTATATTTTCATTTGACACAGGTGTTATATTTTCATTTGACAAAAAAGCGATAACGACATGTTCTGATTGACTGGGATGAACAATATTTGTTCAGCCCAGTCCAGCAAAGAAAACACCACCTGTGTAAATATAAAGTTATAATATTATTGTATAAACATATTTTCCAGAAGATATGTAGACAGACAAAATACAAAAGTCAAGGACATTGCTTACCTAAGTCATTAAGTAATCGTACACACCATGCTTACAAGTGTCATCGCAAGATACTCTTAGTGAGGTTATTTGAACATTTTTCTGCATTTCCGAGTCTCATCATATTTATGTTCCCTGCACATGTTGTACAAGTGACAAGAGTACTCCACACAATCTGATTGCGTAAATAATGATTGCCCAATAAGACTCCAATTATATGCACCAATCAAAATTAAAAAAGAAAGGTTTAAAAAATATTATATATATATATATATATATATATATATTTCTTCTCCTCACACATTTTTGGTTTGATTTTTTTTTCCAATTAAAGATAATTAATAGGTCAACGCATTTCAAATGTGTTATACCCTGCAACCGCAGGGATAATTGGCAACTTTGTATAAGATATAAAATTTAATATATAGTAGGTTTTCAAATTTTTTTTTATCATATCTACAATATAAACATATAAATTGTATATATTTGATTCCAATTTACTTTTATTGATATGTTGTCAATGTAAATATTATTTCCATGCCAAGTAATTACAAAACAAAAACACAATACCATCTTTTGATATCCAAAACAACCCAAGACTTCGTCTTCAATATGACCCGTTATTTTATTTTATATATATATATATATATATATAAAATGTTGATGGTAAGAGCTTTCATACACTGAATTATACACTCTTTTAATCTTGAATGTCAAAAAACAATTATACACCATTTGATTAGTGTCACTCCAGTCCCCACACATCGATTCACTGAATTGATTTTGAGTTTTTTTTAAAGAAATTTAATATATATTTTTATTTTTGACTTCCACAAATGCAATCCTTTATCATTTTTTGGGTTATTGTGTTGGAATTTTAGTAGTTTCATTTCTTGTATTCTACTTCTTGGAAATGTTGTAGACAAAACAAATTGGCGTTGTCTATGAGCTTTACAAACTTGTCTGATTAACCATTATTGACCATAGTTAGCCATGGTTGACCATAAGTATAAACTCAAGGGATTTATATTAAACCCTATGATTAATATTATAAACTTTATGAATAAAATTATATCCCCTAGAAATATGAACTCTTAGATTAATAAACCCAAGGGATTGATATGATACACCCAATGGACTAATAAATGCAAGGGATTAATACTAAAAACCCAAGAGATTATAAACCCAAGGGAATAATATTAAACCCAAGGGTATAATATTATAAACCCAAGGTATATAAACCCTAATATAAACATGATTGGCCATCATTGATCATGGTTGATTTTCCTATTGACACAATATTTCTCACAATGCAACGTTGGACCATAATTGACCATGATTCATTTTCATATTGGGGCAATATTTATCACAATGCGACGTTGGACCATGGTTGACCATGGTTGATTTTCTTATTGAGACAATATTTGCCACAATGTGACATTGGACTGTGTTTTTAAACCCTTGGGTTGTCAAAATAATAACCCAAGGGATTAATATTATAAACCCAAGGTATATAAACCTTAAGATACATATTACAAACCTCGAAATAAACATGGTTGACCATCGTTGACCATAGTTGATTTTCATATTGAGACAATCCTTGTCAAATTCGACATTGGACCATGGTTGATAATGATTGGTTTTCAGATTGAGACAATCTTTGTCACAATGTGATTAATAACCCCAAGGGATTAATAAACCCTTAAATATACTATAAACCCAATGAATGGTCATCGACAACCAAGAGAGTGGCATGGCATAGCATAGTACGAGTGAAACACCAAAATTTGTGGTATTGGAAAATGTTTAGCTTTTATATCATGTAAAATTGAGGAATAACTCAATTTCGCTTCTTCCATGCCCAATATGTGATCGGATCCTCTGCACAGGCATTTTCAAAAGGTTCTCCCCTTGTCTCTAAAGTTTCCAGGGTTGTTCTATCTCTGTAAGAGGATAAATAAATACGATAAATTGAAGACAAGTGGTTTAGGGGAGGGACGCCATTACTTGGGCACCCTCCATTCCACGCAGGCAAACCACGTGGTCACCACCAGGAACCTTGTATGACACGTATTGAATAGAATCTGCCACCTATCATGGTTGGTGAGGTTATTAAATTTCACAGTTTTATTATCGTTTAGGGTTTACTCTGTCGTGTCTAGCGCCATGGTTCTGCATCCCTGTGCATTCTTGTCCGTGCCCAGTGTGTGGGTAGTGAGCTCCACCGAAAGCTGGTTTGTGAGGCACCAGTGTTTGTTCACCTGATCTGCCTATGTGAACCTGTTCATTTTTTATGCAGTTTTTTGGGGGTCTGGAATCATTCTTGGTTGCACGTCTTTGTGAACCTTTTCATTTGGTTATGTAGTTTTCTTGCGGTCTTCAACTGTTCTTAGCTGGTCTTCAACTGTTCTTCACTGCATGGAATTGTGAGAATGTTTATCAACATTGTGAGATTGTTCGTCCAATGTTTTCGTTTGCAAGAGTTCTTAAACGTTTCGAGGTTTCACGAGTTCATAAACAAGCGACTTGAATGTTGTTTTCGAAAGAGCCAGTGGGAGTTTCGAGTTGGTTCGGTGGTCAACATGGAGGTTTTGAGGTCCATTCAGGTAATTGTGCAATTGCTTTGTATTTTTTTGGTGGGTTTTTTCTAATTTGTGTTTTTTGTAGTGTTTTTTGAAGTAATGGCGACGTCTAGTGAGATTGGCGAGGTTTAGGGCGACTGGCGTTTGTGGCTATCCATCTGGTTTCTGCACGTCCCCGATAGGAATTCTATTCCTACCATCCATCTTTTGTGTTTTTTAACACTTAAATTCCGTGTTGGAATATTTGGCTCTCTCGTCACGGTTTTATCAGCTTCTATGGTTTTTAACACTTAAATTTTATGTTTTTTAACACTTAAATTCTGTGTTGGAATATTCGGCTCTTTAGTTGCGGTTTTATCAAATTCTATGGTTTTATCTGCAACTTAGTCCTTGCACCATATAATTTGTTAGTGTTATCTTTTACTTGTTCAAGTAACTTTATTTATTATTTTTCTAGTAAAATTTTAAGGTGTTACAATCACCTGGAAGTGTTTCTACTTAAGATTTAATTTTAGTTGCTTCTGTGGTTTTATCTTCAACTTACTCCTTGCACCATATAATTTGTTAGTGTTATCTTTTACTTGTTCAAGTAACTTTATTTATTGTTTTTCTAGTAAAATTTTAAGGTATTACAATCACCTAGAAGTGTTTCTGCTTAATATTCAATTTTAGTTGTTACCTTGATGCAGGAGTATCATGGTTATGAAAATTTGTACATTTAGTAGAATCTAGGGGGTCTTATGTTTTTCAAAAGAGTTGATTTCCTAAGTATTTAGTTAATGTAATTTTCAATGTTTTGAGTGATTTATGTGAGACATTTATAATAGTATTTAATTAAATATTTAGAGGCATATTTTTAATTGTTCTCGAATGTAGGATAACATGAGTGATTGATGAGTGATTAGTGTGCATTGAGATATTATGAAATATTGTAATCTTAGATTAGAAAGTAGTTCATGATTTTATGGATTTGAAGAGGATCCTTAGGATTTAGTTGAATGTTGAGATCCTCAAGGGATAAAGAAGATATTTTAGGGATTAATTGATGGCTTAGAGGATTCTTAGAAATTAGTTGAGAAGATTGAGGATTTGAACTAGAATTGGTTACAGAGCCTTTTGTATATATTTGTAAAGCCTCAAAGGCACAAATGGAGGAAAATAAAGAGATATATTCTTAGAGAGGAAACTTAATTGTAAGCCTACGGGCATAGAGAGAGAGGAAGAGAAAAAGGGCCATGTAAAGGCACATCAAGCCAAAGTTAGATTGTAAAAAAGTTTTTTATTTTTATCTGTACATTTATTTAATTAATGAGGAAATTGAATTCATTTTGACTGTGTGTCATTTATGTTATGTGCTGAGTGATCCGCAATAGAAAGAATTTGATATCAGTGTAATAATTCCCTGTAACAAATTCTATATGAATGAATAAGTCTTACTGTGTGATAGAAGACTTAATGGCTGGGTAGAATCTGTATGATTCTAGTCCGGGAGTTAATTAGTTATGAATGAAGCTAATGGGAGCGAACGTGTGCATATAAACGTATGTGCAGGTCGAAAGGAATAAAACACGAATTTTGGCTTTAGACAGTATGAAAAGGTGTACATCGAGTGTGATAACTCTAGATAAGATTCAGTAACAAGAACAAGCTCAAGAGAGATTAGCGTTAAAGAATACCAAAAAATCTCAGGAAGAGTAGCGTGGAGGAAATGACGTTGTAGAGTGGCGACAGTAGAAAGCAGAGAAATCGATTAAGGCAAAAAATACTTAGAAGAATTCCAAAGGAGGAATTAGATGGTAAGGATTGAATCATAGAATTGAAGTTTTAAGATTTAATGACAGAGATCACATTGCAAGGTAAACGATTTAGGTTGAGATGCGGTAAGTCGAGAAATTTGCGAAGTGGACGTGTGTCGGACGGAGAATGAAAGCGCACATCACAAATCAAAAATTATAGTATTCATGTGTTAAGGACTTGGCAAGTTGTGATAAAGGGAGGAGCCGCGTGTTGGTACAACAATCCAGCGCATATTGCACATTGACGATTTTAGAGTTTAACATTAAGACATCATAAGGTAAAGTATTTTGGTTGCGATGCGATGAGAATGGGAAATGGCATTGTGAGACAGTACAGTGGGACCGTTAGATCTGGCGAAGATCTACGATGGAGATTACAATGCAATTTCACATCAGCAGAATTATAAGTTTGTTGTTAAAGTTATTTGTGAAGTTTGTCGATATGCAATGCAGCGTGATTGGTTACCAGACTGTGGGACCCTAGAACCATAGTTCCGCGTGTATGTAAGGGGTCTAATTTTATGTGAGATCTGTTTTAAAGTGACGATGTTGATTGCACGCATATGTATGTTTTATAAACTCCAATATTTTAATCCGTTGCGAGTCAAGCGGGTTTATATGGGCCCATAATCCACAGGTCCGTGGGTTTTTGTAAAGAAGCCAACCACGATTTAAAGGGAAGAGTTTATGTATGAGCTTTAGAACCAAGGAACCACTTGTTGTTAAGCTTCCACATGCATTTGATTTTAAAGATGAATTTTTTAAGGTTAATGTGGGTAATTGTGGGGTTAATTCCGCTAACCCTGCCTTATTTGGATATTTGCAACCTTTTGGTTGCATCATACCTTCATAAAATCATGATCCCTAAGATGCAAATATAATTTACCTTTCTCATATTTTCTGCAATAATTATTGGCTTGAGATTTATTTTTTTGAAGCTAAAGCATCTCTTTTTGCAATGGCAACTTCAAACTTGGGGGCTTTGCAATGCTCCACACAAGAATTGCATCTTTAATTACCAACTCAACCTATAATCCCTTGATTTTATTTTCATTAGCTTTGAGTAGTGCTACCGTTATTTTAGCCTTTTCGGGCTTTGTTACTAAATGTAAAATACCATTCTCCAACTCATACATTCTATTTACCTTAGCTTAATTGATAACCTTTTCAAGACACAAATATTTAAACAACTTGCTGACTCTTTATCTGAAGCTTTCAAACCTCCACAATTTCATTTTTGTAATCACTATATATTACATCTGCCACTTTGTTAATGGAATTCAACATTATCCAGGCCATGAAATTTCCTTAAGTCGACTTTAAGAATAGAAGTATCATAATCATGTGGTTCCATGTCCTTCTCATCTTTGTTTACATAGGTTGTAAGGTAGCCAATATAAATTGTTTTCCTTCATATTCTACCACTATTAAAAGTTTGAGTAGCTATTCCATTTGGAAAAGAGAGAGTGGATTATTCTCTTTCTTGAACTACCCATACCTCTCTTCAGTGGTATACATATTGGAGAATACATTAAAGGAGTGTGCAGGATGAACAATACCAGACTTGGGAGCAGTAATATCCATATGAAACTAAAGAAAATTATGTACTGGGAACCTCAATAGGAATTGACTTCATGTGTGTCTCAAGTAATAAGACAATATTTCAATAGCAAGGCCATCATAGATTGTTACTTTACATTCAGTAATGGTTGTTGTTCTATTGTCAAAAATCTATATTCAACTATTTTCATGTTATCATCATTTTTTTGCATGCAATTTTGAAGCTTTGTAATTTTGAGTGAGTTTTGTGGAGAGACCATTGTTGTCATGTTACATATGGCTGAGTAAGAGAGTTGTTGTGAGCATATTTGTTTTTCGTGTGGGTGAATGTTGTCTTGAATCTTGGTTGTTGCATTGGCTGTTGGTTGTGGTATTGAGAGTCGAGAGGGATAATTGATTCTGAGAGTTATGTTGTAGAGATGATGATATTGTCATTTGTATTAACTGAGTTTATTGTATGGTTATGTATTGGCATTTTTTATGTTGACATTATCTTTTTTGCAAAGAATTTATGGAAAAGTGTCACATGTAGCAGAGAGATATATACATACTCTGCATTTTATATTGAATCTTTGTAATTTTGAGTGAGTTTTGTGCAGAGATCATTATTTTCATGTTGCATATGGCTGAGTGAGAGAGTTGTTGTGAGCATTTTTTTTTTTGTGTGAGTGAATGTTGTCTTGACTCTTGGCTGTCGTATTGGCTATTGGTTGTGGTATTGAGAGTCGAGAGGGATGATTGATTCTGAGAGTTATGTTGTAGAGATGATGATATTGTCATTTGTATTAAATGAGTTTATTGTAGGGTTATGTATTGTAGTTTTATATGCTAACATTATTTTTTTTTGCAAAGAAGTTATGGAAAAGTGTCACATGTAGCAGATATATATATATATATATATATATATATATATATATATATATATATATATACTCTGCATTTTATATTTAAGCTTTGTAATTTTGAGTGAGTTTTGTGCAGAGATCATTGTTGTCATGTTGCATATGGCTGAGCAAGAGAGTTGTTGTGAGCATATTTTTTTTTGTGTGAGTGAATGTTGTCTTGACTCTTGGTTGTTGTATTGATTGTTGGTTGTGGTATTGAGAGTTGAGAGGGATGATTGATTCTAAGAGTTATGTTGTAGAGATGATGATATTGTCATTTGTATTAACTAAGTTTATTGTAGGGTTATGTATTGGCATTTTGCATGCTGACATTTTTTTTTGCAAAGAAGTTATGGCAAAGTGACACATGTAGCATAGATAAATATACATACTCTGCATTTTATATTGAAGCTCTGTAATTTTGAGTAAGTTTTGTGAAGAGATCATTGTTTTCATGTTTCATATGGTTGAGCGAGAGAGTTGTTGTGAGCATATTTGTTTTTTGTGTGAGTGAATGTTGTCTTGACTCTTGGTTGTCGTATTGACTATTGGTTGTGGTATTGAGAGTCGAGAGGGATGATTGATTCTCAGAGTTATGTTGTACAGATGATGATATTGTGATTTGTATTAATTGATTTTATTGTAGGGTTATGTATTGGCATTTTTTATGCTAACATTATTTTTTTTTGCAGAGAAGTTATGGCAAAGTGTCACATGTAGCAGAGAGATATATGCATACTCTACATTTGATATTGAAGCTTTGTAATTTTTAGTGAGTTTTGTGAAGACATCATTATTTTCATGTTGAATATGGTTGAGAAAGAGAGTTGTTGTGAGCATATTTTTTTTTTTTTGTGTGAGTGAATGTTGTCTTGATTGTTAGTTTTTGTATTGATTGTTGGTTGTTGTATTGATACGTGAGAGGGGTGATTGATTCTGAGAGTTATTTTGTAGAGATGATGATATTGTGATTTGTATTAACTAAATTTATTGTAGGGTTATGTATTAGCATTTTGTATGCTTATATTATTTGTTTTTCAAAGAAGCTATGGAAAAGTGTCACATGTATCAGAGAGATATATACATACTTTGCATTTTATATTGAAGCTTTGTAATTTTGAGTGAATTTTATGTAGTCATCATTGTTGTCATGTTGCATATGATTGAGCGAGAGAGTTGTCGTGAACATATTTGTTGTATGTGTGAGTGAGTGTTGTCTTGACTCTTGGTTGTTGCATTGAGACTCAAGAGGGATGATTGATTTTGAGAGTTGTGTTGTAGAGATGATGATATTGTGATTTGTATTAACTGAGTTTATGTGTTCAGGAATAACTAAGTAGATACAATATCAAATAACTCAGTAGTACTAACAACATTATAATAGACTATGCATGTTCCTTCTAATATAGATGTTAATATTCATATGAATGAAGTTTGTATAAAGGGTTATTCTTTGTTGTGTGTGGATAGATATGTGAGATATGGTTTGAAAAGTATGATGAAGAAATTTGAATTATACTTAGTGTAATAGAGGAAATCTTGGATCTATTAAGATAAAAAAGTTCAAACATATAGAAATTTAGAAAATATTCATAAACTAACATAACTAACAGTATACAGTATAAAAAAACTAACAGAACTAACAACATTCTCATGTCATTCCGTCAGAATGTTCCATTATAATAGGCTATAGATGTTCCTTCTAAGGTCGATTTTGGTTACAATGCCGCATACAATATGGAATAAATCAACCTTCATGTGACAAGAAAAATAGATAGTCCATCCAAAATCCACATCATAATGTGGTTACAACCAAAAACATATAACACCCCTATTCTTTATGGCCTTGAGAATCTTCAGTGCCAAACCCTAATTTTCCTGATTGAGCCAAGTAGGTTGGACTTCCTAAGAAGGGTTGATTAGGTTGTGGTTGATTGTTTCCATATAATTGAGACCAATTTATACCTTCCAACCATGGAGGAATTGAGTACCCATACCCCACACTTGCGCTAAGTGGAAGTGTGTTATGAGCATACATTGAATTCACAAATCCTATGGTAGGAATAAGAAAAGTGGGTATGTTGATGATCCAGGTGGATATTGGTGGTCACCCTCCTATTCCACTTGGGGCCCCACCATTGTCTATTTCAGTTTTTCAGTTTCGGCCCAGTTTACTATTTTTAGCAGTTTTTCGGGTCCTAAACTTCCGGAGCCGTTTTGAGGCCCTAAACGACGTTTTTTGGGAAAACGGAGGGCAACGTATGGGTCCATGGACCCGATGTTGCCCACATCATGTTCAAATTTGTAGTCTGGATAGATGCTCTAACGAGGTATGAGTGCGATATCCAAGCGGAGATCGTATGCCAAGTTCGCCTGGGAAGTTGAAACACCAATTTACCCAAAGGGGGCCATAGTTTGGCGCTTCATCTCTAGGGTTAGGGTATGGGTACATTTAGGATTTCCCACATTCCCATTGTTCTAAATGATAAATAGGCCCCCGAGCCTCATTGTAGCCCAGTTCAAGGCTGTGGCACTTCCCTATTTAGGAGATGGCTACCGGCGCTAGCTAGTTTATTTCCATTTGTACGTAGCAAATTTCAGTTCTTTGATATTATTGAAATGAAGTGTTATTTCCGCTGCATCTGTGTTATGGTTATATGTTTATTACATTTGGATTCTGTAAATCCGGATCGGTGGTATCAGAGCGGTCTGCTTTTTCTCGATCCTTCTTTGCATGTCCCCAACGAGGTCGGGGTATAAGGAGCTAGGGCTTGATCTGGTGGAACCTTTGCAAGATCAGCCTCGTAAACCTCAACGGACGCCCATGGGGGACGAAAAGAAAGATGAGGGAGCAGGAGATCCTATCAAAATATTGCTCGAGGAGGCCCTCGAAAAACAAAGGAACGCGATGATCGATAGCTTTGCTCAGATCCTTCAACGGCTACCCACGAGCGGCACATCTGCATCCAGTAGCCACTCTGGAGTTGCGACTCCCTTTAAGGTACAAGTAAATTTTGACATTCCCATATTTGAGGTTCAAATAGATGCAGATGTCGTAGATAGATGGTTGAATCTATTAGAAGGATATTTCTCTGTTCATGACTTTTCAGACCGGGAGAAGATTATTTTTGCACTCCTCAAAGCTACCCCCATGTTAAGGACTGGTGGGAAACCTACTGTGAGAACAAGGACCAGACAGAACCCTCTCTGTTCTCGGCCGTACCAACTTGGAATTCTTTCCGAGACGCCGTCAAGGAACAGTACTATTCTGTGGGGAGCTATGAGGACAAGTACATACAATGGACCACGCTGCGACAACAAAGGGATCAAGATGTGCATGAGCTGACGAATCTGTTCCATACCCTGCGCACAAAGTTGGGTATCAAAGATTCGGAGAAACATTTGGTGCTAAAGTATCGCAGCTGTCTGCACAGATACATTCAGGAGGAAATGGAGTTCCTCGACATCTCCTCGCTTGGTACGGCATACCGGTATGCTGCCAAGATTGAGCAGAAATTCAAAGAGAAGAAGCGAGACTTTGGATCTGTGAATCAAAAGCAAGGAAAAGGTGCTTCCAAACCGCAGAACAAAGGACAGAGCATGGCGGCTAAAGACAACCCGTCAAAGCCACAAGAAAAGAAAAACACCGTAAAGCCAAAGAAGGACACGGGAAAGTGGTGTGAGTTCCATAAGAGCTCCACTCACAACACAAGTGAGTGTCGGGCCAAGCAGTCGCTAGTGGCCGAGATGAGGGCTTCTGAGTCAGATGCATGCTCTGACTCCGAATCAAAACTAACTGAGTTCAGAGGCCTGTAGCCGCCACATCTCTTCTCAGAGATAGCTACCAGCGCCCTAGCTAGTTTTATTTCCATTTGTCTGTAAGCAAATTTCAGTTCTTTGATATTAATGAAATGAAGTGTTATTTCCGCTGCATCTCTGTATTTATGGTTATATGTTTATTCTGTTGCGTTCCCGCATAAATCCGGATCAGTGGTATCAGAGCGGTCTGCTTTTTCTCGATCCTTCTTTGCATGTCCCCAACGAGGTCGGGGTATAAGGAGCTAGGGCTTGATCTGGTGGAACCTTTGCAAGATCAGCCTCGCAAACCTCGACGGACGCCCATGGGGGACTAAAAGAAAGATGAGGGAGCAGGAGATCCTATCAAAATATTGCTCGAGGAGGCCCTCGAAAAACAAAGGAACGCGATGATGGATAGCTTTGCTCAGATCCTTCAACGGCTGCCCACCGGCAGCGCATCTGCATCCAGTAGCCACTCTGGAGTTGCGACTCCCTTTAAGGTACAAGTAAATTTTGACATTCCCATATTTGAGGGTCAGATAGACGCAGATGCCGTAGATAGATGGTTGAATCTATTAGAAGGATATTTCTCTGTTCATGACTTTTCAGACCGGGAGAAGATTATTTTTGCACTCCTCAAAGCTACCCCCATGTTAAGGACTGGTGGGAAACCTACTGTGAGAACAAGGACCAGATAGAACCCTCTCTGTTCTCGGCCGTACCAACTTGGAATTCTTTCCGAGACGTCGTCAAGGAACAATACTATCCCGTGGGGAGCTATGAGGACAAGTACATACAATGGACCACGCTGCGACAACAAAGGGATCAAGATGTGCATGAGCTGACGAATCTGTTCCATACCCCGCGCACAAAGTTGGGTATCAAAGATTCAGAGAAACATCTGGTGCTAAAGTATCGCAGCTGTCTGCACAAATACATTCAGGAGGAAATGGAGTTCCTTGACATCTCCTTGCTTGGTACGGCATACCGGTATGCTGCCAAGATTAAGCAGAAATTCAAGCAGAAGAAGCGAGACTTTGGATCTGCGAATCAAAAGCAAGGGAAAGGTGCTTCCAAACCACAGAACAAAGGACCGAGCCAAGGCATGGTGGCTAAAGACAACTCATCAAAGCCACAAGAAAAGAACAGCACCGCAAAGCCAAAGAAGGACACGGGAAAGTGGTGTGAGTTCCATAAGAGCTCCACTCACAACACAAGTGAGTGTCGGGCCAAGCAGTCGCTAGTGGCCGAGATGAGGGCTTCTGAGTCAGATGCATGCTCTGACTTCGAATCGAAACCTGAAAAGGTGAATGAAAAAGGGAAACAGATTATTGATGCGGAGCCCAACGCCACTGTTGCCACTACAAAGATCCAAAAGGAGGAACCGGAAGATCCAGAGGAGGAGGAACGTCTCTTCCACTCCCAGATGTGGGTAAAGGGCTCCCCGGTACATTTCATTGTCGACAATGGGAGCCAAAAGAACCTCATTTCAGCAGACGCCGTGAAGCGGTTGGGCTTGCCGACCACAGCTCACCCACATCCATACACCATCGGGTGGCTTCACCAAGGACGAGATCTCCGCGTCAGCCAGCAGTGCCGCCTTCCCTATAGCATCAAGCCCTTCACGGATGAGGTATTATATGACGTTGCTCCTATTGATGTTTCTGATGTATTATTAGGACAACCATACTTGTGGAAGCATCATGCTGTGTATGAGTCTCGACCTCGTGCTGTTATTATTACTTTGGGAAATAAGTTGTACAGAATACCAGAGGTACCACCTCCTACGACTATCTCTTTGGTTACTGCAAAACAATGCAGTAAGCTCATTTCCCAAACCAGGAAATTCGTTTTCCTGATGATCCGCCCCCAGGGCAAGAAGAAGACTGTGGCCACGACCTCCAGACAGGGCTCCTCTGCACAACAACAACAAATGGATAAGGTTGTGGAGGAGTACGAAGACATATTCACCTCACCCACAGGGGTTCCTCTGCACTGTCAGGTCAAGCACCCGATTGATCTGACCCCAGGTGCGCCACTACCTAATGGACCGATCTATCAGCGCTCTGTTCTGGAGAATGATGAAATCAAGAGGCAGATTCAGGAGCTGTTGCAGAAAGGTCACATCAGACCAAGTTCATCGCCCTGTGGGAGCTCGATCGTGTTGGTACAGAAGAAGGATGGGACGTGGAGACTCTGTATTGACTATCGAGCGCTGAACAAGATCACTGTCCGGAATAGGTACCCAATCCCACGGATTGATGACCTTCTGGACCAACTCAAAGGTGCAAAATATTTCAGCAAGATCGACCTGAAGTCTGGGTATCACCAGGTACCCATTGAACCCTCCGATGTGTGGAAGACTGCCTTCAAAGCCAAGGAAGGCCTTTTCGAATGGCTGGTCATGCCTTTCGGGTTGACGAATGCTCCCGCCACCTTCATGAGGATGATGGATGACATCTTGCGGCCATTCACCAACTCATTTCTAGTGGTGTACTTGGATGACATTCTGATCTTCAGCCAGACTTGGGAAGAACACCTTCACCACATCCGACAAGTCCTCCAAACACTGCGGCAACACAAGTTGTGTGCCAATTTGGAGAAGTGCACTTTTGGCATGACCCAGGTTCAATATCCGGGATACATTATTGATGAAAGGGGGGTGCATGTGGATCCAGCCAAGATCCAAGTCATTCGGGATTGGCCAGCCCCAACCACTATAACAGAGCTTCGCAGCTTTCTGGGTCTTGCTAATTTCTATCGGAGGTTCGTGCTGGGATTCTCTCATATCACTTGGCCCTTGAGTCAAGTCACCAAGGGAGGAGCGAGAGCAAAATTTTCTGTCGAAACCTCAACAAGGCGTTCGCTGCACTGGAAAACCGCCCGTTCTCGCTCCCGCGTTCACCTTACCGTGATCAAGAATACCATTTGAGATCGATACGTATGCCTCTGACTGCGCTATTGTGCGCTCTTACTCAACAGTGGACATCCAAAGGGCATTTCACAAAGGAGACATTGTCTGACATGCGTTTCGCAATTCTACATATGACAAAGAAATGTACCTCCATTGTGCAAGCTTGTCGACAATGGAAGCATTACATTTTGGGGAAGGAAACAATCATCCATACGTACCACGTGCCCCCAGCTCAAGGCTGCACACAAGGGAAGTTGCATCGATCGCCACGAAGTGGTCTACATATCTCCAACAAGTTTCATTTGAACATCAAGTATGTTTAAAGGGAAGCACCAATCATGCTGCGTATTGCCTCAGCCGACCCCCGATCGTGGCGCTCACCACTGTACTCAACGCTTGTGGGCATGAGACTTCTGATTGGCCGCTTCTCTATGAGAGTGACCCAGAATTCGGCCAAACTTACAAGGCACTCCTGGGGGGTACGCAAGTTCCAAATTTTCACCTCCAAGATGTACTTTTATGTCACATGGGGCACCTTTGTGTTCCTTCAAGCGAGCGTGCCAAGATGATATGGGAAGCACACTACAGTCGAGTCGCTGGGCATTTCGGGGTCGAGAAAACAGTAGCAATCCTGCAGAAGTATTTCTATTGGCCGAACCTTCAAAAGGATGTCGAGAAGCACATCAGATCCTGCACTGCTTGTGCCATTGCCAAACCGACCATCAAGAAGCAAGGCCTATATACTCCTCTAACTACCCCTAGTCGACCTTGGGAATCCATCTCCATGGATTACATGTCGGGCCTGCCTTCTACTAAGCAGGGAAATGACTGTGTTTTTGTGGTCGTCGACAGATTCTTGAAGATGGCCATTATGGCGGCCTGCAAGAAGAATATCACAGCAGAAGCCACCGCTAAACTCTTCTTTGAATGAGTGTGGGTGCACTTTGGGATCCCACAGTCTATCATATCAGATCGGGATAGCAGGTTCCTCAGCACATTTTGGTCCAGCCTCTGGTCGATGTTGGATACCAAGCTCACTAAGTCCACAACTTTCCATCCCCAAACAGATGGCCAGACAGAGGTCGTCAACAGAATGATTGTACACATTATGCGCATGTACAATTCAAAGCATCCACGCACATGGGACGAGAGCCTCCCCTATGTACAACATAGTTATAATCGGGCTCTCCATAGTTCAATCGGCCATAGCCCCTTTCAGGTGGGCTTGGGATTCCAGCCACTATGTCCCATTGACGTAGCCATGCCATTTACAGCTGCTCAGGCCGATTCAGCGCACGTCCAGTCTGAAGTTGACAAAGCAAGTAGCTTCATCGAGCGCATTCAACACATCCGCCAACAGGTTCATGATATATTGGACAGAGCCAATGCGAAGTACAAGAAGCGCCATGATCAACACCGTGTGCCACACAACTTCCAGGTGGGCGACAAAGTATGGCTGCATTTGCAGAAGGAGCGCCTCACTGGACCTCACCGCAAGCTTCGCCCGCTCCGATACGGGCCGTACACCATCACCAAGGCTGTAGGGAACAATGCTTTCGAGCTTAGCATTCCACCATTCCTTGGTCTGCACCCAGTCTTCAATGTGGATCGCCTTCGTCCTTACTTCCCACCTCTACTGGACACTTCGGACATTGCAGAACAACTCACACCAACAGAGTTAAACCAAGATTGCATGGAACAGGCCACCACAGATTGTATCATGGACATGCAAATTAAGAACACTCGCCAACAGAGGATCCAACTATATTGGGTTGTCAAAG